>CM075986.1:2764139-3142272 GCA_038087875.1 Malacoraja senta | reverse complement strand
GGTTCCTCATGGAAGGTTGGTTAAGAAGATTCAATTGTTGGGTATTAATGGTGGAGTAGCAAGATGGATTCAACAGTGGCTGAATGGGAGATGCCAGAGAGTAATGGTGGATGGCTGTTTGTCAGGTTGGAGGCCGGTGACTAGTGGGGTGCCTCAGGGGTCTGTGTTGGGTCCACTGTTGTTTGTCATGTACATCAATGATCTGGATGAAGGTGTGAAAAATTGGATTAGTAAGTATGCAGATGATACTAAGATAGGTGGTGTTGTGGATAATGAAGTAGATTTTCAAAGTCTACAGAGAGATTTAGGCCATTTGGAAGAGTGGGCTGAAAGATGGCAGATGGAGTTTAATGCTGACAAATGTGAGGTGCTACATCTCGGCAGGACAAATCAAAATAGGACGTACACGGTAAATAGTAGCGAATTGAGGAATGCAGTTGAACAGAGGGATCTAGGAATAACTGTGCATAGTTCCCTGAAGGTGGAATCTCATGTAGATAGGGTGGTAAAGAAAGCTTTTGGTGTGCTGGCCTTTATAAATCAGAGCATTGAATATAGAAGTTGGGATGTAATGTTAAAATTGTACAAGGCATTGGTGAGGCCAATTCTGGAGTATGGAGTACAATTTTGGTCGCCTAATTATAGGAAGGATGTCAACAAAATAGAGAGAGTACTAGAATGTTGCCTGGGTTTCAGCAACTAAGTTACAGAGAAAGGTTGAACAAGTTAGGTCTTTATTCTTTGGAGCGCAGAAGGTTAAGAGGGGACTTGATAGAGGTCTTTAAAATTATGAGCGGGTTAGACAGAGTGGACGTGGATAAGCTTTTCCCATTGAGAGTAGGGAAGATTCAAACAAGGGGACATGACTTGAGAATTAAGGGACAGAAGTTTAGGGGGGACATTAGGGGGAACTTCTTTACTCAGAGAGTGGTAGCTGTGTGGAATGAGCTTCCAGTGGAAGTGGTGGAGGCAGGTTCGATGTTATCCTTTAAAAATAGATTGGATGGGTATATGGACGGGAAAGGAATGGAGGGTTATGGTCTGAGTGCAGGTAGATGGGACTAGGGGGAAGTATTTATTTTTAATTTAAAAAAAAAAAAAAAAAAAAAATTTAATGTTCGGCACGGACTTGAAGGGCCGAGATGGCCTGTTTCCGTGCTGTTATGGTTATATGGTTATATGGTTATATGGTTATTAAACCTGGCTCAGACAAAACTCTGATTATTAATAACCCATTATCTGTTATCTGCACTTTATCAGTTTATTTATTCATGTGTGTATATATTTATATTATGGTATATGGACACACTGATCTGTTCTGTAGTAAATGCCTACTATGTTCTGTGTGCTGAAGCAAAGCAAGAATTTCATTGTCCTATCAGGGACGCATGGCAATAAACTCACTTGACTTGACTTGACTCCTCATTTCCCTTTGCCACTCCAGGGATGCACTGATCCCATTCACGCCTCCTTTTTCCTCAGTTTGCCTCCGTTCCTTACCCCTACCTGCCTTGCCCTTCACTGACAGGGACATGTATGCTTTGAACTCTCGACATCACACTTTTAAAAGCATTTTGCTTTCTGGATGGCCATTTCCCCGCAAACAAACTACACAGTCGCAAAGTCCCATTTCTTTCAGCGCCACGTCATATGGCAGTAATCCTTGACATGCTTATTAAATGCTGAAAGGAATTTTTTATTTGCTTAGATTTAAAGATATCTGACATGTGTCTGCACAGTCTCCGTCAATTTTTTAACAAGCAATTACTCATAATACCAAATCACTTGTAACTCTGCAATAACTGACAGCTTTAATGTGCCACACTAATGTAACATTGGCAATAGCGGGGTACTGTGAGAGAGTGGAAGAGTTGTAGACTAAATTTAAACGGACTGAATCCGCCCATGGCAAATAATGTGCGTGCTCCCACTGTTATTTGCAGATAACAGTCATCATACCTTTCCTGGTTACTATTGTTGCTCAAGTCTTGTTGCTGAAATCATGCATACAGCACAGAAACAGGCCCCCAGGCCCCTCAAGCTTGTGGCAATCATCGATCATCCATTTTGTACAACAATCCTTCCCAATTCATTTCCCATCACTGTCCCAACAGATTCCACATGCACAAACTTAAAGCACCCAGAGAAGACAGGGCGGGTGTGCAAACTCCACACAGAAACCACCCTAGGTCAGGGTTGAACAAGGGTCATCTGAGCTGTGAGGCAGCTGCAATATCGTCTGTCGACAGGAAAACTCGCTGAGCAGCGAAGGACAGACAACAAAAAGAGCAGCTAAATGGAGCGTAAGACGGATGCTTATAGGAAGTTCAGAGGGGAAGTAAAAAAAGAAAACAAGAAACGAAAAGAACATGACAAATGTCTGACAGCAGACTTTGAGATACAGCGTGGAAGCAGGCATTCGGCACAACGGGTCCGCGCCGACCAGCTATCACCCCGTACACCAGCACTATCCTACATACTGGGGACAATTTACAATTTACAGAAGCCAATTTACCTATAAACCTGTACATCTTTGGAGTGTGGGAGGAAACCGGAGCACCCGGAGAAAACTCACGCGGTCAAAGGAGAACGTACAAACTCTGTGCAGACAGCACCCGTAGTCAGGAACGAACCTGGGTCTCTGGCGCTGTAAAGCCGCAACTCCACCGATTCTAGTTATACTGACCATTGAGAAATGTATTAAAAATGCAGACACAAGGACCTGCAAATGCTGGAATCCTGAGTAAAACACAAAGTGCTGGAGGTGCTCAGTTGGTCAGGCAGCATCTGTAGAGGAAATGGACAGGTGGCGTTTCAGGTTGGGACCCTTCTTCAGACTAGACTTGAAACATAGCCTATCCATTCCCTCTTCAGATGCTGCCTGACCCGCTCAGTTCCTTGAGTGTTTTGTGTTTTGCATTAAAAGGTTTGTCATGTAAAATGCTTAAATCATCTTGTCCATTTCAAGTGCAGCCGAGATTGTTGAGAGGAGGAAGGGAGGAAACTGTACACCCTGGACAGAGTCTTCTAAACATCTTCACATACAGATGGTAGCAAATTGCAAATGTTACCCTTTTGTCTAAAGAAGTGTGCCAGGTTAACAGAGCAAGTGCAGACTAGTTTGTTGGTGGAACAAAATCCTAGAAACAATAATCAGGACAGGATTAGTAGCCATTCAATTAATGGGGAATCATTAGAGAAAGGCAGCATTGATGTGCTAAAGACAAATTGTTTATAAATAAAGAGCGTTTTGATAAAGTAATAGAATGCAGTGAAAAGGGAATTGAATTACCGGATAGATAAGAACTTTCAAAAGGCAATTGTTAACATGCTATTCAATAGGCTAGTCATCAAGATTAAAGATCATGAAATAAAAGAGGGTACAGTAACATGGATAGAAAATTGGCAATGTAAAGGGAAAGAGAGAGTAGTAGAGTAACAAAAGGGTATTTTTTGGACTCCAGGCAAGTGTTGAATGACCCAAAGTTGACATTGGGACATAATTACATAGAGCGTAATTTCTAAATTTGAGTATGACACAAAACTTGGAGGCCGAGTGAACTGTGAGGTGGACAATAAAAGAACATGAAGGCTATATTAGCGATGTTACAATACCTACCTTCAGCGGCGCTGCAGTTCTGCCACTGGCCGTGTGCGTGACTTTGCCGCCTTTGAGGGGTGGGGGGGAACGGGATTAAAATGCAGTTTTCTCCTGCCTGTCCGAGATATATTTTCTCGGGCTGCTAGCTGATGCAGAAAAATCGTTCCGACTTCCGTTCTCTGAAGTTTTTTTTTAAAATCGCGGGACAATTTAATCCCTGGAGTAAAATAAAAAGCTACTTCTAACGCCGTCAACGCCTACAACGGGACGGATCTCACGTAGGGGACAAAACAAAATGTAAGTCGTTTATTTTACATATAAACTTGCTTCTTAGGATGACTTTAATCAAAATTTCCTTGGCGATAATGTGATTTTGGCCCCATACGAACCGGCAGTGTTTTTACTGCCGATATGGGGTTCAAATTCACTGCAACCGCAACATTCCAATCGATCGCGTTCCACAAAAATCCACTCGCAAGATGATTAAAATGCCCATTAATTTACGGGAATTAAACATTAAATTCCTTCCATTTGGCCTATAAATTCATGACAATGAGATTTAAAAATCATGTTATATTGTGAATTCTTGTGTGAATGTTATTTGGACACTTAGGCTATTTAAAAATGTTAACCTTTTCTTTAAAAAATGGATAGATGTTTAGATCTAGTAATTGAATTTTGTAATTAGCTACAATTAGGTTAACTAATTATATGCTTTAATTTCAGGTCATCCAAGTAAGATTGTTTCATATTTGTTTCAGAATGTTTCAATCTATAATAACTGAAAATTTCATTCAGTTCTCTTAATTTTTAAGAAAGTTATGGGCTTTTGACTGTCCTCGATCACAGCTTTTGAGTTAAGTCAATGGAAAAGCAATAGGGAACAAGATGCTAATTTCAGAGTATGAAAATGGCCATAAGTTTTTTAATACTGATGATATGAAAGTGAATTAGGTGTCAAATTAAACTTCTTTTTGTGCTTTATCTGATGGGATAAATTGCAGACATGATTTTTTAAATCTCAAAATTTTGTAACATTGCTAGATATATTAGCGGGCTGGTGGAATGGGGTGGAGATGGCAGATTAAGTAAAATGGTGAGAACAGTGAGGTGTTATATTTTGGCAGGGAAAATAAGAAACTACATAAACAAGGGCACAGTTCTGTAATGGGTCCAAGAACAAAGGGGTTGGGGCTAAATGTGTTAAGTTCATTAACGTTGGTGCACGAGGTTGAGAAAGAGCCAGAACCAGAGGACATGGGTTTAAGGTGAGGGAGGAAAGATTTAATCGGAACCTGAGGGGTAGCTTTTTTTACACAAGGGGTGGGAGGTGTATGGAATGAGATGCTGGAGGAGGTAGTTTAGGCAGGTACTAACACAATGTTTAAAAAACATTTGGACAGGTCCAAAGATAGGATAATAATAATAATAATAGATTTTATTTATATAGCGCTTTTCAGGACTCAAAGTCAGGATAGGCTGAGACTCCGTACAAACTCCGTACAGACAGCACCCAGGATCGAACCCGGGTCTCTGGTGCTGTAATGCAGCAACTCGACTGCTGCGCCACAGTGCAGCAGTGGGATCTGTTAAGGTTTCTCAAAATAAAATGCGTAGGCATGTGAAAAATGGGAGGCTAGGGCTGGATCCATAGATGTCGCACAATGCTAGTGTGGACCTGAGGGACTAATTGACCTCCTTCTGTGCTGTAAGCATTTTGTGATTATGAAAAAAAATAATACTAAGAACACAAAACATAAATTTGTATTTAATACAAAAAGTGAGTAACATAACCAACATGGTTCATGAGAAAACAGATAAGTCAATGAGATTTAATGTGGTCATTGTGAAATGTATTTTAGTTTAACTGTTTTCATTTAGGACTTTATTTTGCAGATTAAAGATGTTACCTACTGGGGAAAAGGCATCTGAAATATGCTTCTAAGCAATTCTGAAATCCGATGATTTCAATTCTGCTATTTTATTTTGATTATTTTTGATCATTCAGAATTTCCCATTTTACTAAATCAGCAGATTGGTATTGGCAGCTTTAGAGACACTTTGTTTGCCTTAGACTAGCATATTTCCTTTTTTATTGCTTTACTTCAGATCAATTTTCAAAGTGGCACTGCGATAGCACTGGAGATGAGGCAATGAGAAAGGCAAGAAAAAGCAAAATGGACAAACAGAAAGAGAATGGTGGATATGACAAACCTGTAGTGTGGACGTGCTGGAAATCCATGCATCAATTTCAGTGAAACCCCCATTTTATTTCATACAGCATGCAGGATATTATGAAGGCTACTAATAAGGTTATATGGTGCAATGGAGAATTACTTGTTCAGATATTTTAGATATTACATGGGGCCATGTGTAGGCTATTAATGTATCTTGCTCCATTTACGTGCTGTATGTACTTATTCCTCCTGAATCCGTGCCGATAGTCTTTAAACATGCAACATGGACCCAGGCCCTTCGGCCCACTGATCACACCGGCCAATGATCATCCATTCGCGCTGGTTCTGTTATCTCACTTTCGCATCCACTTCCAACAAACTCAGAACAATTTTTACAGAGGCCATTACCCTGCAATGATGGGTATGCGGGAGGAAACCGGAGCACCCGGAGGAAACTCTTTGGGATGCGGGAGGAAACCGGAGCACCCGGAGGAAACTCACGTGGTGACAGGGTTACGGTGATGCAAACTCTACACAGACAACATCTGAGGTCAAGAATGCACCTGGGTCTCTGGCACAGTGAAGCAACAACTCTCTCAACTGCATCACTGTCCCGTCCCATCTCGATTGAGTAGTCACTAAATTCCATTTGGCCCAGCACCGTCACAGCCTCGCGGGGAACAGAAGGTCCCATTGTCTAAACTGTTAACTTTTTCAGTGAATGAGAGGTCTAGTTGAAAGAATAAAGACTTAAATTTAAAGTTTGAATTTCTACACCACCTTTCAACTTTCCTTTCTTCACGATATTCCCTGGCAATTTACAGCGAATGAAGAACTCTTGTACTTGAATTTATGCACCATCTTTACCGCAGTAAAACATAGCAAAGTATTTCACAGGAGTATCACCTATCAATATTTGGCACCAAATCATGGCAGGAGATGATAGGGTAGTAGAACAAAAGCTTCAAAGAGGTTGCTTCTAAAGAAAGTCTTGATGGAGGAAAAAGAGTTGGAGAAGCAAAAAGATTAAAGAAGAACATTTTAGAGCTCAGCATATTTGCAGCTTAAGTATGCCCCATCAATGATGATGTCATTAAAACTGAAGAGGCCCAAGAGACAAATATCGTAAGAGTGCAGATATTTCTGAGCATTTCAGAGAAAACAAAGAATGCGGCCAAGGAGAGAATTGAAAACAGGGATGAGAATATTAAAACTGTGACTTAAATGAATCCAATATGTCAAGTATGCAGACATTGAATGAGTTCATAAGTTCTGGGAGCAAAATTAGGCCTTTTTGCCCATCAAGTCTACTCCGCCCTTCAATCATGGCTGATCTATTTCCCTCTCAATCCCATTCTCCCCATAACCCCTAACACGCTAACCAATCAAGAATCTGTCAATCTCCTTAAAAATATCAGAAGGATAAAAGAACATACATTTTTACTTGAACAATATTTTATAGAGTATGTTGTATCTTTAAAGGCAGCTGTTTTTGTATTCTAGGAGAGTGGAACCTGAATAAGGCAAATTGAGCCTGGAGTTCTGAGGACAGTGAGCATGGATTTGGGGAATGAACTGGATTAGAGTTTTGGAAAGAAAGGGAAGTTGGCCAATTGGCAGTAGGTTACCAGGGTTAATCTTCTGACGAGGTGTTGATGGCAGATATGATGAGACGGGGTATATTAATTTAGGAAAGTGAACTACTTTAGGTAGCATGGAAATAAATATTAGGGGTGGAAGTTTTGCACCTTAGTGGGAATAGGGTTAGAAGAACAAGAAGCGAATTGGATGAAGACAAAGTCCAAACATTCCTTGCATTTGTTGGAGGTGAGAGTGGTAAAGAGAGAAGAATTTAAAATTATGGTTAACATTGAAGTTAAAAAGCTGAGTGTCCTGATGATCCTGAAATTAAAACATGGGAATGGGGCAGAGAAGTGCTTTCTGTAATGCAGGTGGATTTTGTCATGAATGCCAGAGTCCTATTTGCACTATCCCTTTGGATTGCTGGAATGTTATGTTTGCACAACATTTTAAAAATCCTTGTCCAGTCAGCAGGATTATGGATACAGCTGTCTCCTACTAATATACTCCACATTACTATTCTAATCTTTATCAATGGCAAGATAGTAAAGAAACAAGTATGACAATGACAAAATATATTTGAAAATATATTTACTTTAATAGAACCTGTTAAATATCTTACTCTCATCAACAATCACAGCTTAACCTTGAACAAAACTATTGTGATCACGGTGCAGTTTAATAAAATCTGTCCGTATATCAAGGAAAAACTAAATTTTCTTAGGAATGAATGGTTATAAAAATATAGGAACTAAACAGAACCAGACACGTTGAAAAAGATGAATTTCTGCATTTAGCTTGACTTTGTGTTTGATTTTTATTGTAGCATCTTTCAAGTCAGTCAAAGTCACACAGTATGAAAACTGGACCTTTGGCCAAACATGTCCGTGCCAAACAAGATGCTAGTCCAATTTACCTGTGCTTGGCCCAGATCCCTCTTTTCCTATTGTACATGTCCAAATGTCTTTTAAATTTTATTGCACTTGTCTCAACTACTTCCTCTGGCAGCTCTTTCCATATATCCACCATTTACCATATGAAAGATTGCCCCTTGGGTTCTTATTAAATCTTTCCATTCTCAGTTTAAACCTATGCCCTCTAATTCGTGTTCCCCCCAACCTGAAAAAAACCCTCACCCTATCTATTTTCCTAATGATTTCATACTCTTCTCTAAGATCAGCCCTGAGCCCCATACGCTCCAATGGATTAAATCCAAGTCTGCCTCACCTCTCCCTGCATCTCAGGATATTACAACTCCTGGCAACATCCTCATAAATCTTCTCTGCACCCTTTCCAGCTTTATGGTATCTGGGTGAACAAAACTGAACACAATACTCCAAGTACAAGTATTTCTTGTACAACTCTTGTACAAAGTATAATAAATAATTGAAAAACCATTCATTTCACTTAACATCGACAAGGGGCCATTGGCATTAATGCAAATTAAAACCTATTATTCTGTTCCACTCTTCTATTATTCTGTTCCACTCTTCTATTTTCAACCTCCCATGGAAATGGGCAGCCAAACAGCCAGTTGCATTTCAGCACTCTCCCACCTCGGAAAAGGTGATCATGGTCCTAATCTGTGGCAAGGGCCACAAACAATGTGATATCAGTGTATATTCTTCAACATCCGTCGGAGATGATGAGTAGACTGTTCTCTCAAGGTCTCCACACGCCACATTGAAGGCAGGTAAAATTACAAGTTATTTATTGGAAGCATGATCTCAACTGATGCACTTCCCCTCCTATTACTGGTATTCTCAAGACATTGCTGTCATCTCTACTCTTCCTCAGATAAGATCAGTTTCAGAAGCATTATTCAGACACCAAAGCTGGTACTTATCAAAGTGTATACGCTAGCACATCACAGAAACACAGGAGCTGAAGACGACGAGGCAGCCCCTGGTTTTCAATAAGATCTGCACGTGACTCATAATCACTTGATACTCTTACTGGATAAAGAATGATAGCACACACACTTCATACTTCCCCCTTGCCACCACCCCCACCTAGATTTAGACTTTAGAGATACAGCGCAGAAACAGGCCCTCCGGCCCATCAAGACCACGCCGACCAGCGATCACCCCACGTTATCCTACAAACTAGGGACAATTTACAATTTTATCAAAGCCAATTAACCTACAAACCTGTACGAATCTGGAGAATGGGAGGAAACCGAGGCACCCGGAGAAAACCCATGCAGTTACAGGGAGAACGTACAAACAGCACCTGTAGTCAGGATCGAACCCGGGTCACTGGCGCTGTAAGGCAGCAAATCTGCCGGTGTGCCATCGTACTGACCCTTGAAGAAGCCACAGGAACTGGAGATGCTGGTTTACATAAAAGGACACAAAATGCTGGAGTAACTTAGGAGGCCAGGCAGCATGTCTGGAGTAACATTTTGGGTCGGGACCCTTCTTAAGACCGTCCAGAAGATGGGTACCAACCCCAAATTACATCTATCCATGTTACCCCATAGATGCTGCCTGACCTGCTGAGTTACTACAGCAATTTGCGTTGGGATCTTGATGAAGGTTGGTGCTGATGCCCTGTCTGGCAGGATAAGAATAGAGTAGATCAGTATTACTGCCCCTGGGCAGGTGAGTGGCACTCACTGGTTGCTGGATGATGGATGTTCAATTTGGATCAAGTCTTGAGTCCAAGGCTTTTGGGACAAGCGATGCAAAAACTAAGGAATCAATCACAGGTCTGTTAAAATGTGGAAGGGACGACAGATTTCAGTGAAATAAATAAATTGTGAATCAAATGGTCTCTGTAATTAATTAGCCTTTTGTGATATCAGTGGACAATGATTCCACACTCCAGTGGTACATTGGAATATCATGTTCATAAGGTCATAGGAGCAGAATTAGACCATTCAGCCCATCAAATCTACTCTGCCATTCAATCATGGCTGATCTATCTTTCCCTCTCAACTTCATTCTCCTGCCTTCTCCCCATAACCTTTGACACCTTGACTAATCAAGACCGGTCAATCTCCGCTATAAAAATATCCAATGACTTGGCATCCACAGTCTTCTGTGGAATCAAATTCCTTGTATGTTTACATACTTGGCTAATAAATTAATTACACAGATTCACCACCCTTGGACTAAAGAAATTCCTCCTTATCTCCTTTCTAAAGCTACTTCTGTTTATTCTGAGGCTGTGTCCTCTGGTCGTAGACTCTCCCACTCGTGGAAACATCCTGGTATTCAGTGGTGCATCATATGAATCAGCTCTCTGGAGATCTGGACTGGAGGTTGGTTCATGTACAGAAACAAGCAGGCAGTACGTTACAAGGCACCTGTTGCATTTTGTCATAGGCTTTCAAGCTTTTGCATCTTCTGCCTGATGGGAGAAGGGAGAAGAGAGGATGACTGGGGTGTAAATGGTCCTTGACCATGTTGGCTGCTTTCCAGAGGAAGCATGAAGTGTAACAGGAGTCGATGTCTGGGGGGGGGGCGGTGAGAGGGAGGCAGCTGGTTTGTGTGATGGACTGGACATTTAATCTCAAATCTCTGTAACCTCTTACAGTCTTGGGCAGAGCTACAGCCAAACCAAGCTGTGAAGAAATGCAGTGGGATGCTTACTACAGTGCATCTATAGAAGTTGGGTGAGAGTCGTTGGAGACATGCCAAACTTCCTTCTTCTGAGGAGGTGGAAGGGGCATTTTCCTGACGATAGCTTCAATGTGGTTGGTCCATGGCAAATGATTGGTAATAGCTACATCCAGAAACTGGAAGCCTCTGAACATCTCCACTTCGGCACCAATGATGCTGACTGGGACATGGGCACCATCTTGTTTCCCGAAGTCAATAACCAGCTCCTTTCCCTTGCTGAGTAGTATGTCAGCTGCACCTGCACTATTTGCACCAATGATTACTTTGTGAAGCACTGCATGAAGACTTCTCACGGCAGCAGAAAATTATTCGTCATTTTGCAAGAAAGTTCTTCCTCCTTTCCTGGAATAAAGTGATGCGGCCCCTCAGACTCGTGTGAAATTTCAGGGTGTTCTCACGTACAATGTCTATCATGGTACGCTGGCAGTCTAACAAAGATCACAAATGCAATTTGGGATAAAAGAGACCATATCAACTACTTTGATGGGAGCCAGTCTGACATCGTTGTCAATTCTTTGTATTCCTTGAGTGATTCCACTTTCGCATAGAACCATGGACACAGTTCCAACTCCATCAAATTTGCCGACGACACCCTCGTTGTTGGACGAATTATGGATGATGATGAGCCCAAGTACAGTATAAGGGGGAGATCAATCGACTGACTGAATAGTGCCAGAGCAACAACCTTGCTCTCAATGTCAGTTAAAACAAGGACCTGGTTGTAGATTTAGAAGAGGAAGGACAAAGATCCACAAACCTGTCTTCATCAATGAGACAGTGGTGGAGAGAGTCAAAAACGAAAAATTCTCTTGAACGTCTACTGGTTCGGTAATACGAACATCCAGGAACAAGGAAGATTGCAAAAAGCAGTGAAAACTGCCCAGTTCCCCACGGGTACTGACCTTCCACCATTGAAGGGATCTACAGTAGTTGCTGCCTCAAAATGGCAGCCAGCATCATCAGGAACCCATACCACCCAGGCCACACTCCAATTTCATTCCTGCCATCAGGAAGAAGGTAGAGGAGCCTGAAATCTGTAACGTCCAGGTTCAGGAGTAGCTTCTTCCCAACAACCATTAAACTATTAAACACTTCATAGACTTAGAGGACATTGTATTTGCCTTTGCACTATCATTATTTGATTATTTGTTTGTTTGTATATTTGTTTTATATTCACTGAACTTATTTTTGTTCTTTATTATACTGTTTACAGAGTACTTTGTTTACATATCTGTAGTGCTGCTGCAAGTAAGCATACCATTGTTCCATTCCGGGAGAGATGACAACAACATACTCTTGACTTTATTTTTACTTCCATTATCCCATCTGGAACTACACAGTCTGAAGTGCATTGTGAACTGATAGTTTACCTTCCTTTGATCTTGCTGTCATAGTTTAATCTAACTAATCATAGCTTAACTCAGGATTAACCTTTTCTTAACGCTTAATGCCATAAGGTCAACTCACTTTTTCAAATATGTGCGGAAATCCTCGAAAAGAATATTACCCAGATTACATTCTTGAGGTGTTTTAAGACAATTCACTGCAGATACAAAACCCTGTCAAGGCTGTCATTCTTCATATAAAACAAGTAAAACAACAGTTCGAAGCCTTCAAAAATATGCATGAATTATGTTCACCGTTTGGTATATCAGTCAGGACACGATCGAATATGCTTGGATTCATCATCCAGCCTTGCATAAGCTGACTACATGGGCTGACATCCTGATGTTGAGCGGAGAAAGAGCAAGCAATACACAAAGGCTGCTACCCCAGAATAGGATACAAGCACTCAGTAAAATACAACAACTTTTCAGTGGAGACTGGTTAATATTATCTAATCCACAGGTCATAGTTTTCTTATCTAGCTGACTGAAAGCAGTATTTGATATGAAGACATTCAAAGAAAAGGGTGGGCAAGAACACTGTTTCACTGTATCTCTGTCACCTCCTCTTGCACACACTAACAATGAATGTAGCAGTAAGGGAAGTAAAATATACTACCACCACTACTCATTCAATAAGTTACAATCTGAACAGTGGCAGGCCAATCAGCCCTTTGAGCATATTCCATCAATTAGATTCTGGGTGATCTGTGTCTCAGCTCCATTTATTGGTTTTCTTTCTCTCAATAACATTGGGGATTTCTCACATTATCAATTTCTTTGCTCCATTTTGTTTTCTAACGTAGCTCCCTGCTAACTAGGGAGTATTGCCTCTATTTCTGTAAAATAAGCTATTTTGGCATTTCATATATTCATAACTTCATATAGAATGGTGATGTTTTGGGTTGGGGCCATTCTTTAGACTTTTTGAGTCTAGACTTTTCTTTAAACTTTTTGAGTGTGAAGAAGGGTCCTGATTGCCAATTGTCTATTGTCTGACCTGAAACGTCACCTATCCATGTTGTCCAGAGATGCTGCCTGACCCACCGAGTTATTCCAGCACTTTGTATCTGTTTTTGTAAATCACCATCTGCAGTTCCTGGTTTCTATAAAGTGTAAAGGAGATGTGTACAAAGAGAACGCTGAGTGCCTGGAACATGCTTCCAGGGGTGACAGAGGAAGCAGATACGATAGTGGCTTTTAAAAGGCTTTTAGATAGGCACATAAGAATGCAGGGGATGGAAGGATATGGATCATGTGCAGGCAGAAGGGATTAGTTCAACGGCATCATGTCCATCACAGACATTGTGGGCTGACAGGCCTGTTCTAACGCTGCATGAATCTATCTATATGTATGTTCCCCAAATGTCCACCATTCCCTATTTATCTGGTTCCACCTATCACCTTGCAGCGTCTGTCTCACCCCTCTCTCTCACTTTTATTTTGTATTAGAAATATAGTGCGGAAACAGCACCGAGTCCACAATGACCAGCGGTACACTAACACTATCCTACATGCTGGAGATCATTTACAATTTTTACCAAAGCCAAATTAACCTACAAACCGGTACCTCTTTGAAGTGTGGGAGGAAACCTGGGGAAAACACGGGCATGAGGAGAACATACAAACTCCATACAGACGTAGTCAGAATCAAACCCGGGTCTTTGGCGCTGTAGGGAGCAATCCTACCACTGCGCCACCGTGCTGCCCACTTCTATATGCTGCCTATCTTCCACATGTACTTTCATTCCTTATGCAGGGGCTTGACCCTAAACATCACCTGCTGAGTTGTCTCAGTAGTTTATTTCGTGCTCCAGAATCCAGCATCTGCAACCTATTGTGCCTTCAAATCTGGTCAAGAAGGCTCACCAGCGTCTCTTCTTCCTGAGGAGACTAAAGAAGGTCCATCTGTCTCCTCGGATTCTGGTGAACTTCTACCGCTGCACCATCGAGAGCATCCTTACCAACTGCATCACAGTATGGTATGGCAACTGCTCTGTCTCCGACCGGAAAGCACTGCAGAGGGTGGTGAAAATTGCCCAACGCATCACCGGTTCCTCACTCCCCACCATTGAGTCTGTCCAAAGCAAGCGTTGTCTGCGAAGGGCGCTCAGCATCGCCAAGGACTGCTCTCACCCCAACCACAGACTGTTTACCCTCCTACCATCCGGGAGGCGCTACAGGTCTCTCCGTTGCCGGACCAGCAGGTCCAGGAACAGCTTCTTCCCTGCGGCGGTTACACTACTCAACACTGTACCTCGGTGACTGCCAATCACACACCCCCCCCCCCCCCCCCCGGACACTCCTCCCACCAGGATTTATTAGATTAGATTTATTTATTTACTGCTCATATTTATGTCGCTCTTCTAGGGAGATGCTAACTGCATTTCGTTGTCTCTGTACTGTACACTGCACAATGACAATAAAGTTGAATCTGAATCTGAATCTGAATCTGAATCTGAAATCGGTGCTTCTGGATTATCTAACCTTATTTAGCATCTGGAATTTCAATGATTCTCCATCATAGTCTGCATAAAGATGTTGGATTGCACAAGGAAATGTCTCCCTCACAATACCTATTGGTGTCAGCCTTAGTTATAATTTTATTCAAACACTCTGTCAGAAAGCTATTGCACATTTTCTCCTGTGATAAGCACAATCCAATGCCTCCTAATCATAGCACGATTACTTGAAAAATGACTCTCATCCTAAACCACAGCTTCATTATCTTGAGCATCAAATAATTTCTGCTGGCTCTCCTTGCCTTGGGTGAGAAATTGATGATCAGCATGCAGACAATTTCATGTCAAGCTGAGGATCAAAAGCAGCTCTGGGTGCAGCGGATCTGGTTTGGTTGTTCAATGAACTCTCTCATAGAATATGTCCTTCCCCTGGGAGGACAAAGATACTAATTTTTCACCTTTTTCACTTCTGATGAAGGGACTTGACCCAAACGTCACCCATTTCTTCTCTCCAGAAATGCTGCCTGTCCCGCTGAGTTACTCCAGCATTTTGTGTCTATCTTTCGTTTAAACCAACATCTGCAGTTCCTTCTTACTAATTTTTCACCGTGTCTATTACAGGATGATTCAACTATTCTAATTCTTCATAGTTAAGGATAAGGAGCGGGTTGGTCCACAATTTGAAGCTCTAAATGGGAGAAGGCCAACTTAGACAGGAACTGGAACATTTGCGCTATACTTAATTGGACTTTACTGGACGTTATCTTGCACTAAACATCACAGTCTTTATTTCTCTATCTGTACACTGTGGACGACTTGATTGTAATCATGTACAGCCATTTGCTGACTGGATAGCACACAACAAAACGTTTTTCACTGTACCTAGGTACACGTGACAATCATAAACTAAACAAAACTAAAACTAAACTTGCAAAAGTTGATCGGAGTAGGTTGTTTGCGGGCAAAGGGACGTCTGGATGGCGTGGATGCTTCTAGAAGTGTTTTACTAATATTGGTGTTGGCCTTAGTTATAATTTTATTCAAACACTCTGTCAGAAAGCTATTGCACATTTTCTCCTCTGATAAGCACAATCCAATGCCTCCACAATCCAATGCCTTCAAGGTCTGCATGTTCCTGTCAGAGTGAAGGGCAAAGCCGGTAAGAGGAATGAATCCTGAGTGATGAGGGAAATTGAGGCTCTGGTTAGAAAAAAAGGAGGCATTGGTCAGGCAGCTAGGATCAAGTGTACCCTTGGAGGTATATAGGGGATTGAGCAGAATACTTGAGAAGGAAATCAGAAGAGCAAAAAGGAGCAGGGGGATAATTCTGGCAGATAAGATTAAAGAGAATCCAAAGAGATTTTGTAAATATATTAAGGAAAAAAAGATTTGGAGGGGGAAATATGGCCCCTCAGGAACCAATTTGGTCATCCATATGTGGATCTTGAAGTCGAGAGAACTTGGGAAATTTAATGAGGATGTCTTGAAGACAGTTCATATTACAGTCAAGGTGCTGGATATCCTAAGCTATATGAGGGTCAATACATTTCCCAGGTCTGATCAGACATATCAAAGAACACTGTGGGAAGAAATTGCTGGCTGAGAAATATGAATCATCGTTAGACACAGTTTACATAGACATAATCTATATAAAGGCCTTTCATACGGTTCCGCATAGTAGGCAGCTCTGGAAGGTTAGATTACATGGGATCCAGGGAGAACTAGCTAACTGGGTACAGAATACATAGTAGGAAGCAGAGTGTGATGGTGGAATGTTGTTTCTCAGACTGGAGGCCTGTGGTTAGTAGGCAGCCTATGGGTTTGGTACAGGGCTCTTTGCTGTGTGTTATCTATATCAATGATTTGTATGAGAATGTACAATGCATGATTAGTAAGTTTGCAAATGACAGTAAAATAGGTGGTATCATAGACAGTGAAGATGATTGTCAAGAATAGCGTAAGGAACTTGGTCAGCTGGGCAAGTGGGCTAAGGAATGGCAAATGGAAGTTATTTAGAAAAGTCAAACCAGGGTAGGATCTTCATAGTTAATGGCAGGACCCTGGGGAGTTTGGTGGAGCAGAGGGATCTTGGAGTACAAGTACATACTTCCGTGAAATTGGTGTCACAGGTAGACAGAGTGGTGAAGAAGGCTTCTGGCATGTTGGCCGACATCCGTCAAGGAAATGAGTATCGAAGTTGGGATGTTAAGTTACAGTTATGTACGAGACATTGGCGAGGCTGCACTTATATCGTATTCAGTCTGGTGACCCTGCTTCATCATTAGGCCATAATCAACATGAACTGGGACTAGCACTTCCTCCTCGATAACCATCAGCACAGGAGCACTGCAGAGCTGTGCACTCAGTCCCCTGCTCTACTCACTCTATACCCATGACGGAGTTGCCAGATACAGTTCCAATGCCATCTTTAAATTCACCAACAATACCATCGTTGTGGGACGAATAGTGGGTATGCATTTGCTGGGCGTGCATATCTCTGAATATCTGTCCTGGGCCCAGGACATTGTTGCAATTACAAAATGAAGCTCAATAACGCATGTTGATGAATACTCTACTAAACTTCCACAGGTGTATGGTAGAGAGCACCTCAACTGATTCTATCACAGCCTGGCATCTTGAATGCCCAGGATCGAAGCAGGTTACAGAGAGTGGTAGACCAGGCCCAGTCCATCACAGGTACTGACCTCCCCGCAATTGAAAGGATCTTGAGGAGGCACTGACTCAACAAGGCAGCTAATATCATCAAAGGCCCACACCACCCTAACGCTCTCACTTTGATCCTACCATCGTAAGAAAGTAGGGGCATTTTGTGATTTCGGTTTTGTTTATTACATTTATCTGTGTGTATCGTGTTTACAAGCCTGTTAAGCTGCTGCAAGAATTTCATTGTTCCAGTGACAGTACATATGACACTTAAACACACTTGACTCACACTATAGGCAAGATGTCATTTAACTGGGAAGAAATCAGAGAAGATTTATGAGGATGTTGCCAGGACTGAAGGACATCAGCTATAGAGAGAGAGTTTGGACAGCCAAGGACTTTATTCCATGGAGTGCAGGAGGCTGAAGGATGATCTTATAGAGGTATAAAATCTTGAGGGGAATAGATAGGGTGAATGTTTAAGTCTTTTCCCCCAGGGTAGGTGAATCAAAAACTAGAGGGCAGAGATTTAAAGCGAGAAAGGCAAGATTAATTGGAACCTGAAGGGCAACTTTTTCGCACATAGTGTTTTGGGTATATGGAACTTCCAGAGGAAGTAGTTGAGGCAGGTACAGTGACAACATTTAAAAGACATTTGGACAGGTACATAGGAAATGTATGGCGTGTCAAGTGCAAGCTTAAATCAGGCATCTTGGTAAAGATGGGTGAGTTGGGCCTAAGATCCTGTTTCCGTGATGTACGGCTCTATCACTCAATACATGCAGAGCCTACTTCACCATGGCTGCAGTCAGCTCTCGAGCTGTAAATTGTTGCTTTATCGTCACATCTGTATCTCATGTCCTTCAGTGGGCTAACTGTGAACTGTGAAAACTCAGCGCAGAGAATTGGAGGTGAGAAAGCACGCAGGGACACAGGCCCCAGTTACGCATTAAGTATTCAATAGTCTGACCTCCTCCTCAGTCATCAGTGTCAATCGATTCACTTCTTATTTTCCTTTGAGAATTCAGTGAACAACCTCGTTTTTTACTAAGAGAGAGAGAGACAGAGAGACACACAGAGATAGAGAGAGAGACACAGAGAGAGAGAGAGAGAGAGAGAGAGAGAGAGAGAGAGAGAGTATGGGGGGGGGAAATCACTGAAGTTGCCTTTTATTCTGGAGACAGACTTGGCTCTGATTTAAACAACACCTTCTCAGTGTGACATTTAATCTGTGTATCTCAATCACTTCAGAGGCGTATTATTCCTTAAGTAAATTCCTTTATCAGAAGGTTTTTGACAGAAAATTACTCGGTGTTTGAGTAAAGCTAATCAAGTTTCTGTCAGGAGAGAGGGAAGCTGGACGAGCTGTCAAAACCTGCTTGGCATGTGGTCCAAATGCTCTACTGAAAGCAGATAACGATTCAGGGATCTGCAAGCTGCAGTCAACCTTGTATCCTGCAGAGAGTGAGAGTTTTCCTCTGTTGCAGTGGCCTATTTTATTCACAGCTGGAGCTCAAATAAATGATTTCCTTACAAGCCAATGTTTTAGTAGGCCAAAAATTAAGAAAGATGAAACATAAAATGGATTTAGCTTGCTGCATTTATTTTAAAATATATTACATGCAGTTGCTCAATGTTCCGTATAAATTTAGTGGTAATGTACTCTATTCTGTCGGTGCAGTCCTTGTCCAGTGTACTACTTGCAGCCCATTGAAAACTATAGCATTAAGTGATGTGTAGTTGTCAAAATCAGCGCTGCAAGAGATTTATCTACACAGGGAGAGGAATTGACAGGGGAAGTGGGAGCAAAGAGAATAAAGATCTGCAGGTTCCTGGAGAGCAACTGTGAACTAGAGACCTAAAGAACAGATGATGGTAGAGAGTGCGCAGGCTATTAGCAACTCAAGAGAGAGAGAGACAGAGAGAGAGAGAGAGAGAGAGTGAGGGAGGGGGAGGGAGGGAGAGGGAGGGAGATAGACACAAAATGCTAGAGTAACTCAGTGGGACAGGCAGCATCTCTGGATAGGAGGAATGGGTGACGTTTCGGGTCGGGACCCTTTTTCAGTCTGTGTCTAACACAATAGTGATGATTGCAAAAGAATCTCCATGCTGCAGGAAATGTCATCAGAGGGACCTCCTCAGTCCCTGCAGCCGGTCAACAAAGAGTCTGCATGGTGGAATGCCTCCTTCTGGAGGCACAATGGAGCTAAGTGTCAACACCATGACAAATCCATCAGTTACTATCAATTATTTTTTGTCTTCACCAAAGTCTCTGACTTTGATGGTGGGGAGCTGTGAAGTATTCTTCCAAATGTGGCCATCCTCAGGAATTTGTTTCCAGCTGCTGTGGTTTAGTTTAGGTTAGTTTAGAGATACAGCGCAGAAAACAGCCTTTTGGCCCACCGAGTTCGCGCAGACCTGAGATCCCGCACACCAGCACTATCCTAAGGACCAAGGACAATTTACAATTTTTACTGGTCAATTAACCAACAAACTTGCATGTCTTTGAAGTGTAGGAGGAAACTGAACACCCAGAGAAAATCCACATGATCATGATGAGAATGTACAAACTCTGTACAGACAACACCCGCAGTCAGGATCGAACCTGGGTCTCTGGCGCTGAAACAATGCGCCACCATGCCAGATACTACATACACTGTAAATATTAACCAATAGGTCCACGTCAGATCCAGTCTTGGTGCAGAATGGTGTCAAGCAATGATCTGCCCCAACATTTTGGTGGTCAACACTGGTGTCATTAACAGAGATATCTATTGGACAGTTCCCAACACTATTCTGATGACTGAGGGGAGACATTTGAGCAATCATTAGGCAAAGAGCATAAACATAGAAAAGTACACATTGGTAAAGACCTATGGCTCACATGGCTTTTAGTGCCGACGGTGATGCCTAGATAACCTAATCTGCCTGCATATAATCAATATTCCTCCATTCCTTGCTCATCATGTGCCCAACTAAAATAATCTTAAATGCCCCTATCGTCTTTGTGCGCTCCATGCACCCACAACACTCTGTAAAAAAAAAACATTCCGCACATCTCTTCTAAACTTTGCCCCTCTCACCTTAAATCTATGCCCTCTATTCTTTGACAATTCTGCGCGGGAAAATAAAGAGGTCCAGACCACTCTACCCTATCTAGGCCTGTTATAATTTTATGTACTTCCATCAGGTCTCTCCTCAGCCTTTAGTATGCTAGAGAAAACACTCCAGGTTTGTCAAACATCTCCTTGTAGCTAATACCACTCAATCCAAGCAGCATTCTGGTAAACTTCTTTCCAAAGCCTCCACATCCCTCCAGTAATGAGGAGACCAGAACAGCAGCCATGTTGGAAGTGTTCTGCGTTTTGTGAACTGGAAACATCTGGTCAATTTTGCACATTGTCTGGTTGATGTTCGTGTTATAACTGTACTGGAAGCTTAGCTAAAGGTGCAGTTAGTTCTGGAGTGCATGTCTTCAGTTCTGCAACTCAGATGTTATCTGGTCCCGTAGCCATTGCTGTTTCTTGATATCACAGGGTGTGGATCAAGTTGGCTGAAGACTGGCTTCTGTGATGGGGGGGACTCTCAGTCAGATCATCTCTGGATAGTTAAAACTATTTAGTAAGTTAATCAGAAGAGGGGGAAGCTTTAATATTATCACTCAAATAAAATGTGGACGGTGCATCTGTAGAGTTGCTGCCTTACAGCATCAGAGACCCAGGTTCGATCCTGACTACAGGTGCTCCGTATGGAGTTTGTACGTTTTCACCATGACCTGTATGGGTTTTTCTCCAGTTTCCTCCCACACTCCAAAGACATACAGGTTTGTAGGTTAATTGGCTTGGTATAATTGTAAATTTTCCCCGGTGTGTGTAGGATAGTGTTAGTGTGCGGGGATCGCTGGTCGGCGCGGACTCTGTGAGCCGAAGGACCTGTATCCGCGCTGTATCTCTAAACTAAATTTTTTTTTAAAGGATGTAACAAAATATATTTTCAAAAATAAAAGCTGTGAGAACAAATTTATGGCTCCATTCAATAACCTACCCTGCACTAAATGGCATAGAGATCTCAATGCTCAGCAGTGCAAATTTAGCTTAGTTTAGTTTAGCTTAGAGATACAGCACAGAAACAGGCACTTTAGCCCACCGAGTCCGCACCAATCAACAACCAACTAGTTCTAATCTACACACTGGGTACAATTTACAGACGCCAATTAACCTATAAACCTGCACATCTTGGGAATGTGGGAGAAAACCGGAGCACCCGGAGAAAACCCCCACATTCACAGGGAGAACGTACAAACTCCATATAGACAGCACTCCCCTAGTCAGGATTGAACCCGGGTCTCTGGCGCTGTAGAGCAGCAATTCTACCGCTGTGCCGCCTAATGTAATCTATTGTGTGCTGCCCACTCATTTATAAAATTGTTATGAGCACCTGAATACTCTGGTGTGTATGTGTTTTTGTGTACCTTTAAGAATTGTGTGTACCCTGTGCTATTGGTTCTGTTATAGCACAGTGCTTTCCACAGCTGTTGAGAGTGAATCATCTTCAATAAAGGATGCATCTCCCTCCGTTATTTGCCTTACTGAGCAGCAATACCCAACAGCTTTCACACAGTGCACTTACCAAGCTGTTCATTGCCAGATCCTCAGAAGGAAACATATTGGTTAGCACTGCTTCAAGCTAAATTCATCCCCTGAAGCTAATCCTGTCTCTCTAAGGACATCTGCACTGTTGCTGCAACAGTTAATGGTGGGCATTCTACAACAGAAGGTGACCTGAAAAACTCAAGAATAGCATTGCACAGGAGAGATCAGGTCCCTTGATTGCAAACGCTCCAGAGGGAGTATGGATGCAGGAGGATGTGCTGTGTGATTTACTTTGTATGGGATCAGGATGATCTCTGTGTAAATCTGCAAAGGTAATGGCACAGATGACTGTGGAGATCAATGCCTGACGTCAAGGACTGACGATGTGGGTGAAATGCTGCGAGATGTTCACTGACCTCTCACATGTACATACGATCAATGATTGCAAGTTCAAACAGCATATTGCATGCCGGGGCTCACACACTGCACAGTTCACTGCCTTCCTCTTCCACTCCTCTACTCTCCTCTCTTCCATCGGGCAAAAAGTAGACAATGTGCAAAAGCACACCTCCGGATTCAGGGACAGTTTTTCCCCAGCTGTTATCAGGCAACTGAACATTCTCCCACAACCAGAGAGCAGTCCTGTACTAATATCAGACTAACTTTGATCGGACTCTACAGCCTTTACCTTGCGCTAAATGTTATTCCCTTATCATGTATCTATACACTGTATACTCTATATTGTTTTTCCACTGGCTGATTAGCACGCAACAACAGCTTTTAACTGTATGTCGGTACACGTGAAAATAAACTAAACTGAAATAGCCTTGTAAAAATAAATCAGCACAACAGATTCAACTCGCCCTTAGGAATGATGCAAACTTGCACCTAGATCTGACAGCTTACTACTCAATCAAGTGCGAGGCATCGCTGAAACACTTTGCATAGCACTCACTGACACATTCCCTTCTCGCTTGTGGGCCGAGCTGGTGGAATATCAGGGCAGAAGGCGGCTTGCTAATGGGGAGAGATCACACTCTGTGAGCACAAAAACAACGGTGCTCACCAAGACTGGTGAACCAGACTACGACCACCGCTGCTGCTGAAACCATGAGGGTATCCACAGGCCTTGAGGGAGGAAGTAACCACTTCCTCCCTCAAACCACAATTTATTTTCAAAAGTCAAAGGAGCAAAATTAGGCCATTCGGTCCATCAAGTCTACTCTGCCATTCAATCATGGCTAATCTATCTTTCCCTCTCAACCCCATTCTCCTGCCTTCTCCCCATAACCTTAAAAATATTCATTGATTTGGCTTCCATAGCTGCACCACCCTGACTAAAGAAATTCCTCCTCATCCCCTTTCTAAAGGTATGTCCTTTTATTCTGACCCTTTGGCTCTGGTCCGAGAGTCTCCCACCAGTGGAAACATCCTCTCCATGTCCACTCTATCCAAGCGTTTCACTAGTGTAGATCAGTGACTCATGTTATGAGTCATACTTTGTAGCTACGCCCACTAGTTTAACAGAAAGCCTCCCTGCCCTTTCTCTCTCACTTTTAGAGTAACGTGCTAAGATGAAGTTACCTATGCTGTAACGTTAATAAAGTCTTTGGATATTAATCACGGTGTGTGACTTAAGTTATTCCAACAGCAGAAGCTCAACATGGTGTCAGAGTGTACGGACTCACTCCTTGCTTAAGTATATTGCTTTTATTTTAGTTTGTTGTTTTCTCCGGTATATATTACTATGGCTTCTGCTCTCAGAAAACCAGAGATCCTGGTGTTTGACGAAGACCTCGCAGAATGGCGGTGCGTATTTGAAGAGGATTTTTCAATTTACATTGAAGCGGCTCACCCTACTGCTACTCCCGGTGTTCGAGCGTCAATTCTTCTTAATCTGGCAGGCACAGAAGCTGCTCGACGTGCCAGAAGATTTCATTATGAACCGGCTAGATTTGACCCTGCTGGTGTCCAGATCGCTCCTGCTGAATCTATACGAGACCCTGACTGCCTACTACACAAATTATGACAGTAATGTGAGTTACGTACTAACTTGGTCATGGAGAGGCATTTTTTCCCCCCGAAGCCATTGACAGGGTGAACCTGTGGAGATGTATGTCAGTGCCTTGAAACACATTGCCAGTCGATGCGATTTCAGGGATATATGTGATAGCCTAGTCCGTGACCGTTTGGTCTATGGTGTCCGCAATGATAAATTACGCGACGAGTTACTGCGAGATGCTGAGCTTACTCTAGAGACTGCTGAAAACCGCTGTCGCATTGCTGAAATGGCTGACGCTCATACAAAAGTTTTAGGACACTCTGCTGGTCGTGAAATCTCTCGCCGTTCTCCTCAGGTGCCCGACAATTCTATCGTGAGATTAATAGACAATTGTTTTAACTGTGGGGGTTCACATGCTGCAGTTCGTGACCGTTACCCTGTGCATGGAAATTTATGTCTATTTTGCAACAAAATAAATCATTTCTTCAGATGCTGTCGTTCACGTACCAAGAGTTCAAACAAGGCAATCTGTTAATTCACTTGCCCATGAGAACTTGCTCTCAGAATGCTCTCAACCAGCTCCCATGGATTTGCAGGCTGCTGGCGAAGGTTTTGACCGATGTACATTCCTTGTCTGATTTAATGCATAAACAACTAGACCCCAAGGTCGCTTTGCTCGTTAATGGCAAGAACTTTTATCTGAAAGTGGATAGTGAATGTGATTTGTCTAGCTGTATTTAAAAAATTACAAAAAACAGAAACTGTCTCTCCTACGGCTGCCTCCCTTCTCCCATTTGCAGGAGGTCCAGTGCACCCTATCGGTCAAGTTGAGTTACGCTGCTGTCTTAACTCACGTGTCCACAACCTGAGTTTCTATGTTGTTCGTGAGGATGTGCCGTCTCTGCTGGGTGTCAATGCATGTCAAGACATGGGACTTGTCTCTTTCAGCCCTTCTGTTCGTCATCTGACTACAGCCTGTGAATTTAGCCAACAAATCCTGACACAATACAAAACTTTGTTTGACGACAAGCTGGGCAGGTTGCCTGTTAGGTACACAATTACCATTGACCCTGAGGTAATTCCAGTTGTTCGTCCAGCTCATAAGATTCCCCATGCTATGCGGGACCGTGTTCAAAGTGAACTCAACGGAATGGTGTCTCTAGGTGTGATTGCTCCCGTCGCGTACCCTTCAGATTGGGTTTCCACCATGGTCGTGGCAACAAAGAAGAATAAAGACGAAATACGGATTTGTATCAATCCTAAGGACTTAAACACAGCCATTAAACAAGCTCACTATCCCATGCGCACTGTGGACGAGATTGCAGCGCAGATGGCTGAGGCAACTTTATTCACAGTACTAGATGCCAAGAGTTCAGTCTGGCAGATTTCGCTGGAACACAACTCCCCCAAGTTAACCACCTTCAGCACTCCGTTCGGGCGATACAGATTTCTTTGCATGCCCTTTGGCATAAGCTCTGCTAGTGAAGTATTTCAACAAGCTATGGAGCAGTTGTTTGCAGGTTACCCATGCTCCATTGTAGTGGATGACATCCTCATTGCTGTCGAAGTGGATGACATCCTCATCCACAAACTGTCGAAGAACATGATGCTAATCTGACAAAGGTCCTGGATCACGCTAAGGCCATTAACTTCAAGCTAAACCCTCAAAAATGCGAATTCAGGGTAAGTGAGGTGAAATACATAGGCCATGTGTTTACCAAAGACGGTCTAAAAACTGATCCGGCGAAAACCAGTACTATCAACGAGCTTCCAGCACCCACAGACGTGCTCGGTCTGCAGAGATTCCTTGACATGGTGAACTGCTTGAGCAAATTTATTCCAGACTTCAATGAAATATCAGCCCCGTTGTACCAGTTTACTCACAAAGACACTGCTTGGACCTAGCACGGGCAACAGTAGAGGGTGTTCGACACACTTAAGCAGCTGATTTCTTGTGCTCCTACTCTCGCTTATTTTGATCCTAAACGACTGATCACACTGACGTGTCAGCTTCACAACACGGACTAGGCGCAGCATGTCTTCAAAATGACCGTAGCAGCAATAGGCCTGTTGCCTATGCCTCGGGCACTATGACTGACACAGAACAACGATACGCCCAAATTGAGAAAGAGCGGTTGTTTTTGCCTGCAAGGAATTTATCTTCGGACAAACGGTCACGATTGAAACTGACCACCAACCTCTGATAAGCATCTTTAACAAACCGATTCACGCCTCTCCAGGGCGCCTACAGCAGATGCTGCTGCAACTTCAAAAATATGACATTGTTCTGAGCTACAAACGTGGTAAGTATATGCACCTGGCTGACACGTGCACCCCGGAGGACCTCCGAGGGTCCGTCCTCGCCGGATGATGACTTTGTCGTAATGACTGTGTCTTTTATTCCCTCGTCCTGTATGGAGGACTTGGTTGCCCACACTGCTGCTGACAGTACTTGCTTGCCTCCGTCATTAAGCGAGGCTGGCCAGACAAGCACTACAACGTTCCGCTGCCAGTTCGGCCTTTCTTTGCCGTCTGCGATGAGCTAGTGCTGCAGGATGGCATTATTGTAAAAGGACACAAGGCTGTGGTCCCTGCTTCGCTGCACAGCAAGTATTTTAATGCTGTCCATGCAGGGCACCCAGGCGCTGAAGCTACTGTCCTACGGGCAAGAAACATATTTTACTGGCCTGGCATGGCCGAATACATCACCGAGAATGTGGCGTCCTGTGCAGTGTGCAACAGCTTGGCACCTCATCAACAAAAGCAACCACTTCTTTCACATCCGGCTCCTGCACTCCCGTGGTCTACAGTGGCAACTGACATATTTGAGTGGCATGGCAAGCAGTACCTGGTACTTGTCGCTTCGTATTCAGGATGGTTTGACAATAATGTTCTTTGCAGCCCCACTTCTCGCGGGGTAGTTTCGAAGCTTGCTCGCCACGGAGCTCCGTGCATACTGTTATCTGATAACGGCAGTCAATTTACCAGCCAACACTTCAGGGAGTTTGCTGCAAGCTGGGGTTTTCGCCACATCACCAGCAGCCCTGAATATCCACAGTCGAATGGACTAGCTGAGCGGGCAGTCAAGAATGCCAAACAGCTCATGGAACGTTCGTACAGAGCTAATTTCGACGTGTTCTTGGATCTACTCAACTTACGCAACATATCCCGCGACCCCATTTTGGGTTCACCTGCTCAACGTTTATTGTCAAGGCAGACCCGAGCCACGGTGCCTGTGGCGGATCAGGCATTGATCCCACAGGTGGTTCCACCATCGGAAGTCCGGTCCAGTTTACAACAAAAGTGTGACATTCAAAAACAGTGGTATGACAAAACAAGCAGGCCGCTGCCACCATTAACCAAGGGGCAAGTGATTTGTTTGCAGACTGACAAAGGTCATGACCGTATCGGTGTAATTTCTGGAAAATGCTTCTAAGCCACGCTCATATCTGGTCAGTGCCGATGGCGGTACCTACAGGCGTAACAGATAACATATCCTGCTTGTGAATGAGCCAGCTCCACCTCCGTCTTATCCAGACCGTACAAGTGTACTTCCGTCTGTGTCCAGCAGCATTGATTCGCCTACACCAGCACAACAACCCACTTCTGGAACGGCTTCTTTGCCAGTGGTGACACCCCCTCCGCCTGTGCCACAGTCCTGTTTCATCACCGGGAATGCTGATTCAGTCTCTGTCACCTGTGAAGCCACCGGCTCTGTCCCCGGTGGGGAAAAATGGAGATGGTCTTTATCGCACACGTCCTGGTCGTGTTTGCAAGCCCGCCGTGAATTACCCGGGCTATGTTTGACTTTCCTCCAGCTTATTATCAATTGCTATGCATGCCTTATTTAGTCAATGGTTTTGTACTGACATTTAATTCTTTAAGAGGGAGGATGTAGATTATGTCATACTTTGTAGCTACGCCCACTAGTTTAACAGAAAGCCTCCCTGCCCTTTCTCTCTCACTTTTAGAGTAACGTGCTAAGATGAAGTTACCTATGCTGTAATGTTAATAAACTCTTTGGATCTTAATCACGGTGTGTGACTTGAGTTATTCCAACAGCAGAAGCTCAACAACTAGTCGGTAAGTTTCAACGTGGTCCTCCTCATCCATCTAAACTCCAGTGAGTACAGACCCAGAGCTGTCAAACGCTCATCACGTGTTTACCCAATCACTCTGAACCCTCTCCAATGCCAGCACATCCTTCCTCAGAGATGGGGCCCAAGATTGGTCACAATGAAAGCATCTGCATAAGGCTCTGCTGCAAGAAGGCAGCAACAATTATCAAGATTCTCACCATCCCGGGGTCTGCCCTCTTTTCGCTACGACCTTTGGGCAGCAGGTACAGTGGCCTGAATTCCCACAGTACCAGGTTCAGGGTTGGCTACTTCCCTACAGCCATCATGTTCTTGAACCGACCTGCACAATCGATCCCACCCCAGCAATGTAACACCATGGATCACCTCTTGCACGATCAAGTACCTGTTTCTATTGTGATTTTGCATTCATGTATTTTGCATGCAGTCTTTTTCTTTTCCCTGTTTCATATGGACTTACAGAGATACCGCACGGAAACATATAAACAGAGAAAATTTGTGCAGGAGTAGGTCGTTCGGCCCTTCAAGCCAGCACCGCCATTCAATGTGATCATGGCCGATCATCCAAAATCAGTACCCTGTTCCTGCTTTTTCCCCCATATCCCTTGATTCCGTTAGCCCTAAGAGCAAAATCTAACTGGGAAACTACTGGGGAAACAGGCCCTACGGCCAACCAGCGATCACTCCGTACACCAGCACTGTCCCACAATTTACAATTTTTACCGAAGCCAATTAACCTACAAACCTGTACTTCCTTCTTGGAGGAAACCGGATGACCCAGAGAACACCCACGCAGTCACAGGAAGAATGTACAAACTCCATACAGACAGCATCCATAGTCCAGATCGAACCCAGGTCTCTGGTGCTGTAATGGCAGCAACTCTATCGCTTTGCTACTGTGCTTCCCCAAAGTAATATTTCACGTATAATTATGTCCTGCATAGCGGCTGGATCTACCTGGCTGTGATGCTTTCTATTGTACTGTACATTGTGCATTTGACAATAAACTTGAGTAAAGATGGCATAACCATGCACTTGGTACTGCTCCATTCCCATTGACTTCTACCTGCAAAAGTGGTAGTGGATATTTTAATTTTAGTGCTTTTACCCTCACTGTCAATCTGCTCTTCTAATATCGGCAAGCAAATTGCACGTTGGGTTATGTGAAAGGGAAGAGGCATAAAGGTAGTGTGAACAGGCAAGTGCGTTTACTGCTCGCAGCAGCTGGTTACCACAGTATCTAAAAAGTCAGTACAAAGTCCAACAGCACCTGTAACACTCCTCCAAACAACTTTAAAGAAATCCAGAACATTACATGGTGGAAACAAGGAATTCCAGATGCTGGTTTATCAACGAAAGGCACAAAAAGGGCTGCACGCTGGCGCAGCGGTAGAGTTGCTGCCTTACAGCGCATTCAGCGCCAGAGGCCCGGTTTTGATCCCGACCGGGTGCTGTCTGTATGGAGTTTGTACATTCGCCCTGTGACCACGTGGGTTTTCTTCAAGATCTTCAGTTTACTCCCACACTCCAAAGACGTACAAGTTTGTAGATTAATTGGCTTGGTATAATTGTAAATAATTGTAAATTGTCCCCAATGTGTGTAGGATAGTGTTAATGTACGGGGATTGCTGGTCAGACTCGGTGGGCCAAAGGGCCTGTTTCCATGCAGTATCTCTAAACTAAAATGCTGGAGTAACTCAGCGGGTCAGGCAGCATCTCTAGAGAAAATGGATAGGTGACGTTTTGGGTCAGGTCCCTTCTTCAGACTGTTTGGGACCCATCTTAATGGCGGTGCTGGCTCGAGGAGGTCATATTGAATGGCAGTGCTGGCTTGAGGGGCCGAATGGCCTACTCCTGCACCTATTTTCTATATTTCTATGTTTCTTCAGACTCATCAGTCTGCAAAAGCTGTACCAAGCCGAAACATCACCTATCCATGTTTTCTAGGGATGCTGTCTGACCCACTGAGTTATTCTAGCATTTTGTGCCTTTCCTACATCATTAGATAACTGCAAGATTAAGGGCCAACAGGAGGAATCAATCAGCAACTAACATGAGCAGAGTTATGATAGCGTTGAGTCAGACTAATGAGAGGAACTGTCTGTGTTCAGTTACTTTAGTTTAGAAATACAGCATGACAACAGGCCCTTCAGCCCACCGAGTCCCTGCTGATCATTGATCACTAGTTCTATGTTATTCCACTTTCTCATCCACTCCCTACACACTAGGGACAATTTACAGAGACCAATTAACCTACAAACCTGCACACCATTGGGGTGTGGGTGGAAACTGGAGCACCCGGAGGAAACTTGTGGTCAGAGGAAGAACGTGCAAACCTCACAGACCGAGGTCAGGATTGTACCCGGGTCTCTGGCGCTGAGGGGGCGGCTCTACCAACTGCACCAGTGTCATTATTAAGAGAAAGCACAAGATTATGTACAGCAGTACAAGATGGCAGCACTGAACTGCCTATTCTGCATTCTTCCAGGTGGTATCAGTTGCACATCTCTTCATCAGACAATTACGGTCATTAATGTATACCTGCATCAGATCCCATGTTTGATACAACTCAAAATCCATAGTACGTAAAAAACAAATGCAGAGCAGAATCCTTAGTCAAAATGCTCACGGTTATACAGGCAGGAAATAGGTCAACTATTAAGAGATACTTTGTTAAGCTTCTGAATAAAAATGTACGGTTAAATGAAAGAGTACATTGGTGGAATTAAAGTCGATAGCCTATTGAAGTCTTAGCTCAGCAGCAAATGTAATGAACCAAAAGGCTTCATTTTGTGCTGTAGTTTCTTCCATGGCTGGGAAGAGAGTTGGAATCGCATCATAATCTGTTTACTTCTCTGAAGCATGGGTTAAGTCAAGTTTACATTGCTGTTTTATACGTACAGAAAAATATCTACACAAGGACTCTTCAGAGCAATGTGATGTGATATGAAGCTGAAAAGTGTAAAAAGTATCATTGGATAAAAATACCTGACTAGATAACAAGACTCAAGTTAAATGCTGGAACATTCAGACATTAAAATGGCTGCATATTATTATAGAAACTTTGCAAAATTGTACATTTGTGAATTTATTTCAGTTATTTTTTATCGGCAATGACAAACCCTTACAGCAGATACACAACACACTTCTGAGCAACTGAGCGTGGCTGACAGGGAAAGCCTAAACAGAGATGCATTTAGAGATGACAACGTCATATTGCTGGACGGCTGTGACAGTGGGAGCTGGATCTTTGCAGAAGATATTAGTGATCGGACACACCTCAACGAGCAATGCACCCATGAGTCACTGTGACACTCCACTGAAAGAACAGATGATTATCCCTGGGGACAACATTCACCAAGCATGAAACACTGACTAAACATGCCTCATCCTTACTGTAAAGACAAACAAAATACACTCTTTTATGAACATAAAATTGAAAGGGCGGTCTGTTTTAAAGGATCTGGTTCTATGTTCAATATGTAGTTAACTTAAGATAGACACAAAAAGCTGGAGTAACTCAGTGGGACAGGCAGCACGTATCATGTACAGGCTTGAAAGCAGAACTTGAATTGTTGCAATAGACCTTCAGAAGAAGGGTCTCGACCAGAAACATCACCATTCCTTCTCTCTAGAGATGCTGCCTGTCCTGCTGAGTTACTCCAGCTTTTTGTGTCTATCTTCAGTCCCTTCCAACACTTGTAGTTAACTGCGTCAGAAAAGATGGCCGATCAGAAATGTCACCCAGCTATGTTCTCCAGGGATGCTGCATGACCCACTGAGTTACTCCAGCACTTTGTGTTTTTTTCATGTTCATAAGTTACAGGAGCAGAATTAGTCCACTCCGTTATTCAATTAAGGCTGATCTATCTTTCCCTCTCAACCCCATTCTCCTACCTTCTCCCCATAACTCCCAACACCCTTTTTTCTTAACTGACTCTTTAAGCTCAGGGGCAAATAAAGATGGATAACAAATGTCAGCATTATTGACAATTTCCATGCCCTGCAAATGAATGAGTTGAAAAATGGAACAAAACTTATCTTTAAACAAGTCTGTCAGAATCAAAGAAAGAGCATACATTATACGAGTTAAATGTTTCAATGGAAATGTTTAAAAAAACTGGAAGAGAAAGAAGGAGCAAAAATAAAACAAGTACGGGAAAGCGAATAATACCAGACGTTATCAGTGCAATGATGTTAAAAATAAAATTGAAAAGCATAAACATGCACACATATCCACATCATACTTACTAACTTATTGCAAATATGGTCCTTAAGGACATGTTAATAGGGAATACGACAATGTCACGCACATTCAATCTGAGATGAGAATGGAATTCGCCCCAAAGGAGGGAAACACGAGAAGCCGAGAACTGTTCACCAACTCTCCCATCATCAGATCAAAAACTGATCTATTTATATTACAAGGAAAGGCTGCTGTGTAAACGGTATATATCTGGCTTAATAATAATTAATGAATACTAAGGTGATGACTGAAATACTTCAAGTATGCAAATTTTACTAATGCATAGATTCTTGCAATGAAGTGGTTAGGTTGCAACAATACAAGTTCTGCTTTCAAGCCTCTACATGACACAGGTAGAAATGAGATACAAGGAACTGCTGGAGCTGGTTTACAAAGAAAGACACAAAGTGCTGGAGTAGAGTCAGATTGGAAAATGTGATGTTTCGGGTCTTCAAGGGTCCTGAGCCAAAATGTAACTTATCCATGTTCTCCAGAGATGCTGCCTGACCCACTGAGTTACTGCAGCACTTTGTGTCTTTCTTTGTGATACAAATACACCAGCTTTATACAAGCATGGAGCTTATTTCTGGTATCAATAATAGTCACCAATATTGACATTCAACATTATAGTAAATGCAACAACAAAAAAAAGCACTAATATAATTTTCCCTTTCTTTGTTGAAATTTGTTGAAACAGACAGTAACTTGTGATGTTAGTAGCTTGCTTTGGCATTGACTCCATAATTCTCAACTGTTCTTGAAGGTTGTATTTTGCACTTTCATTAATAGACTTACAATTGTTACTTGATATGCTGGGGTTAAATTTCACTTACTTTCACATTCCTTTGAGCAAATTATTTGATACACAATAAAGTTCAAAATGATTGAAAGGAACAAGTAAAAAAATCCAATCTTCCAGAAGATTTCATCTACATTTACCTTTCAAGATATTATTAACATGCTTTAACCTGCAACATTTAAAGAGAGAAGTAGGTAGGGTGGCTTCAGGTGAAATGTATATCGATGTCAAGAAGTATTCATAAGAGACATATTTACGATTACACGTGGCATCAAGATCATCTGTCCTGCCAATTAACAAATAAAGTCCAAGGTCAGGAGGAGGTTGGAGATCGAGGGGAGACCTGACAAAAGTATATAAAACGATGAGAGGCATAGATAGGGTAGACAGTCAGAACCTTTTTCCCCCCAAGGTGAAAATGTCCAACACTGGAGGGCATAGCTTTAATGTCCAACACTGGAGGGCATAGCTTGAAGGTGAGAATAAGAATGTTTAATGGAGATGCGCTGGGCAAGGTTTCTTACACAGCCAGTTATGGGGACCTGGAAAGCATTGTCTGGGGTGATTGGGGAGGCAAATATGAAAGTGATGTTGAAGAACCCTTTAGATAGGCACATGGAAGTGCAGAGATTAGCGGGATATGGATGATGTACAGTCAGGTGAGATCAGTTTAAGTTGGCATCATGTTCGGAGCAAACATTGTGGGTCGGACGGCCCATTCCTGTTCTATGTTCTATGTCATTTTTGAATTGAATTGCTGTTTAAAAATTGAGTTTAGGTTTAAATGAGCTGGAACTCAACTTGTTGCGTAAGTTAAAGGAGCAAATCCAGGTGCAGTAAAACTCCGACAATCTGCTATCCAACCCTTCAGAAATCCTGGTAGTTCAACATCCAGCTTCCAGGCGATGCTTGATGCATTCCTTTTTGACCGGCCAGCGTCCCTACCCCCTTGCAACCTATCCATTCACAAGACTCAAGTTTCCTTTTACACTTCCGAGCTTCCTTTAAACCTAACTGGTTTACTGGAAAAATTATAAGGTGGCTCTTTAACATCTGAAAAAAGGTAAATTAAAATTGTGTTGGGGCATTAATGGAAATATCTGGCAGTAGTTCAGAAAATCTGAGATTCTGGCACAACCAAAGTTCTGAGCAAGGTAGATTGTTGGAGCTTTACTGTGGAGAGAAAAGAGATCCCTTGCAATTCAATAATCGTTGGAAACTTCTGTATAAAGCACGAGTAAAATTAGAAAGGTAGGTGTGATTATAGGGCAGTAATATAATAAAGATATTTGATGCTGCATTTAGTTGCAATGGTGAAGCAAAAATCACATTATAGCCTCAAAATTGTTCCAAATCGCTTTGAAATCATTTCAATATTATTCACTTTTACATTTTCCACCACTTCTCATACTGGCACTGTCAATCTGCACAGTACATTTTGCAGATTGCGATAGCATTTCTGTGCAGAAAAAATGCAGGTTTATTTATTCAAATTGCTGACATCAATCATTTCCATTTGTTCAGAAGAAACATGCTTGACAGCTGATCAATCCGTGATCAGATTCGTGTCTGTGTTATGGTTTCTGGTCCTGTGTTATGGTTTCCAGCTGGGACTAGTGTCGCTGTGTTTGCAGTTTCAGAAGCCTGCACAAAGTGATGAGGGGTTGGTCTTACATAAAGCAGATGAGAACATTTACAGAGCACAAAGGGCCAGAGTATCTCAGTGGGTCAGGCTGCATCTCTGGAGTACATGAAAGGACACAAAGTGCTGAAGTAACTCAGCAGGTCAGGCAGCATCTCTGGAAAATATGGATGATGTTTCGGGCCGGGACCCATCTTCAGTCATGGATAGGTAGCATTTCGTGTCCGGACCTGAAACATCACCTACGCACATCCTTCTGAGATGTTGCCTAACCTGTTTAGTGACTCTAGCAATTTGCGTTCTACATAAGAATCCAGCATCTGCAGTTCCTTGCGTCTCCAGATAAGAACATGGATTAAAAAATAAATCCAAGGTGCACAGCATGTGGGTACAGTGGGCCATCTACATGCACTGCCTTCCCCATCAGCTTTAGTCTCATCTAGCCTCCTGCTGTGCTTTCCATGCCTGCTACCCAGGCCTCACTGTCAGGTTTGCTGTTGGCCAGTGTTACATAAGATCCTCATGCTTGTGGAGTCAACTTCACAATGTTGGTTGGCTGTTGGTTCACCTAACTCAAGCATTCTCAAAGTTGAATAATTGTTTTCAGTTTTGGTCACCCTGCAATAGGAAGGATGTCATTAAGCTGGAAAGAGCGCAGAGACGATTTTTATTAAATGACACAATTGCAGATAGGGTCCAGTTCTGCAAAACTCTGATACAAAGCACATTGCCAGTCAATGTGGCGCGGCTGGTAGAGCTACTGCCTCACAGCGCCAGAGACCCGGGTTTGATCTTGACCTCAGGTGCTGTCTGTGTGGAGTTCGCAAATTCTCTCAGTGACTGCATGGGTTTCCTCCGGGTGCTCATGTTCCTCCCACATCCCAAAGACGTCTGGGATTGTCGGTTAATTGGCTTCTGTAAAATTGGCCCCAGTGTGTCTGGAGTGTATGAGGAAATGGGATAACGTAGAACTAGTGCGAATGGTTGGTGGATGGTTGGCATTGACTCGATGGGCCGAATGGCCTGTTTCCGGGCTGTATCTCCAAACGAAAACATCACTCGTAGCATAACCACAACTGCTTTCCATCCTGGGACAGTGAATAGCCAAGTTCTTGGGAGTAATTTGGTTAGCACAGATGATGATTATGGGATTAGGAAGTGAGCTGTCACAATCAATCATAAGGCAAGGCGACACAGGCTCATTTTTCATCGTGTCGACTTTGCATTCAGCACACAGCCATTCCAGAAATCTGTTCATAGCAAAATGTAGCTGTGCAGTACAGATAACTTTTTAATTCAACTGCTCTCTACGATCAGAATAGTGCATGACTTCATTGCTTTAACGACAAAGAATGGACAACCCATTTCAGCAATCTTGGATGCTCAGAAGGTATTCTGAAGTATTACGTAATGCTATCATGAAACAGTGAGAGTGAAGATTATCTGGTGCGTTATTTACTACGCCCACAAGAATCAAAAACAGCTTCTTATAGGAGAAGGTGAGATATTCTGAAGGCTGGCTGTCTGAATGAGTGGAATAGATTACAGCAGCTAACCAAATAAGGGAAGAGCTGCATTGAAGCCAGAACAAGTTCATTTTACTCAACTGAAGCAGGAACTTTAGTATTTAGTAACGGTTGCAAGCAAATGAAACCAAGGCAAACATTAAAATCATTCCTTAAATAAAACACCAGATTTAAATTAGAAATAATTCTCAGGCTGAGCTACAAGGTAGAAATTCCATGCAAAGATTATATTCAGATTGTGCATTTTAATCCAAAAGCTAAAATCTGCAGATGCTGCAAACCTGAAGGAAAATATTTCTCAAGAAAGATCATCAACCTTAAACATTAACTGTGTCTCTCTACCCAAATGCCACCTGATTATTAAATGCCACTGCTAACTATTTCCAGCAGTGTTTTTGTTCATTTTGTTCAAATATTTGCCATGATTTTATCTACAAAAAAATTGTGCTTGTAACTTTAGTCTGCAGTCACATATATATATAGTGCAGGTGAGTACAGGCCCAGTGCCGACAAATGCTCATCAAAGGTTAACCTACTCATTCCTGGGGTCATTCTTGTAAACCTCCTCTGGACTCTCTCCAGAGCCAGCAAGCACATCCTTCCTCAGATATGGTGCACAAAATTGCTCACAAAATTCCAAATGCGGCCTCACCAGCGCCTTATACAGTGGCTTGCAAAAGTTTTCATACCCCTTGAACTTTTCCACATTTTGTCACATTACAACCACAAATGTAAATGTATTTTATTGGGATTTTATGTGATAGACCAACACAAAGTGGTGCATAATTGTGAAGTGGAAGGAAAATGATACATGGTTTTCACTTTTTTTACAAATAAAAAACTGAAAAGTGTTGCGTGCAAAAGTATTCATCCCCCCGAGTCAATACTTTGTAGAACCACCTTTCGCTGCAATTACAGCTGCAAGTCTTTTGGGGATGTCTCTACCAGCTTTGCACATCTAGAGACTGAAATTTTTACCCATTCTTCTTTGCAAAATAGCTCAAGCTCAGTCAGCTTGGATGGAGAGCGTCTGTGAACAGCAATTTTCAAGTCTTGCCAGAGATTCTCAATTGGATTTAGGTCTGGACTTTGACTGGGCCATTCTAACACATGAATATGCTTTGATCTAAACCATTCCATTGTAGCTCTGGCTGTATGTTTAGGGTCGTTGTCCTGCTGGAAGGTGAACCTCCGCCCCAGTCTCAAGTCTTTTGCAGACTCTAACAGGTTTTCTTCCAAGATTGCCCTGTATTTGGCTCCATCCATCTTCCCATCAACTCTGACCAGCTTCCCTGTCCCTGCTGAAGAAAAGCATCCCCACAGCATGATGCTGCCACCACCATGTTTCACAGTGGGGATGGTGTGTTCAGGGTGATGTGCAGTGTTAGGTTTCCGCCACACATAGCGTTTTGCATTTAGGCCAAAAACTTCAATTTTGGTCTCATCTGACCAGAGCATCTTCCTCCACATGTTTGCTGTGTCCCCCACATGGCTTGTGGCAAACTGCAAACGGGACTTCTTATGGCTTTTTTTCAACAATGGCTTTCTTCTTGCCACTCTTCCATAAAGGCCCGATTTGTGGAGTGCACGGCTAATAGTTGTCCAGTGGACAGATTCTCCCACCTGAGCTGTGGATCTCTGCAGCTCCTCCAGAGTTACCATGGGCCTCTTGGCTGCTTCTCTGATCAATGCTCTCCTTGATCATAGCCTGTCAGTTTAGGTGGACGTCCATGTCTTGGTAGGTTTGCAGTTGTGCCATACTCTTTCCATTTTCGGATGATGGATTGAACAGTGCTCCGTGAGATGTTCAAAGCTTGGGATATTTGTTTATAACCTAACCCTGCTTTAAACTTCTCCACAACTTTATCCCTGACCTGTCTGGTGTGTTCCTTGGGCTTCATGATGCTGTTTGTTCACTAATGTTCTCTAACAAACATCTGAGGCCTTCACAGAACAGCTGTATTTATACTGAGATTAGATTACACACAAGTGGACTCTATTTACTAATTAGGTGACTTCTGAAGGCAATTGGTTGCACTGGATTTTATTTAGGGGTATCAGAGTAAAGGGGGCTGAATACTTTTGCACGCGACACTTTTCAGTTTTTTATTTGTAAAAAAATTTGAAAACCATGTATCATTTTCCTTCCACTTCACAATTATGCACCACTTTGTGTTGGTCTATCACATAAAATCCCAATAAAATACATTTACGTTTGTGGTTGTAACGTGACAAAATGTGGAAAAGTTCAAGGGGTATGAATACTTTTGCAAGCCACTGTAGAGCCTCAACATTACTGTAAAGAATCTATAACGAGCATAAGACATGCATATATCATCTACAATTACATCCCTGTTTTTGTACACAAGCCCTCTTGAAATAAATGCTAGCATTGAGTTTGCTTTCTTTACTACCGATTTGACTTGCAGATGAACTTTTTGGGGATCCTGCATCAGCACTCCCAAGTCCCTTTGCACCTCCGATTTCTGGATTCTCCCCCCATTTAGAAAATAGTCTAATACAAAGCCTAATGCTGGTGTTCCAATTTCATCTTCACAATAATTCCCAATGGAGGGGAGACAATTGCAAAACAAGCCTTTACACTGTAAATGGATCGATTGTAATCATGCATTGTCTTTCTCCTGACTTGTTAGCACACAAAAGCTTTTCACTGTGTCTCGGTACACATGACAATAAACTAAACTACTTCCCTAACACCAGAGGGCAATTTAACTTGATCAAATAATAAGCATGGTAATCCAGTGAATCCCAAATTCCTCTTTGCTGACTCAAGTAGCATTAACTTGCTTCCCTGGCAAAGGGGAATTTGAGGAATATTCTCTAATTCAATGACATCCAATATAAAACCTCGCCAAGGGACCTAATATTTCAATTATTTTTATCCATGGAAGAGTCTTGTGAAAAATTATTTGCTATTTGTACAAGCTTATGACAAATGTTCATGAATCTTTGAAAATATGCTAATATTTCACGCTCTGTGAAACCTTTTACTTCAATCTGCAGTTCTGCACTGTCTAACTCATTAGAGAAACAACATTGAAGAGGATAAAAACTAACCTTCCCAATCAGGGAAAACATGGGGAGTGCAAAGTGGAGAAGCCATGATCAATACTTCTGATGTAACTGCATAAAGTGCATATACTCAGTGGATCTGACCCCTATAGATTATGCTAATCTATCCTCAGCATAAGACTATGCTACTCCAGTGAAATGCTGTTGTTATATTCATGATTGCTCCAGAATATTTCACAAGGTACCCTTCAAAATTTCAAATGCTGAATCATTTACATATGCACAATTCAATTACCTCCCCTCTCGAATTTAATACAAAATGCGGCACTAGTAATTATTTGTCATTCTTAGTGCGCTTACTGAATCATTCTGCCTGTCACAGCATTGGTTTGACTTCTTCCACCACGTTACATTGATGTTTGATCAGGATAATTATTTACTGTTCATTTTCGCTGGAGGAGCAGCACACTGTGGTCAATAAGCACCAAACAGCTTACCCCGAGGCGTTTACCACCATAGCCGGGGACTTCAACAGAGCCAACCTGAGAAAATCACTCCCAAACTTCTATCAACAAGTCTCTTGCAGCACCAGAGGATCAAACACCCTCGACCACTGCTACACGACCATCAAAGATGCCTAGCGCTCTATCCCTCGCCCTCACTTCTGAAAATCCGACCATTCAGCGGTGTTGCTTCTTCCTGCATACAGGCAATGCTGAAGAGCGCACACCCAGAGGTGAGGACTGCAGAGAGCTGGTCGGGGGAGGCACAGGAACAACTCCAGGACTGCTTGGAATCTGTAGACTGGGCAATGTTCAAGGACTCGGCAACGGACATGAATGAATTTGCCACAGTCGTTACAGCCTTCATAAGGAAATGTGTGGAGGACTGCGTTCCAACAAAAACCTTCCGAGTGTTTCCTAACCAGAAGTCTTGGATGAACCATGAGATCCGCATTCTTCTGAAGACCAGTTCCCAGGCATTCAGGTCTGGCGACGCAGAGGTCTACAAGAAGTCCAGATACGACCTTGGTAAGGCCATCAAAAAGGCCAAAAGGGACTTCTGCTCTAAGGTGGAGGATGAGATGGATGTTCAGCAACTGTGGTGGGGCTTGACCGCCATCACCTCCTACAATGCAAAATCAGGAGGCAGCTCAAACGACAGCGAAGCATCACTCCCTGACGAGCTCAACGCGTTCTACGCACGCTTTGATAGGGAGAATACTGATGTGCCATCCCGAGCCCCCATTCGCCGTGATGGTATTACAGTCACAGTCACAGAGGCCGAAGATCCTTCAGGGGGGGGGGGGGGTGAATCCTCGGAAAGCGCCTGGACCTGATGGTATACCCGGTCGAGTTCTCAGAACCTGTGAGAACCAACTGGCTGGAATTTTTGCCCCTCAGTTCTGAAATCTGAGGTCCTCACCTGCTTTAAGAGGGCATCAATAATACCGGTGCCCAAGAAGAGTAAGGTGACGAGCCTCTACCGACCAGTGGCACTAACGTTGGTGGTGATGAAGTGCCTTGAGAGGTTGGTTATGGCGCATATCAACTCCTTCCTTGACAAGAACCTCGACCCATTACAGTTCGCTTACCGCCACAACAGGTCAACGCAGGATGCGATCTCACTGGCTCTCCACTCCACATAGGACCACTTGGACAATAAAAACACTTACGTCAGGCTGTTGTTTATAGACTACAGCTCGGCGTTCAATACCATCATCCCCTCCAAGCTGGCCATCCGCGAGTCACGGCGCCAGGCGGAAGAGGGCTCTGCCTGAGCCAGCTACCTGCCCCTTTTCCGGGGTTATATCCGATCCCGGGTGGTACTGGAGAGGGACTACACGCTGTCCACGGGCACCCTGGGGGATTACTGGGACCATTGGGCACCGAGGGGGGGGGGGGAGGTTAAGTGTATCCTGGACAAGGATTGTAATATAGTTGTTTAGTAGTTTACTTGGTATATTTGTGTTGTCTTGTACTATGGTGGTGGGTTCTGTTGGGTTATATTGATTTGTAAATACTATTTTAATGTTTGAATAAATATTTTTGATTTTTCAAAAAAGCTGGTTACCAAGCTCACGGAACTGGGTCTCTGCGCATCCCTCTGCAATTTAATCCTCGACTTCCTCATCCACAGACCACAGTCTGTCCAAATTGGCGGAAATGCCTCATCCTCAGTAACAATCAGTACCGGAGCACCTCAAGGCTGCGTGCTCAGGCCCCTGCTTTACTCACTCTATACTCATGACTATGTAGCCAGACATAGGGCGAACTCCATCATCAAGTTCGCCGACAACACCACTGTTGTTGGACGAATTACAGAGGGTGATGAGTTACAGTATAGAAGTGAGAACAACCGATTGACCAAATGGTGCCAGCACAACAACCTGGCTCTCAACACCAGTAAAACCAAGGAACTGATTGTGGACTTTGGAAGGGGAAGGATGAGGACCCATAACCCTGTTTATATCAATGGGACGATGGTGGAGAGGGTCAAAAACTTAAAATTACTGGGCGTGCATATTTCCAAAGAACTTTCCTGGACCCAGCACACTGATGCAATCATAAAGAAGGCACATCAGCGCCTCTACTTCCTGAGAAGATTACGGGGTCGGTATGTCAAGGAGGATTCTCTTGAACTTCTACAGGGGCACAGTAGACAGCATATTGACTGGCTGCATCGTGGCTTGGTTCGGCAACTTGAACGTCCAGGAGCGGAAAAGACTGTAAAAAGTTGTGACCACTGCCTCGTCCATCACCGGCTCTGACCTCCCCACCGTCGAAGGGATCTATCGAAGTCGCAGCCTCAAAAAGGTGGCCAACATCATCAAAGACCCACATCATCCTGGCCACACACTAATTTCACCGTTGCCATCGGCAAGAAGGTAAAGGAGCCTGAAAACTGTAACAAACAGCTTCTTCCCTGCAGCCATCAGGCTATTGAACACAACAGCAAATAAGCTGTGAACTATAACAGACTACTATTATTATTGCACTTTATTTTGTTTATTTATTGAGTATGTGTGAATGTGTATGTATACACACTGAACTTTTTTTTCTCCCCGTTGTGTACTATGTTTACATATTCTGTTGTGCTGCAGCAAGTAAGAATTTCATTGTCCTATCTGGGACACATGACAATAAAACACTCTTGACTCTTGAGTACATGCTTGAGTTATAGGGAGAGATTGGAGACATTAGGACTTTTTCTTTGGGGTCCAGGGGGCTGAGGGGACCATGATCACAAGATCATGAGGGGCAGAGGTATAGTGAATCCTCAATGTTTTTTTTCCCCAGGGTAGAAGTTTCTACAAGTGAAGGTAACAGAGATTTTAAGAGAAAACTCAGGAGAAAACTTTTCATTCAGAGGGTCATCGGTATCTCCAATCAGCTGCCAGAGGAAGCCATAGAAGTGGATACAATTATGACTTTTTGACAGGTAAATGGACAGGAATGGTTCAAAAAGTTATCGGCCAAATACGAGTAAATAGGACAAGCCTAGAATGTCACCCTGGCTTGTTTCTGTGCAGGATAGCCCTAGGATATAGATAAATGTGAGGTTATCCACTTTGGTGGCAAAAACAAGGGGGCAGATTATTATCTGAATGGGGTTAGGTTAGGTAAGGGGGAGGTACAGCGAGACCTGGGTGTCCTTGTACACCGGTCACTGAAGGTTGGCGTGCAAGTACAGCAGGCAGTGAAGAAAGTTAATGGGATGTTGGCCTTCTTAACAAGAGGATTTCAGTATAGGATTAGAGAGGTTCTTCTGAAGTTGTATAGGGCTCTGGTAAGACCACATCTGGAGTATTGCGTACAGTTTTGGTCTCCTAATTTGAGGAAGGACATCCTTGTGATTGAGGCAGTGCAGCGTAGGTTCACGAGATTGATCCCTGGGATGGCGGGACTGTCATATGAGGAAAGATTGAAAAGACTGGGCTTGTATTCACTGGAGTTTAGAAGGATGAGGGGGGATCTTATAGAAACATATAAAATTATAAAAGGACTGGACAAGCTAGATGCAGGAAAAATGTTCCCAATGTTGGGCGAGTCCAGAACCAGGGGCCAGTCAGAGAATAAAGGCGAGGCCATTTAAAACTGAGGTGAGAAAAAACTTTTTCACCCAGAGAGTTGTGCATTTGTGGAATTCCCTGCCACAGAGGGCAGTGGAGGCCAAATCACTGGATGGATTAAAGAGAGAGTTAGATAGAGCTCGAGGGGCTAGTGGAGTCAAGGGATATGGGGAGAAGGCAGGCACGGGTTATTGATTGGGGACGATCAGCCATGATCGCAATGAATGGCGGTGCTGGCTCGAAGGGCCAAATGGCCTCCTCCTGCACCTATTTTCTATGTTTCTATGAATCGATGACTAATACTCTCCATTTGCATCATGTGGAACAGTTTCTTCCGAGCAGTTATCAGGCAACTGAATGGTCCTCTCATCAGCTGGAGTGCAGTACTGACCTCCCATCTACCTCATTTCAGACCTTTAAACTATCTTTGATTGGGCTTTATCGGCCTCATTGTTATATCTTGTACTAAATGCTGTTATTTTTAATCTTTATCTGTGCACTGTGGACAGCTTAATTGTATTCATGAATAGTAATTTCTTTGACAGAATAGCAAGCAAACAAAAGCTTTTCACTGTACCTCAGTACACGTGACATTGAAAACCTAAACTAAGCTTTCATTAACTTCACACCACCCATGACAAAGTAATCCACTTTATTTTGTCCATTTAACTACCATAAACATCCATGCTCTCTACCGCAGTATATATAATGGTGCAGTATCTAGCACCGACAAAATGCACTCCAGTTATACACCCAGATTAATCCAACATTGCCTCCCACTCTATCATCCAGAGAGGCAAGGGTAGCAGGTACTACTACCTCCTTTCAAGAGTCAAGAATGTTTTATTGTCATATGTTCCAGACAGAACAATGAAATTCTTAGCACAACAGAATACATAAATGTAGTACTCTAAACAATAAGACACAAACAAAATCAGTGATAAAAAAAACACACACGCGTACACATAAAAACAAACAATAACAGTCGAAAAAGACAAAGCCAATCACACACACACACACATAAAAACAAACAATAAAAAGACAAAGCCAATTCTACCAAGTCAATGTAGTTCAGAGCTTATTTGGAGATTGTAGTGCTAAATAACCTGATGGATGAGGGAAGAAGCTGTTCCTGAACCTGGATGTTACAGTTTTGAGGCTCCTATACATTCTTGCTGATGGCAGGAGTGAAATGAGAGCATGGCCAGGGTAGTTTGGGACTATAATGATGCTCGCTGCCTTTTTGAGGCAGTGACTTCTGTAAATCCCTTTGATGGTGGGGAGGTTGGTACCCATGATGGACTGGGCACTGTTCACCACTTTTTGCAGAATTCTTCACTCCTGGGCATTCAAGTTGCCAAACCAGGCCGTGATGCAACCAGTCAATATGCTCTCCTCTGTACACCTGTAGAAGTTTAAGAATGTCCTCTATGGCACACCGAATCTCCACTTTCTTTGCAGGAAGTGGAGGTATCCTGTCATGCAAACCTATAACTGGCTCTTCACCGGTACTGGGTCCAAGTCTTGGAACTCTCGCCTGCACCATACTGTGGAAGTCCCTTCACCAGAACTGCAGCAGGTCAAAAGGTTGATTCACCACCAGCTTCCCAAAGGCAATTAGCGAAGCACAACAAGTGCTGCCCTTGTCAGTCATACCATGATAATCATAAAAATAAATTTAAGATTAGTTTTGAAGGCCTCTCGATAGTTCGCATTTGTTAACTTTTCATAATTCAGACAATCTATTTCAAAATAATTAAACACTAGGTAAAAATCATTATGAATGCAAAATTATAATTTGTGTTAATTTTTGGGAAACAATTTAACACAATATATGGATATAATTTTTTTTAAAGGATTGCTATTTGGTGTGTGACAGAATATTCTGCAGTTAAAGCTAAAGAGCCTGTCCCACTTGGCGATTTTTCCAGTGACTGCTGGTGTAATATCAGTCCCCAAAAGATTTTGAACATTTCAAAATCCAGCGGCGACAAAAAATGTTGCGACACTTGAAAAAACACCGCTCGTCATATGTCATCACAACACGTCACCGCCATATCACACCGCAAATTTTTCAGTGACCTGATACGTTAGTCAATGATGCCGGCAGTCGCCGAAAAAAAGCGCCAAGTGGGACAGGCCCTTTATGATTTAAGTATGCGGCCTTATAATGCCTCACCACCAGTGTAGGTCTTTATTCGTTCACTGATGATAGATTCTTCTGGAACATCTCACACCAATCTCAGTGGAGTTACTCCAAGTGGAAATTTCAAAGTCTGCTCAATATACAGAGAGCACTGATGATAGTTGACTTCTTGCTCTTTACTTAGCTGGTAATGAAGAGGACCCACCCTTCTGATTATCAAAGTGCGGAGCCAGCGAGGCTAACGTTAATAGAAGCAAATGTCCTGATCCGAGACGTTCAGAGGTGTAACCCACTGGAAGTATTCATGTACAAAGCAGCTTAGAAAATCTGATCTATTTTAATTATTCAATATTGATGCCAGCAGCTGCTGGAAGGTTTGGCGTGATAAGCAGCATTTAATTTTAGATACAACGTGCTGGAGTAACTCAGCGGGTGAGACAGCATCTCTGGAGGAAAAGGATGGGTGACGTTTTGGGTAGGGACCCTTCTTCAGCTTCTTGGTCTCGCTAATGTTGAGAGTAAGATTGTTGTTAAGACACTACTCAAGTAGTTTATCGATCTCCCTCCTGTACTATGACTCATCCCAGGAATGAATGGGTTAACATATGATGAGCATTTGATGACACTGGGCCTGTATTCGCTGGAGTTTAGAAGGATGAGGGGGGGGGGGGGCGGGGGGGCCTCATTGAAACTTACCGAATAGTGAAAGGCCAGGATAGAGTGGATGTGGAGAGGATATTTCCAGTAATGGGAGAGTCTAGGACCAAAGGCCAAAGCCTCAGGATAAAATGGTATACCTTTAGAAAGGAGATGAGGAGGAATTTCTTTAGTCAGAGGGTGGTGAATCTGTGGAATTCAATGGCACAGATGGCTGTGGAGGCCAAGTCAATGGGTATTTTTAAGGCACGGATTGACTGAATCTTGATTGGTAAGGGTGTCAGGGGTTATGGGGAGAGGGCAGGAAAATGGGTTGAGATGGAAAGATAGAACAGCCATAATTGAATGGCTGAGTAGATTTGATGGGCTAAATGACCTAATTCTGCCCCTCTATGAACTTATGAAAAGGAACCCGTTATTTGTCCAACAACAGCGTTGGAACTGAGTCTGGTTACACAGGCATGGACACAGAGAGAGTAGAGCTGGGACTGAGCACACAGCCTTGTGCTTATGATGGTCAGTGAGGAGGAGATGTTGCAGCCAATTTGCACTGATTCAGGATTGTCCATGGGGCAATGGAAGACCCAGTTTCGTAAAGACAGGCAGCGACCCAGTTTTCTGAGTTTTCTTTCACATTCCTTTAAGATCAGTCGCTGATCAATTAAGAATCTTTTTATTTGATAAAAAATGTAATAATTGATAGCATCTCGTGCCACAATCCTTCAACCAGTTCACACACCAGTCTGAAGCAGGAGTTATAAATTTGATAACAAAAGTCCAGACGTCTCATGATCCATTGATCTTGTTCCAATGGGTCCCAAGCACACCAATGAAATTGCTTCATTTAAGATTATCATGGACATTAATTCACACAGATTAAAACAAAAGATCACCTGCACATTGTGCTGCTGAAGTGAAGATCAAAGATAATTCACAAATTCACAGGGAGCAATGAGATATAGCTGAATATTAGGGAATGAATTTCCAATACAACAAATACTGAGGATTTGTTCAAAGAATGCTTATACAGTTAATGTTCCAGTGTTAAACTTATATCTGACATCTTAATCATGCTCAGAGACCATTAGAGCAAAGGATGTTAGAAATGGAGATATCACACTGACATAGTAGGGTGCTTTATCCAAATTATGGACCTGCTTGCTTTTTAACCCCTCTGTGTATAGCCTTTATATATTTGATGCTGACTCTTGGCTTGGACATGGGAAAGCATTCCACACCAGTTACTGAAAAGCATGATAAATTATCCCCATTCAATGAAAATAATGTTTCTTCCAGTTTTTCTCAGCCCTTTTGTTGAGCTTGCTGCATGATTTAAAAAAAAATGGTCATAGCTATTTTGCATTTTATTTTTTAATGATATAGAAGTGTTGGATTTGACCCATCAAGTCCATGCAAGCTGTCCATGCATTCCCATCAGTTCTGTGCCCCCACTTATTTCCGTGTGACCTATTCATGCTCATATGCCCTTTAGCTCAGCTTTTTCACTCCTGCCACCCACCTTTACAATGGTAGAAATTCACAGTGGACATCTAACCTGCTAGCATGTCTTTAGGATGAGGAAGATCTGAACACCTGGAGGAAACTTAAAGTCATGAGAGAACATGCACATTACAAATGGACACAGCCGAGGCCAGGATTGAATCTGGATCATTGCAACTATCTGGCAACAGTACCAACTACTGTGTCCCCATGCCATCCACATTTTAAATGTTGTAGAAATCTTGCTGGCTTGTGTACAGATTTTTCACCATGTTTCAGTGTAACGTTCATTCGCAAGGTAACGTATAAAGAGAACGAGTGCGAGTGGAGGAGGGTAAATCGGAATGGATCGAAAGAGAAATAAGGAGAACCAAAGAATGGCTAGGTTAAGAGTATGAAGTGATTCAAGGAAAGATTAATTCTTCCATACACTCTCAAGTAGCAGTTAATTAAATGCAGGAATTGCTTAAATGAGAATGGGATTGATTTGCATTCTATTAATAATTATCATTAAAAATGTACTTGCCCATTTAATTAGCAGAATTAACACTCTGATGCAAATTTAAGGACAATTAATGGTATATTTAGTTACATTCTTAAAAATAATGAGTTTATTGAGAGCAAACTACTGTTTGTGTCAAGCAAAAGGGGTAGCAGTTCAGTTTAGTTTATTGTCACGTTTACCGAGGTACAGTGAAAAGCTTTTGTTGCACGTTATCCAGTCAGCAGAAAGACAATACATGATTACAATCGAGCCATTTACAGTGTGTAGATACATGATAAGAAAATAACGTTTAGTGCAAGGTAAAGCCAGTAAAGTCTGATGAAGCAGTGGAAACCTGTAGGCAAATTTCAATCAGGGTTCAATCCTGACTATGGTCTTGTCTGTAGGGAGTTTGTACGTTCTCTCGGTGACCATGTGGGTTTTCTCCAAGTGCTTGGGTTTCCGGCCCACACTCCAAAGACTACCAGGTTTGTAGGTTAATTGGCTTTGGCAAAATTATAAAATTGTCCCTTGTGTTGAGGATAGTGTTAGTGTAGGGGGTGATCATTGGTCAGCGTGGACTGGGTGGGCCGAAGGGCCAGTTTAGGTGCAGTATCTCGAAAGTAAAAGGTTTAGCTAAGTTCAATCAAAGCATTTTCAAAGATGCATTTCTTCACTAACTCAATACTGTGCTGAATCAACTGTTAATTTGTTTAGCAAGGGTCAGCAATAGATAGCAAGAAACTACGCTCACCTCCGTCACAAGCCAAAGGGAAGGAAGGTCAGAGGTTGAGAAGGTGCTGGGAATGGTTGCACTTGCAAAGATCAATGTAGAATAAGAACTGCCAGAAACCTGGCAACAGGTGTGCACCTTCACACTGTGAGACACACAATACGAAGGAGCTTTTAAGGTAAGAATTCCACAACAGGGGAACATTAAATATGATCAAAGTATTTTCATCTTTCTCTAGTTCCGTACAACCAACGAGGCCTTACAGTCCATCAACATGCTGTCTCTTCAGCACACCCATCAATCTCACAGGTACATGGATAGGACAGGTTTTGAGCGATATGGGCCAAACGCGGGCAGGTGGGACGTGTAGATGGGGAATGTTGATCGGCATGGGCACGTTGGGCCAAAGGACACATTCTAACACTGAATGACTATGACTCAAAACTTGCATGCTGGAATGAAATGTTGCTTACAGTCCATAAGTCTTAAACATTTACAGCACAGAAGTAGTTCAAACAATCCATGAGACAATGCCAACATTTAATTTCAGCAATCACAAACCTATCCCATGGGATTGTCAGGTTCCCTGGCACTGCATCTTTCCTTCCTTTATTTATTTAATATCCCTTTCAGACTCCAATTCATGTATTTCATTCTTAAACAGACATCTTTGCGAGGACATTTCTCCAAACCTCCCTTCTCATTTATTTTACAATCATTTCAATTTGCACACATACTTCTAAGCCAAAGAAAATAGATCAGAATCTTCAATAATTTTAAATCCTTCCATTAAAACGGTTCTGAATTAATTACATCTTTTGTTGATCAAACAGTAGGGGAAGAATTAAGGTGACATTGTAGAAGATAAAAGAGTTCAGTCATAAGCTATCTGAGTTTTTAATGAAGTACTTTTGGATATAAAACAAGCCAGTCAATATTTTATTTTAATTATTTTAATAATACTCCAAATGCCATAATTGGTTATAATATTATTTTCTTTACATAAGTATTAGTTTTAGAGATAGAGCGTGAAAACAGACCCGAATGGGCCTGTCCCACTTTTTCAGCTGACTGCCAGTGACTGTCATGTTGCCAGCAGTCACCTGAAAAAACGGGAACTGGAACGGCGACTGTCAGAGTGGAACACACACACACACACACAAAACACATCGCTTCCTTCACCAGCCCATGTGAATCTTTTACACACGCTCCCCCCGCTTGCCCTGTCAAAAAAATTCACACAGTGCAAAGTTAAGGTGATACAGACACCCACCGCGATGAACAGGAAGGTTGGCGCTGTAAAAAGACGGCTAAAGCACAGTGTACGGTAAGTCCTTTAAAAGAGGGGGGAGAAGGAGTGGAGACAACGTTTAAGAAGCCAGAGATACACGGCTGTGAAGCTCGGCGAACATTTAACATTACCGGTCAGTTATCCTTGGTTCTGAAAACTACTGCAACCCACTAGGACCTCCCGGCGAGCCACCTACGGCTCGAGAATTCTCGCTACTCTCCATGGTGGCTTCATTCTAGTCGCTGCTAACTTTTCAACATGTTGAAAAATTCACGGCGACCATAACTAGTTCCCAGAATGCGGGAACTCCTCACGACCATGAAGGCAATTCCCCGGCAACCACCCACGAACATGTGGCGACCATGTGGCGACTGCATAGTCTCCTGCAGACGCCTAAAAAGTCGCCTAAGTGGACGGGCCCATTAGGCCCACTGACTGCATGCCGACCAACAATCACCCACACACTAGACGCTAGGGCAGTTTTTTTTTTTTAACTGGTCAATTAACCTAGAAACATGCACATATTTGGAATGTGGGAGGAAACCGGAGCACCAAGAGAAAACTCACACGTTCACAGGGAAAACATGCAAACTCCTTTCGGACACCACCCGCAGTCAGAATCGAACCTGGGTCTCTGGTGCTGTAAGGCAGCAACTCTACCGCTGCGCCACTGTGCTGCCTGAAACGAGATCCAAAGTGTCATCTATCCATGTTCTCCAGAGATGCTGCCTGACCTGCTGAGTTACTCCAGCACTTTGTGTCCTTTTGGGCTAAGTCTTTTTATACTCCCTCCAATTACAAAATGTAAATAATATAGTCTGGTTGTAAATTAGTGAACAACACATCCAATGTTATAGCATCAGAATTAAACATTTAAAAGCCAGTCAGACATTATCCCACACTGTTTTCAATACCAACATGTTAAGACTCTTGATGCATCATAACACTTAAAATCTAATTTTTGTAAGCTGTGAGAAATAACACAGTTATGTTGTCTTTAGTTGACAATGTCGGGGTTTTTTGTAATTGATATGCAAGGTCAAACCTTTTCCACCTTTTGGTCAATCATATATTTTTTTACAATCCTCCATAAAACCAGGTATTTGAATAGGATATAATAATTACATTAGTAAGAAACAAAGGCAGCTTTGTTACACAAAAAAAGTCATTGCATTTGTAGCCATCAGGAATTGGATCACACATAGGGACATGCAGTCGTAGAGTCACACAGCGTGGAAAGAGGCCCTTCGGCCTAATTTGCCCACATGGACCAACATGTCCCATCTACACTAGTCCCACTTGCCTGCATTTGGCCCATAACCTTCTAAACCAGTCCTATCCATGTACCTGTCTAAATGTTTCTGAAATGTTGCATTAGTGCTAGCCTCAACAACACCTCCAGCAGCTCATTCCAGACACCCACTACCCTTTGTGTGAAAAAGTTACACCACAGATTCCTATTAAATCATTCCCCCCTCACCTTAAACCTATGTCCAATAGTTCTCGATTCCCCTTCTCTGGGCGAGAGACTCTATGCATCGACCCGATCTATTCCTCGCATGATTTTGTACACCTCTACAAGATCACCCCTCATCCTCCTGCGCTCCATGGAATAGAGTCCTAGCCTGCTCAACTTCTCCCTATAGTTCAGGCCCTTGAGTTACATCCTTGTAAATCTTCTTTGCACCCTTTCCAGCTTGACAACATCTATCCTATAACATGATGCCGAGAACTGAACAGAATACTCTAAATACGGCCTCACCAATGTCTTATGTAACTGCAACATGACCTCCCAACCTCTATAGTCTGACTGATGATGAAGGCCAATGAGCCAAAAGCCTCTTTCACCACCCTATCTACCTATGACACCACTTTCAAAGAACTATGTACCTGCATTCCCAGATCCCTCTGCTCTTCAACACTCCCCAGAGCCCTGCCATTCACTGTGTAGGTCCTGTCCATGTTAGTCTTCCCAAAATGCAACACCTCGCATTTCTGTGTATTTAATTCCATCAACCATTCCTCAGCCCACCTGGCCAACCGATCAAAATACTGCTGCAATTTTTGACAACCATCTTCACAATCTACAATATGAATATCACAATCTCTGAGAAATAGATTAGCCCATAAATTAGATGCTGTTGGATTCATTCTGCTGCGATTTCAGTTCATCACATGGAGTATACCAAAGTTGGCATCAACAATCATTGCGGCCTGCTAAACTAACATTTCCTTGCAAGCCCTCACCTTGACAGAGTTATTTTTTCCCCTGAACGTTATGCCTCAAATCCCGTGTAGCATTAATCAACCATAGCTAAAAATATTGACATTTAGGGGAAATCTGAAAAACTACCACATGACTCCCCAGAGCAAATGAGGTCATTCAGATCAGACCATCAGCTGGAAAAATGAACATCATTATCTTTTGCGGTCTTTTTACTTTTCTTCTTCTGAATTATTTTAGCTGCAGTTGCTCAGACAATAATTTTAGGCATAAATAAACTTCCAACAACTTCAAAAATGCCCACCCATTTTTGGAGATCCAAATATACCTCACCTTCCAGCGAGGAACTATATGTTTTATAAATAAAAAACAAAAACATGTTGCGTGATTACTATTCATTACTGCCTGCATTTCCTCTACACATACTCATTTGTGTTGATATTCAGTGACCCCTTCATCATTTCAGCCTCCACTAAACATAGATGAAATATAACAAATTAAACACATTTTTCACTTTTATCTTTTGGCGGCCAGAAATGCAACCACTCACTTCTTCTGCACCAGCCCTCTACGATTTTAGCTGAGAGATACAACATGGAGACAGGCCTTTTGGCCCATCATGTCCACGCCGACCATCATAGTAGTCACTCCTTCACACGAGTTCCACGTTATCCTCCTTTCTCATCCACTCCCGATACAATAGGGGCAATTTTACAGAGGCAGATTAACCTACAAACCTGCACATCTTTGGGATGTTGGAAGAAAGCGGAGCATCCGGAGGAAAGCCACACGGTCCTGGGGAGGGCGGGCAAACTCTACACAGACAGCATCCAAGGTCAGGATCGAACCTGGGTCTCTGGCGATGTGAGGCAGCAGCTCCCCCAGCTGCACCACTGTTGATGCTAGTCTCAGAATAGTTGCATTCTAATAAATTCCCGCTGCTGCAATGGGTTGGCTTGACACAGGGTATATCACTGCAGTCACTTAACGAACCCTGTGCAATTAAACTCGATTTGATCCTCAATAATTCTCTAACTTGAATTTACTGTGACAGCATTTGTATAAACTATCCATTAAAATTTTTAAACATTTTATCTTTGCGCTCTCTCTCTCTCTCTCCAACTAATCTCTAAAAACTCCTTGCGAACCAGCCATGACAATCCCAGAGATCCTCACACCGACTCGAGTTCAAAGAGATCAGGTTTTACATCCCACTTAGGTTTAACCAGAACTCATTGGATTCAGTATCATTTATTTTTAGGCCTGTGCAAATTGTTTTTCTATCCTTTCCGGTTTTAAAGGAACAATAAATCAAACAGAGACTAGATAAAGCAAATCTTCCTTTTTGTCTTGGCTATTATAGCGAAAGATGGTTGCATGATTGACAAACAATTACAAAAAAAAAGCCTTGTTAAATAAACCCAGTGATCTTGGTCTCTACGGTTCTCACTGAAGGAGTTCTGCCTTTGAATACTTTAGAGAATTACCTGTCACTGCTTGGATAACCCCAATGCCTGAGTGGAGATCCAACAAATATTTTAAATGGCCTTTCATCACTGCCAATAGGCATTGCTTTCTTCAGGAAAAGACAAAGAGCTGGAGGGACTCAGTGGGTCAGGCACTATCTGTGGAGGCAATGGGCAGATGATGATTTGGGTCGGGACATAAAACATCGCCTGTCTATTCCATCCACAAATGCTGACTGACCTGCTGAGTTCCTCTAGCACTTTGTATTTTGCTTAACATTCCAGCATCTGCAGTGTTTTTTGTCTGCATTGCTTTCATTCGTTTTTAACACACTTGATTTTTGCTACATTAAATACATATTCTCCTACTTTTATTCTGTTGGTGGAAGGGGCGGTTTCATTCCATGCTGATTAACTTCCTTCAGGTCACATGTTCGTACCACTTAAAACTTTTGGCATCCTCAGAGTACAACCAACAAATCACTTGACATCTTCCATTTTATTTGGATCAATAGAAATCACGTTTCCCTCAGTAATTAAAGGACAACAGACTTCTTGCAACTCCGACCAAAAGTCATTACTTCTTAGCTTCAATTAATCCTCATTTAATCACACTCATTCTTCAACACTTAAAGGGTTTATTATCAACTCTGGCCACTCCTAAAATAAATTATTTTTGTTATATATTGTACAAATCACCCGGCAAACATGAGGTGTGGCACTTTGGGAGGTCAAGTGTAAAGGAAAAGTATACAATTAATGGCAGGTTCTTTAACAGCATTGTAGAAACATGGAACTGCAGATGCTGGTTAATATACAAAAGGACACAAAGTGCAGGAGTAATACAGCAGTTCAGGCAGATAGTGATTTTATGGGTCGAGACCCATCTTCAGTCTGAAGTAGGGTCTCGACCCGAAACGTCACGTATCCATGTCCTCCAGAGATGCTGCCTGAACTTTGTATCCTTTTGTGTCCTTAACAGTATTGATGTACAGAGGGTTCTTGGGGTCCAAGTCCATAGCACCCTGAGAGTAGCACCACAAGTAGCGAGTAAAGAAGGCGCATGGTATGTTTGCCTTCACAGGTCGGAGAATAAGAATTAGGAAGTCATGGTGCAGCTTTGTAAAACTTTGGTAAAGCCGCATTTCAAATATTGCGTGCGGTTGTGGTCACTGCTTTACAGGAAGGTTGTTCAATTTATTTTCCATTCTCCTGCTTTTAATAGAAAAAACAACCCCATTGAAGACAAATATAACTTTGGTTTCTGCAACTTCTGGCGTCTCACTCATCTTGGTGGGGTAAAAACTTGTTTCCAGTCTTAGATCTCAATCCATTTGAATGTTTCTGCATATCAGAAAAAATCCATCTGATCTTTTTTCTCACCATCACAATATTCTTTGTCTTTTGCATTTTAATAATGATAATTTGGTCCAGGTTAAAGATCCTCGTTACTGAAAGATTCCTTCTAACTGTCATACAGTCTTGCACTATGTCTTTGTTGGGGCAGAGGTATGTGACTCCTGCCTCAGTGTTGCAACCACACTGACCTGTCGAGATACAGATGGAATCGACTGCATGGAGTCTCCGCTCCATGGTAACACATGAAGACAGAGTCAAGTTTTTTTGCTATATGCAAAAGGACAGTGAGCTACTGGTACAATGAAAAGCTTGTTTCAGCAGCATCGCAAGCATATGGTCTCAGACAACACACAAAACCCCCCATAAATTGGACAATAGACAATAGGTGCAGGAGTAGGCCATTCGGCACTTCGAGCCAGCACCGCCATTCAATGTGATCATGGCTGATCATCCACAATCAGTACCATGTTCCTGCCTTCTCCCCATATCCCCTGACTCCGCTATCTTTAAGAGCCCTATCTAGCTCTCTCGTGAAAGTATCCAGAGAACCCGCCTCCACTGCCCTCTGAGGCAGAAAATTCCACAGACTCACAACTCTCTGTGAGAAAAAGTGTTGAGAAGAGAAATGAATGGAGAATTCTAGACATGCCAATTAGACGAGGAAAAAATGTTTGACAGCATATAATACAGAATTATTAACGTTCATTTTCAAAGGAATATTGTAAATGGAGAACTATTCAGTAATGAGCTAGTTCTCAATTGCTTTCTTGACATTAACTATCAGTGCTGAATGAAGAGTGGGTAAGGCTCAACATTTTCAATCTGACAATACCAAGCTTTTTATGAACTATTTCTGCATTTCCCTCTTACTTAGACATTGAACCATCTTGTCTCCTGGGAAAATAACATAACATGTCTGTGGAGATGATGCATAATGTTCACGAGCAAAAGGCAGACTGCTGCATGAGTTCAGTGGGTCAGCAGCCACTATGGAAGCAGAGAGATATTGGACATCTTGTGTTTGCATCAAGACTGGGAGTGTGGAGGCCATGTCAATGGATATTGTTAAGGCAGAGATTAACAGATACTTGAATAGTACAGATGTCAGGGGTTCTGGGGAGAAGACAGAAGAATGGGGTTGAGAGGAAAAGATAAATAAGCCACGACTGAATGACACAGTAGACTTGATGGGCCAAACAGCCTAATTCTGCTCCTATAACATGAACATAACAATGGGAGTATATAGAGGTAAGAGGGAGGGGCGAGGCAAGGGCAGGCAAATGGGTAGAACCAGCTGAGGAGGGAGATGCTGGGCAGATGGAGCTTAAGTGGAAGGAGGGGGGGGGGCAGGGAGTGGTGTCATTGGGAGACAGCAGTTGGATGTTGGTAGAGAGAGATAGACAAGGAGAGAAAAATCCAAGGTTGGCAGGTGGAGCCAGTTGGGGGATATGGGATGGTGGAGTTAGATGCAGAGGGGGAAAAGTGATAAATGAAGCATCAGACTGCAGATGCTGGAATTTTATGTGAGTGAGGAGATAAGTAGAATTAGATGACATAATGGGCAGATGGTACGTTGGAGACAGGGAAGAGAGATCCAGTAGGTTAAATGTATGGATGATGGGCAGATAGAACCAGATATGGGAGGGGATCAAAAATGGGTAATGGGGGACTGGGGAGATGGGAGTTGGGAAAAGTAAGCTGAATGACCTGAATGAATCAGAATGAACTGACATGACCATAGGGCCTGCAGGTTACCCATTTTGAAAATGTAATGTTCATGCCATTGGGTTGTAATTATCAGATGAAACAAGAGGTGAGAGGCAACGTTTAACAGGAACCTGCAGGGAAACCTTTTCACTCAGATGAAGGTAGGAATATGGAACGAGCTATCAGATGTTGAAAAACACTTGGACATGTACATGGCTAGGAAAGATTGAGTGGGATATGGGCCAAACATGGTCTAGATCAGAAGGGGCATCATGGTCGGCTTGGGCAAGTTGGTTCGAAGGGCCTGTTTCTTTCGATGCTGCATGACTCTATGCCTCCATGAGTTTGCATGCCATTTCAGCTCCCCTTCCCGTTCCCATACTGTCCTGTCACCTTGCTTCCATCATGTTTAATGTCAATGTCTAATAAAAATCACTGGTTAAATTGTTTTGGTGAACAGATTTCCAGCCTTTCACTGATTGGTGATGGAAAGAGCTCCATTTCCCCGTGTGAATAAGGGCCTTGTGACACAACTCCTGACTGGACCAGATCTAGTTGCCATGGTGGCATTGCTAGTGGAGCCACTGTTTCACAAAGGTGAACTGGGTTTAATTCTGACCCCAAGTGCTGCCAGTGTAGAATTTATACTTTCTCACTGTGATTGCATGGATTTCTACAGGCGCTGCACCTTCCTCCCACATCCCAAAGTATCGACGTTATAAAACCTACCTTCAGCGGCGCTGCAGTTCAGCCACTGGCCGTGCGCGCGATTTTGGCACCTTTGGGGGGGGGGGTGGGATTATGGAATTTTGGAGTTTTGTACTGCTTGTCGGAGAGGGATTTCCTCGGGACTCCTCAGTCACCCAAAGAGATTTTATACTAAATATACACAACAGTTTTAGCCACATGTATTGTGCAAAAAATAATAATTTTGATTATATTGAGTGGATGTTTCTAGATTAATTTATGGGAATTAAAAATTAAATTCCTTCCATCCGGCATATAAATTAATGACAGTGAGATTTAAAAATCATGTTATATTGTGAATTCTTGTGTGAATGGGATTAGTTTGTTATTTGGATACATAGACTATTTAAAAAAAATATCCTTTTCTTAAGAAATGGAATCTACAGGACATTCTTAATGGGAAAGTAGTGGGCAGAAAGGCATGTCATGCGTGGTTTGAAGAGCAAAAACTTGTAGTTTACAATGCCAAAATTGAAAAGTTGAGGAAAAACAAGGTGACAGAGTTGCTTATTGGTTACAATCTGAGGAGTATGATGATGCTACTGATTATGATATGCCAATGTACCAGCTAGCAACTGATCTTCATAAAGACTTGGTCTATTGCCAGAAATTGTAATTTATTTACCTATCTGTTATGGACTTACAGCATATAATACAATAATATTAAAGTTCTGATCTTGAGAATATCACATTTTTGAATTTTCAAGGCAGGCTGGGTGTTTATTACTATTTCCATCACAATGGTCAATTTTGTAATTAGCAACAATTAAGTAATTAACTAATTATATGCTTTAATTTCAGGTCATCCAAGTAAGATGTATTATGTTTGTTTCAGAATGCTTCAACCTATCATAACTGAAATTTTCATTCAGTTCTCTTAATTTTTAAGAAAGTTATGGTCTTTTGACTGTCCTCGATTACAGCTTTTGGGGGGATCTTATAGAAACTTACAAAATTCTTAAGGGGTTGGACAGGCTAGATGCAGGAAGATTGTTCCCGATGTTGGGGGAGTCCAGAACAAGGGGTCACAGTTTAAGGATAAAGGGGAAATCTTTTAGGACTGAGATGAGAAAAACATTTTTCACACAGAGAGTGGTGAATCTCTGGAATTCTCTGCCACAGTATGTAGTTGAGGCCAGTTCATTGGCTATATTTAAGAGGGAGTTAGATGTGGCCCTTGTGGCTAAAGGGATCAGGGGGTATGGAGAGAAAGCAGGTACAGGTTACTGAGTTGGATGATCAGCCATGATCATATTGAATGGCCGAAGGGCCGAATGGCCTACTCCTGCACCTATTTTCTATGTTTCTATGTTTCTATGTGTTGTCAATAGAAAAGCAATAGGGAACAAGATGCTAATTTCCGAGTATGAAAATGGCCATAACTTTTTTAATACTGAAGATATGAAAGTGAATTAGGTATCAAATTAAACGTCTTTGAATGCTTTATCTGATGGGATAAATTGCAGACTTGATTTTTAAAATCACAAAATTTTGTAATATTGCTACCCAAAGATATGTGGTTTTGTGGGTTAATTAGCCACAATATATTGTCCCTAGTGCGTAGGTAAGTGCCAGAATCTGGCGGGAGATAATACGAATGTGGGGAGAACAAAGTAGGATTCATGTAAACGGATTAAAATAGTGCAAGATAGTTCAAATAAAATAAATTAGGCTAAAATAGTGTGATTCATTACCGATGTATGTTCTCCAGAGATCTGCCTGACACGCTGAGTTACTACAGCATTTTGTGTCTTTCTTTAATGCAAAAGAGAGAGAGAGAGAGAGAGAGAGAGAGAGAGAGAGAGAGAGAGAGAGAGAGAGAGAGGGAGAGAGAGAGAGAGAGAGAGGGAGAGGGAGAGGGAGAGGGAGAGGGAGAGGGAGAGGGAGAGGGAGAGGGAGAGGGAGAGGGAGAGAGAGAGGGAGAGAGGGAGAGAGGGAGAGAGGGAGAGAGAGAGGGAGAGAGAGAGAGAGAGAGAAGGGGGAGAGAGAGAGAGAGGTGATTAACAGCGTGGACATAATGGGTCAGAGAACCTGTTTCCATGCTCCATGACTCAAATCATAGTTACACCCCTTGTCTTCATATTCACTCCCTTAATCATCTTAACAACTTATCACTCCCTAAATTTCACATGCAGCTTCTAATAGCTTCTATTCTTATTTCAGATTTCCAATATTTGCAGGTTTTCTCATTAATTTTTCATGCACTTTTATCCCTTTAATGAATTTTTATTGGCTTATTGGGATTATCTTCGTGCATTTTCTGCCCGTTTCCATTTCATTACCCCTGTTCAATAAAACTATTTGAATATTTCACCTATTAAAGTTTCCATCTAGACCACCCCATTTTTCATTTTATTCAGTTCATTTGAATACTCACTTACTTTTCATTCCTAATGGTCCATATATAAAATTCTAACCCGTCTTATCTGTTGGCAGATGTGCCATGTATTTGTAATGTTTTCTGCTCTTTATTTCAACATTTTAGATTTTTCTATTTTTATTTGATGTGGGGGGGTGATTAAACTGTTGAAGACCAGGTGCCCCATGATGCTGAAACAATGGGACGTATTTATGGAACGTACAAATTTACTCAAGATGGAATAATATTATTATTTTTTTAATTAATATTCCTCTAGTAGACGTCAAGGATTACTTTTATACACTTCAAGAGATTAGAGAGGGGCTGCTGTTTCAAATTGCTCTGTTCTTTGCTTCACTGAAACATGGTTCATCCATAACTCCCCTGACCCTGCTGTAGGACCTGAGGGTTTATCCATCTACTGTATGGACAACAACCTTTTCTCAATGTCAGCAAGACAAAGGCGATAGTGATCAACTTCAGGAAGCGAAGCGGTACACAAACCCCAGTTTACATTGACGGCGCCGAAGTAGAGGCTTCAAATTTCTAAGAGTAATTATCACCAACAACTTCTTCTGGACCACCCGTATTGAATGGCCAAGAATGCACACCAACACTTCATTAGAAGGCTTAGGAAGTTCGTCATGCCCCCAACAACTCTCACCAACTTTTACAGATGCGATAGAAAGCATTTTGTCGGGATGCATCACAGCATGTTTGGTAACAACTCCATCCAAGACTGTAAGAAATTGCAGAGAATTGTGAGCACAGCCGAGACCATCACACAAACCAATCTCCCTTCCCATGACTCCATTTATACCTCACGCTGCCTCGTTAAGGCCAGTAGCATAATCAAGGACGAGTTGTACCCTGGCCACTCCCTTTTCTCCCCTCTCCTATCGGGCAACAGGTATAGACATGTGAAAACACATTCATAAACAGTTTCTTCCCAGCTGTTATCAGGCATCTGAATCATCCTTCCACAACTAGAGAGCAGTCCTGAACTAGTATCTACCTCATTGGAGACCTTTGGACTTTTTTCAGTGATCGAACTTTACTGGCTTTATCTTGCACTAAAAGTTATTCACGTTATTCCCTTTTTCATGTATCTGTACACAGTGGATGACTCAATTGTACTCATGTATTGTCTTTCTGCTGACTCGTTAGCTAGCAGCAAAGGCTTTTCACTGTACCTAGGTACAAGTGACAATATACTAAAACTAAATGGAATCTTCAGACATGGGGAAAGGCAGCCGTGTCTGCTTTTTGATCAGACTCCATTATTACAATTCATGGTTTGGTTCTGCACTACTGATAATACAGATTGACTAGAAATGGTGGCACAACGGGATACAGGTGGGAGGGAGTAGACCTGGGTACCCTCAACATTACCACTGATGTGATAATCTTCGCTCAATTCTGCTCACCTGAACTGGAACACATGGTCATAAATTGGGTTAAGTGTTATGCCTTGGAAACAAATCACATGCACTATTAACTACAAAGGGAATTCACCTCAGCTATCTCGTTGCCTGTCGACACACCACCCCAAGTCAATGCCAAGTTGGCACAGGATGCATTGTACTTGGTCATCAACTCTCTTGACACAATGCCCCATTCATCATCGCCAGTGACTTCATTATAGCAAAGTTCAGGAATGTACTCCTCAAATACCAGGATCACTCCTGCCCCACGCAGTGAGTGAACACTCAAGCTCACTACTACACTGCCATCATGCACCCATCTCTCCATCTTTCCTGCTCATTCCAGCCTGCCTGATTATCTGAAGGACCAAGTTACCAGGTTAAATTTATGGCAAAGAAACTAACACCGGAAATAAAACTGGGAAAATGCATTGATAAGCTTTTTTGGGACTTCTAATTTGCCAATAGTTTTCTATGCACCAGCACTTTAGCAAGCCACAAGTATCTAAAGGCCAATTACTAGCCATGCATGTATACAGTCTAAATTGTATATGGTTTATTTGCACGGCATAATGGGCCTGTCCCACTTACGCGACTTGCCGGCACCCGTCATAGTCGCAGCAGGACGCCGAAAATGTTCAACATGTTGAAAATCCAGCAGCGACCAGAACAAGGTACGACTCTCTGAGCGACCACTCAGGACCATACAGGCTTCACCCCACGACATGTTGCCTGTAAGTAGTCTCCTCAGTCACCCAAAGAGTCGTTGCGTCTTTCTGGTCGCCGCTGAATTTTCAACATGTTAAAAATTTTCGACGACCTGCAACGACCTATGACGGAGGCCGGCAGTCACCGAAAAAGTCACGTAAGTGGGACAGCCCCATAACAGTCAACACTTCGACGTGATCAATGTCCAGCTGCAGAATAATATTCTGATAGGTATCACAGTTACAAAGCAGGCATTGCTCATGACTATTCTATGCAACAGAATCATAGCATATTCACACATCTCCATGGGTAATGGAGCTCAATATATCAAAGCATAGAGATGACGACAAAATTTGTCAATAAACATTTTGATTGATTTTTGGTGGCTACTTCAGGATATCTACTGTCCGTATGTTTGACACCGTTCTCTGACTTTGGCATCTCTGTTCTGGACTCCCCCATTGTCAAAATTGTCCACCAATGTAAAGCACTTTGGCCAACGAGAGTTGTTTTTTAAATGTGCTATAGAAATAAAAGTGACTTGACTTGACTTGACTCACTCTCTATCCCTCAATTGCCTTCAACACTTCAGTTACATCACCTCTTAATCTTTTATACTCAAGGGAATGAACAGTTTTTATAAGTCAAGAGTATTTAACAATGAAATTCTTGCTTGCAGCAGCATAACAGGTCTGTAAACACAGTACTCAGTAGATAATGTAATAAGCAGACAAAAAATAGTTCAATAAATAAAACACAATATTAGTGTAAAACAAAACTAAAGACTGGAGTTTCGAGTTCAGAGATATAGTGTGGAAACAAGGCCTTCGGCCCTTCAAGCCCATGCCAACCATTGATCACCCGTACACTAGTTCTATATTATCCTGCTTTCACATCCTACACAGGAGAGGCAACTTACAGAAAGCCAATTAACCTACAAACCTGCACATCTTTGGAGTCCCGAGCGAAACAAAGACAGTTCGTAGTTCAAAGTTTAGTTGGTGTTTGCAGTGTTCAATAGACTCTTGGTTGTTGGGAAGAAGCTGCAGGTCACCATTTTCAGACTCCTATAGCTTCTTCCTGATGACAGGAGTGAAATGAGAGCAGGGTGGTGTGGGTCCTTGTTGAAGCTGGCTGCCTCTTTGACACTGTGCCTCCTATGATCCCTTCGATGGTGGAGGCAGGGGTTAGTCGGGCATTAGTTTGTCAGGGGTTAGTTCCAGGGCATCCTAGTTGCCAAACCAGGCTATGATGCTACCAGTCAATATGCTCTTCACTGTCCACCGATAAAAGGTCATGAGACTATGCCGACATATAGAATCTCCTCAATCTTCTAAGGAAATATAGGCATTGATGAGCTTTCTTTATGATTGCTACAATGTGTTGGTTCCAAATCTTCAGAGATATGCATGACCAGGAACTTGGTTGTTGACTCTCTGCATCACAGACCATCAAAGCCGACACTTGGCCTTCCTCTCTAAAGTCAGCAGTTAGTTCCTTGGTCTTACTGATGTTGAGAGCAAAGTTGTTCTTGCACCATTCAAACAGATGATCAGCATCCTTCTGATACTCAGCCTCATTATTACCTTAATTGGTCCAACAAGAATGGTTGTCAGCAAATTTAAAGATGGAGTTGGAACTGTGTCTGGCTATACTGTCATGGGTATAGAGTGAGTCGAGCAGGGGACTCAGTACACAGCTGTAATGTACTGATGGTTATCTGTGATGATGGTTATCTAGGAGGAAGTTTTGTTGCCTATTCATACTGATTATGTTTTGTTGATGAAGAAGTTGAGGAACCAGTTGCAAAGGAATGCGTGGAGATCAAGTTCCCTGAGCTTGGTGACAAGTTTGGAGGGGATGATGGTATCGAACGCCGAGCTGTAGTCTTATTCATAACCCATATTTAGCCTTGTAGAAATTCGTTCAGTTATTTATGTACCTCTCTGTGATTATTGATTAATGTACTTGATTAAAGCTCATCCATAAATCCAGGCTTTTGATATAAACTCTGAAGTATCCCATTTGGATTCAAAGTCAATAACCTCATACTGGTCATGATTATAGTCATACAGCTACGCAATGGGCCCTTCAGCCTACTGAGTCTGTGCTAACCATCAAGTGCCAATCAACATTTAGCCCCATTTTTCAGCACTTGTCCCATAGTCTTCCATGCTATGGTGTTTCAAGTGCTCTTCTAAATATTTAAATGTTGTGAGAAGTTGAAACCTCCTCCTACAACTTCCCTACTATTTGTGTACTTTCCTTATACATTGAACTCCAACTGACATAACTCTGCACAAATATCTGATCTGCCAGTGTGACTTTGCAACTTTCAGCTTCCTTGATTTAAACAATTGATCCTTTGTTCCATTTCCAAAGTGGTTCATAAACACTGTGAATAGCTGAGGCCTCAAGGCACTTGACCATATATCACTTGACCCATTCTCCCTCTCTCACCTTCTAATTATCTACCCAAGCTAATTGTTTGCCTCTGGTGCTCACGTCTTTATTTGAAACAGTATCACGTGGAATCTAATGCCTCTAAAAGTCTGTATAAACTCTATTTATTCTGCTACATGGGCAAAATTCACTGATATCTCTTAGAGATGAAAATGCTAGATTATTATAAAGGATGTGAACAGTTCACAGAAATTATCATTAGGATTAAACAAAGGCAATGAGGGCTAATGTAAAATAAGTTGTTTTTAATGAATGTAGTGGATGGAGTTTTTGAGGATGCAACCGGTAGAATAGTTAAAGGAGAACCAATGGGTGTGGAGTATTTGAATTTTTATAAGTTTGTATGCAATAAAAAGGGAGGCATGGTGGCACAGCGGTAGAGTTGCTGCCTTACAGTGCTTACAGTACCAGAGACCTGGGTTCAATCCTGGCTATGGGTATGTCTATACAGAGTTTGTACATTCTCCCCGTGACCTGCGAGGGTTTTCTCCGAGAACCTCTGGTTTCCTCCCACACTCCAACGACGGACAGGTTTGTAAGTTAATAGGCTTGGTGTAAATGTGAAATTTGTCCCTGGTGTAAGATAATGTTAATGTGCAGGGTTCGCTGGTCGTTGCAGACTCGGTGGGCCTAAGGGCCTGTTTCTGCGCTGTATCTCTAAACTAAACTAAATAATTAGAGAATATTGGGGTGGGGATGGCACTCTGCATTAGACTGGAAACAGATTGATCGAGAGCAGAAATAAATGACATTTTCTAAGGGTGGGAGATAGTGACTGGTGGGGTAATGCAGGGATTTGGCCCCAGCTTCCCATGATTTGGATGAGGGAAGCAAATGCAATATTTTTTACTTGCTCACGAAATAAGCCTGGGTGGGAACGTGGGCTGTGAGATGAATGCAAAGAAGCTTCAAGGTAATTTACGTAAGTTGGGTGAGTGAGTAAATGTATCAAATTCATGTGGGCTAGTGAGTACAAGTGACCCCTCTTTTTCAACAGTCTGAAGAATGGAAATTCTATCTTAAATGATTCACAAGAACCCATGGAAATTTGTCTAACCAAAGGTGATGGAAGCCCTGCTGCTGAATGTACACAAAGAGTTAGAGAGATCTCTGGATTCAAAAGTTACCACAATATTGGGGGTGAGACTGGGGTTGAGAAAGAGGCTGAGCAATGTTTGTGCTGAGTAGCAGAGCGAGCTTGTAGAGCCAAATGGCCTACTCCTGTTTCTCTATTCTCAATTTACCCTTTACAAATCTGATGGGTCTTCTCTGATCATACCCATTGACAATTCCTGTCACTTCCCAACAACAGATTCTTGTAATTTTTTTGTTTTCAAAACTCTATTTTACATGGCGAGCGGTGGGTGCCTGGAATGCACTGCCTGGGGTGGTGGTGGTGGTGGTGGAGGAAGATACAACAGTGGCATTTTACAGGCTTTTAGACAGGCACATAGATATGCAGGGAATGGAGGGATATGGGTCAAGTGGAGGCAGCTAAGATTAGTTTAACTTGCCATCATGTTCGTAGGGACATTCTGGACTGAAAGTCCTGTTCCTGTGCTGTTCTGTTCTATTGGCCAGTCTAAAATGTCCCAGTGTATTCCTCTTACCCTTCTTAACTGAGGGCATTTATGTTAGTTAATTGAGAATTCAGGATAATTCTCAGATCAAGTATCTAGGAGATCATGAACAGCTTTCTCACATGCTATATTAATGTACTGTGATAGAACCACCAAGTCCTCCTTAATCCCAATAACATCCTAGTGCCTTTTTTAAACTTACATTGAACTTAGTTATTTCCAGGCCTTGATTTACTTTGAGTTTCTCTTCAATTCGGGGGTCAAGTACAGAGCCCTTCTCTAATGCTCTCAATGATTGAATATCCATTTTCGAACAGGAAAACGATAACTACAGTGTTATCTGATATGTCATCCTGTGATGCTCATAGAAATGGCTGAATTTATATGTTCTAACCCTTACCACCAATGTTAAAAAACCTGTGGAACGTTGGTCTGATGAATTTAATGACCCATCACTAAATCACACCCCTTCCCCGAAGACCTCTCCCAACATAATATAATCCACAACAACTTGTCTCTAGCATATCTCAGAAATGTATATTTCCCTTATTAAATTAAATTGCTATTTCGTCATCTGCTGACCAGTTTCGCAAGATTCTTACTGAATTTGTACTGTTGACATTTAGTACATGCCACAATTTATAATTTGGTATTCTTTCTAGTCTAGGACATTCCACCATTCATAACAATTGGAGCCAACGTGATGTCTAACACTGAAGATAGTGGTAATCGAGAGGTCTACCAACCAGCTCCCATAAACCCCTAATAACCACTTGCATAAGCATCCTATTGCACTCCCATCTACCATGTGATTTTTGAAATTCATCAGAAGGGTTAACTTTCTTCATGAAATCCAGTTGGTTAACATGACCGTGGGCCAAAGGGCCTGCTCCTGTGCTGTCCTGTTCTACCCATTGACTATGTAAGATGGAACTGCAGATGCTGGCTTATACTGAACATCGACACAAAATGCTGGATTAATGCAGCGGGTCAGGTAATGTCTCTGGAGAAAAGGAATGGGTGATGTTTCAGGTCAGAACCCTTCTTCAGACTGAATGATAGAGAAGGATAGGAGAGACATTTGCCTTCTCAGCCTGACCCGCTGAGTTGCCTCAGCATTTTGTGTCTATCCACTGTCTGTTCCTCATTTAGCAGGAATTTCAGCTGTTCAAAGAAATCTTATACTTTGGACCAGAGGGAATTAACATTCCCTAACTCATGCAGGTTGCCTCAGTTTATCCCTGTCTCTCCATACTTCCCCCTTATTACATCCCTTGTAATATTTTGAATTACTTTTCAAACAGTGACAGTAAATATTAAACGTTTATAGTAATCTGGTGGTATATACCTTGTTAACTTTTTGAAGATCTGGATCATCTTTGCCATTTCACATCTTTTTTAACATGCATTCATTTAAAAAACAATGTTCTTAATCCTGTCCCTTAATTCTAAGTGAAATATTGGAGAAAAAAAAAACGTTTTAGGGGCAACCCATTGATTATAATCTGAGAAGCAAGAGTGATATAATCTGGGATAATGTATTGGAAAAGATATGAAAGTACAACAATATCAAATTTAATTTACTATAAACTGGAACTGTGTACAAGTCAGTAAAGAATGCAATATGAAATGTTTCATTTACAAAGGGTGTTAAATAAAGGTGTAAAAATATGGCAAAAGTTAATAATTTGGGATGTCAAGTAATTGCAACAGGCCCTTTAGCACACAATATCTGTGCCAAACATGATGCCAAACATGGGGAGGTGGGACTAGTGTAGATGGGGCATCTTGGTTGGCATGGGCAAGTTAGGCGAAAGAGCATGTTTCCATGCTGTATGACTCTAAAAACTAATCTCATCTGCCTGCATATGATCCATATCACTCCATTCCCTTCAAATCCATGTATCTATCTGAAAGGCTCTTAAAAGCCATGATCATATCTGCCTCCTCCACCGCCCCGGCAGTATGTTCCATGCATCCACCACTCTCTGTGTAAAACACTTGCCCTCCACATCCTCTTTGAACTTTGCCCTTCTCATCTTAAAGCTTTGCCCTCTAGTCTTTGACCCTGGGGAAAGGATTCTGACTGTCAACCCTAACTATGCCATTCATAATTTTATATATTTCTATCAGGCTTCCCCTCAATCTCTGACATTCCAGAGAGAACAATCCCAGTTGCAGTCTGGTGAGATGATCTCCGACACCTCCTCATACTTACCCCTGGACCATGACCCCACAGATGAGCACCGGGTCATTATCTCTCAAACTATCTCCAAATGTATCACTTCCATCTGTTTGCCCTCCATCAATTATCAAAAAGCTGCAGAAGGGTTCCGATTCCTTTCCTATTCGGTCACCTATTCCTTTTCTCCGGTGATGCTGCCTGATCTGCTGAGTTACTCCAACATTTTGTGTCTATTCCCAGTTTGTTCAACCTCTCCTTGCAGTTAATACCACCTAATGCAGGCAGCATTCTGATCACAAGAACAAAGTTTTGCTTAAGCTGTTGGCCACTGTTTAGCATGCACATTAATGCCTACAACAATCTAAAAGAATGCTTGAGAAAGACTACAAGAACACTGGGACTAAAGAGAATCAAAGGGAAATATTAGCTACTTTGTAAATTTCTGTCAGGTAAACACAGCCCAAGGTAAAATTCTCCAATGCTTTGTTACTATGCCAGTATAACAGGGAAATGTGAATGCACACTAGAGGTAAAGAGGCAACTACAGAATTACAAACACTGCAGGCGGCTTTCCATTTCATACTCCATCAAAAATTGTGAACAAAGTTAATGGGAGAAAGATATCTCACTGGTTGCAAAAAAATATTGTCTACAAACCACAATCTTTTTTGTCACCCATGCACATGTCAGTGCATTTATGGGGTTGATTTTCCAGATAACAGAGAACCAACAACACTCACCCCTCACTTTGGTAACATTAAATGCAACACACCTTAAGCAGTCCTCCCAGTGGGAATTTGTCTAAGCACTGGGAGCACTGACTGAGCAAGAACCTGCTTGTCATGAGGGCTTAACATTGTAAAAGAGGCATTATATGCAGTGTTCAGAACCACAAAAATGAGGATAAAAGAAATTAAAAGCAGATTAAGCCACGTCTTCTGACCTAGCCAGAGCTATCAAACACACAAACCGTTTCAAACATGCAGAACACACAAGAGACATTCAAAAACTTAAAGAACTCAAACCCTTAAATGTTGAAAAAATGTAAACACAATATATTATATAATGTTATGCAATAAATTATATTCAAACTTCTTTAAACATTTTAAAGTAAACTAGTCATTAAAAATCAAAGAGAAATTCTCACAAAGATTTAATGAGAGCATTTCTAAGGTAATAATCCATCATCCGTCTTTTAAAATTAATAAGCATCTACCTCAGGATTTTGCAAGCTTTGCACTGTGTAAAATCAAATGAGAGAAAACCACCAGGACTTCATAAACCTTAGCACAGAATTCCTATCCTAAATGCCCGAGTTACTCCTCACTCCAAAAAGTACATGCTGAGCCCAGCGTGGAACCTACCAAGCTGGCTTGCAGCAGGAAATTTGCATTCACGCACTGAAGTGTGAACAACTTGAACTTTTAATGAGTTAAGAGGGGTATCCTCAGTGAATGTGGATAATTCCACTATCTTTACTCTGCAAATGCTCAGCCATTTTTTATCTTTGTAGATTAAATGCCTGCAAATGGATGCTCAAGAGATTCAAAGTGTACTCCAGAACGATACCCTATCAAAAAAAAGTAATTGGATTATGTTTGTGTTCACGTTTGCACTGGTCAGGTTACAATTCAACTGGCAAATAAATATTAATGTACAAAGTTAATGACATTTGCTAGTAGGTATTGGTGCCAAATCTGGAATTGAGTCATCTGCGAGATCCATTTTGGTGTACTTTTCTGTTATGCATAATATCTTACCCATCTACTTCCACTGGGACACAGTGCCCACAGTAGAGTTGAGAACACAACACATAATCATGATCCGACTCTTCCAAATGCATTAGCCTGAGCAATAAATGATTATACTTACGGATCATTGATGAGACTGATCTTGCTCTCATCATACATGGCTACATATACATGCATTACCCAGGTTGTGTTATTGTACGGCAACCAAGATTATTAACCCAGGTTTCTTTTCCCCACTGTATCTGAGGGAACTGAGCACAGTATCATCTCCGTTTCTAATCATGGCTGGTTCATTCTCCTTGCCTTCAAAAAGGCAAGATTTTAGCTTGGGACATTTTATTATTTTCTTGCCAAAAATGTTGCCTATAGGTATTTAATTCATTTCTTTAATGCACAATAACTCCACTATTTAATATTGCTTAAAATATTCCAAGGCAATTATGATTTGTTTTGCCTGAGGGCACTGCACTGTTTCCATCTCATTCAGTTGATCTAGATGGTTGTGAATGGCCCTGTTGGGCTGATCATCAGAAAGTTCACCAAAAAAGGCCAGAACATTGAAACTTTACCATGTTTCCTCTTCAGGACTGATCTAGACCATGGTTCAATAGACCGTGGTTCAATCTAGTCTGTGGTTCAAGTCCCATCTAAAACATTTGTGATCAAGATTGCATATTCAAGCAAAAAAAACAACAAACTGCTGGAGGACCCCAGTGCGTTGAGCAGCATCCGTGGAGGTGCATATAATTGTCGATGTTTCGGGTTGAGTCCTTCCGTCAGGACTGAGAATGGAGAGGAAAGGTGGGCCGTATAAACAGAAGGAAGGGACGGGTGAGAGAGGGGACGGAAGGAAGGTGATAGGTGGGCCAAGGAGGGGTGAGGAATCAGAGGGAGATGGAGACAGCTGGGGTGAAACGGGATGGGGGCAGAGATAGATGGGTGATAGATGAAAGCGGACAAAGGGAAAATGTGGAGGCAGATGGAGCACGGTGAGAGGAGGGGAGAGTAAAGGTAGGAGGGGAGTGAAGATGCAGAATGAGGCTGCAGGGGATGAACAGGTAAGCAAAGACTACAACAGGTGGAATCTGATCAGTAAGGAAAGTGAGAATGGAAACCATTTAAGGGAGAAATGGGCAGATGGAATCAGATGGTGACATACATTTAAGGTGTGAGAGGAAGGATTTACAAAGGGCCCGACGGGAATTTATTTTCACAGAGGGTGGTGGGTACACAGAATGAGCTGCCAGCGGAAGTGTTAGAGGCGGGTACAATTACAAGCATTAAAAAACTTTAAAAGGAAACTTTAAAATAAATTTAGATAGATATACATGTAAAGAAAAGATATTGTGGGGTATGGGCCAAATGCAAGCAAATGGGACGAGCTTAGGTTGGCAACTTGGTCAGTGTGGACAAGTTGGGTTGAAGGCCCATCTCCATGGTCTCTCGACTCTGATATTTACCATTCATTTAAGAGCAGAATATAGTTATTGACTCGAGTCTTATCTATATGCTATTATAGCAACCAGTTCAATCACATTTCTCACTGTACCACCAAAAAATGATCTGTGTCAACTTCGTGAAAAGCTATTTCCTTATAAAGTTTTTCCAGAGTTATCAAAAATGTATTAACAAGCACTAGTGATGACCTGGAGTAGTATAAATATTCAACATAACTTAATTGGTACAATATGTTTGTTACTTTGATATGTTCAAAGCAATTCACCTGTACTTTCCATTATTATCACCATTAACCAAGCTGCTGTGTACCACAAAATCTGAAGATCTACTCACAAGCATGCAATGAGAAATAACTATTACAGTGGACGAGTAAACACATATAGACCATCATGGAAGGTAAATAAAAGGATTATTTAATGCAAGGAAGATATAGAGTGCAAGAAGATTGAAAGCGTCAAGAGTTCTCCGATTGATGGACAAGGAATCAAGATATCACAGGACTATTTGAAAGCAAATATGATAGCTCCAAAGATAGCTTTGATGGGTAGTAAGTAAGGTTGCTTGAAATTGCAATGTCAGATGTTGTCTAAGCTTTCAGACTTGTCTGAAACAGTGGCAGGTAATTTGGTGAAGTATCCAAGAGCCGTGTTCTTAGCAAAGAGAAAATGTCTCCACTGGTTGGGAGGCCGAGCACTGCGAAACACTGACTAAATAGTACAGCCCAATATTACAGGAGTGAACTGAGGAAATAATTCCAAGGTGGAAATTTAAAATGTTGTTCTACAAACAACAACTGATGTTGGCTCAATTGCAAATTAGAATTTTGAGTTTAATATTTTGGGGCGGCATAGTGGTGCAGCGCCAGAGAACCAGGTTCGATCCTGACTATGGGTGCAGTTTGTATGTTCTTCATGTGACCGCGTGGGTTTTCTCCGGGTGCTCCAGTTTCCTCCCACACTCCAAAGACGTACAGGTTTATAGGTTAATTGGCTTCGGAAAAAATAGTAAATTGTCCCTAGTGTGTAGGATAGTGTTAGTGTACGGGGATCGCTGTTCTGCGTGGACTCATTTCCACGCTACATCATTAAACTAAACTAAAACCTAAACTAAATTAATTGATAGGCAAGCATACAGGAAAAGTTTAATTTATGCCAATGAAAGGCAGATTTTAGAGTCTGAAGGGACTACTTCTGCTCAGATATGCATAAATCACATAGTGTAGGATGAAAGGTGGAATGGCGATGGAATCTATTTCAATGGCCAGGATTAGTCTACTCCTTCTTGGGTATTGATTAACTTGAGATCAGTTTCTATAAAAATTAAAATATTGAATTTAACTTTTTAAATATTTCAGGGAAAGAAAATAATTCAACATGCCTGTGCTGCTACATTACGCACTTAGTACCTGTAATTGTAAAAAGACTTCTACCTCAATGGATTCACAGCACCTGATTTTTAGAAATATCAATGAGCCATTCGGCAGAAAAACCAATGCCCGTAGAATGTTTCAGAATTATGGGAGGAGGTGCCTGATATTGAATAAAATGTGGGATGATCAAAGGGCAGGTTGATCGATGAGCTGTTTAAACATTCATTGGAGGGGCAGAATTGAGATTTAAAGTGCCTTTTTGAAGGTTGAAGGAGAAGGTTGTATATATTCCAGCATAAAGAGGTAGCAGTGTATTTGCATAATATTGATGGAGGGAACAAAATGCAAAGAGAAAGGACTGCTATCTCGCTAATATAGGAAAGAGCTGGCTGATTGCACATCCCATCCATATAACCAGTGGTTTTAGCCATTGTTTAGTCGAGTTTAGTTTAGAGATACGGTGCAGAAACAGGCCCTTCAGCCCACCGAGTCGACGCCGATCACCGAGTCCATGCCGATCACCGAGTTGACGCCAATCAGCGACCACGCACACTAGCACTGTCCTACACACACTAGGAAAAATGTTACAATGTTACCACGCCAATTAACCCACAAACCCATAAGCTTTGGAATGTGGGAGGAAACCGGAGCTCGTGAAGAAAACCCACGCAGATCACAGGGAGAAGGTACAAACTCCATACAGACAGTAGCTGTAGTCAGGATTGAACCTTGTCTCTAGCGCTGTAAAGCAGCAACACTACCGCTGCGCTACTGTGCTGCAATACGATACCATTTTATTTATCCCAGAGGGAAATTGGTCTGCCACCAGTCAAAAGATACAGTTGCAAGGCATTGAACAATGTGTATCATTACAAAGTGAAAACAACCAAACCTCAATAAACTGAGCAGGCTATTCACTAAATGTTTAGGACATAATATCATCAAGTACCGGTATATATGGTAGAGCATAAACTTTTCCTTCAATTTAAAAGACATTGTTTTTTTGCCCAGGAAAAAAGACAGCAAAAGGCACACTATTTTCATTGTAATAGAAGCCATATGCAGGGATTGTGATGATGTACTTGATATCATGGTGCTTCTCAGAGAAAAAAAAATCCAAACACTTCTGGAACATGGAATAGCTCATAGGCTGCAATAAAATTACTGAGCAGTCTGGTTCAACTGCATCAATCAACAGGTACTAATGCAGTGCAATTGGTAATGACCAACCACGATTAAAAAATTGGGGAATAAAAGTCTGCCTTTGGCTTCTTACCGTTTTCTGTATTCTCATGCTCAGTGTCGGTGAGAGTAAGTGCGGAATTTGCTCGACTGGATAAACAGGAGCTGCGCGAGGATTTCACGTTTCTCCCCCAGAGTCTCATAGCATTGTCGGGAGACATGACTCCATCCGTCTCTGTGTCGGCATCGGAGCCTGTGCTCAGGGAATATCCACGGTGAGGCAGACCGAGTTCTGCATGATATCCAGCAGTGAGATGAGATGTTGCTTCAGTCAGGCCCAACTCGCGCAGAGAAAAATTTGTTTCTGAAACACAACATTCAGCAAATCAAAAAAAAATACAACAACTGGCTTTGTACAGGTTAATGTTTTTCTCTTACTTAATTAAGATTACTATTGATGCAGAGTTCCCCACTTTACCTCAGCACCAGAGATAACAACATAAATAACTGTGGTGAATCTTTACCAACATATCTATTTATTGTTGATAGTACTGAACAAATGTTCCTATTCCTCGAACAGTTTCTTAAATAGTAGCTTCTTCGCAACCTGGATGAACCTCGGTAAAGAGTGAATAGTGGTTAGGAAACACTGTGGACATTGTTTGATTGTTTTTCAGTGAAGGAAGACAAAGGAACGCAAAAGTGTAAATAAATGGTGATCATAATTTGTAAAGGCAACTGGGATAGTTATTTGGAGAAAGAAGGTCAGATGATAAAACCTCCAGTTGCACACATCCAGTGAGAGGTGACAGTTCAAAGGTAGGATGTCATAGATTGCGAAGAGGTCAAACTTTGGACGAAAGATTTATTTTACCGGAAGATGCGGTGAGTAAAATATCAACTTAAACAGATGGGGGGTGGCGCAGCAGTAACGTTGCTGCCTTACAGCAGCAGAGACCCAGTTTCAATCCTGACTACGCAAGTTGTCTTAATGGAGTTTGTACGTTCTCCCAGTGACCACGTGGGTTTTCTCTGGCTGCTCCAGTTTCCTCCCACATTCCAAAGATGTGCAGGTGTGTAGGTTAATTGGCCTTGGTAAAGTAGCAAAAAAAATTCCTGGTATGTAGGATGGTGCTGGTGTATGGGAATCGCTGGCCGACGAGGTCTCGGTGGGCCTGTTTCCGCGCAGTATCACGAAGCTAAACTAAAGATGGATAAAAGATATTGAAGGATGAAATTTGTTTCAGCACTAAAGGAGTAAATAAAAAGAATGAAGATAGGAAAATTTCCCACATACATTTCAGCTACAGTGCTGGGCAAATTTCCTTGTGAAAATGATTTGTCAATACATCAGAGCATGTGAATAATGTCCTGTTTGCACAGACTTCAGCAAGGCCGCTGTGCCATGCAAAGTTTGACCCACAAGATCTCCAAGGCTGACCTTTGTTCAGAGGGATTGGCAAATTCCAGCATGAAATACACCCTTGTACAATGGTGTTGCACGAAAGAAAAGAGGGGGCATCATAATCAATAGGTAAGCAAGCAATGCTTGTCACATTGCATTTCAACAGTTTGGAAGTGCAAGTAGAGGAAAGAACCAAAACACCTGTCACCGTCAAGATGCGTTTTTGTTAAGATATCAAATTCAGCCTGACAGATTGCGACAAATGTAGCTGGATTGGAAAGCTAAGCTGAGGAACGAAACAACATAAATGATGCATTTGATAATAAGAATCAGCAGAATGAAACAACAGTGCATCATTTGCAAAATGTATGGCAGCAGCATTAGGTAAGGCAATGTCCATTGCAAAATAAAACAAATATTAGAGATTGGGTATTTATAATAAATGGCAGTAATTCCAATATGGAATGGAGATGAACAGAGAAACCTAGAGGTTGAAATCTATAATTCGCTGAACATGATAGCACAAGCGGTTGATAAGGTAGTAAAGAAGGCATATGACGTACCTGCCTTCATAGATTGGGGCATGAAACAAAGTTGTAGCATAACCTCCAACCATTATGAAATAATGGTTATGCTACTCTTGGCATATTCCATACAGTTCTGGTCAGTGTAGGACGGATGTCATTGCACTGTGGAGAGTACAATGGAGAATCACCAGGATGTTGCCTAGATTGGAGGACGTTAGTTATACGGAGTGATTGAAGAGGCCAGACTTGGAACAAAGAAGACAGAGGGATGACCTGATAGAAGTATATTGCATTATGAGGAGCAAAGGTTGGGGAGATAGTCAAAGTCGTTTTCCCTCCCACAGAAAGGGTTTGAAAAACAAGAGAGCATAGATTTAATGCAAAAGGAAAGAGTTTTAAAGAGGATCTGAGGAGATGTTTTTGTTTACACAGAGAATGGTTAATATTTGCAATGCACTTTCAGAAGAGGTGATGGAACCAGATATAATGACTACATTTATAGAGGCATCCAGACACATTCATAATCAGGCAAGGCATAGAAGGGTATCGTCGCAATGCAGGCAAATGAAATTATTGTAGATTGGCAAAATGGTCGGCATGGACATGGTGAGGCAAAGGGGCCGTTTCTGTGTTCTACAACTCTGTATGAATCCAATTTACAGATCACAAGATATTATACCATCCTTTAAGGGCCATGTATAGGCTATTGATTTACGTGCATGTGCCGTATTGTACGCAGTTCTGATTACCAGATCATAAGAACTCCTCGGCCATAGATATAGAAAAGGAATGAATATAGGATTAGCGTAAATGAGTGATTGATGGTCAGCATGGACCTGGCCACCATGCACATTTTTGTGCTGTATTGCTCCATGACTCTAATGTTATTTCATGCACAAAGGCAGAAGATATCATAAAACCTATAGGACGAGACACTCATGACACTCACCACAGAGCTGTGAGGATCAGTCAACTGGGTGACATTTTTCAGTTCACAGGTTCTTTCATCCCTCTGTCCAATTTCATGTTAATAACATGTGTCCTATGCAAACAATGCCTTATTTTCTAGTGAAATCTGGGTAAATGTGACTGAACCTTTCAATAGGTAGCTCTTGTCTTCAACCCGTTAGATGCTCCTGAACCGACCTCCACACACCACTTCATGTGTAAAATGAAAAGATATCATGCTCACTTCCAGCACTAGCAAAGCAATTCTCAAGACAAATATGGGGATGCCAAGCTCGGAATCAGTTTAATTTTGTTCAGTGTACTATCTTCCAGCTGTGCTAAAAGCTACAGACCTCATTGTCTATATAAAATCAAGAGAAATAAAGATTTAATCTTTTGGAACAGAGATAAAAGGAAATTTGATAAAGAAAGGAAGGGAGATAAATCTTTCAATCTTTATCATATTCTTCAACTCCCTGACACCCGAATTGGCTATGGCAGATATGGTCTTCCTAGATAAAATGAAAACAAGCTGTTAAAATATAGTCTTCTTCAAGTCTGATTCTGATTATAAACCAGCAAGGTGTGTAGCTGCTTAATACCGGTTTATTTTCTAGAAAGGGATCAAAATAAACAACTAGCATTCAATGATTATTGCAAGGGTCCAGCAGTTCTGGTGTCCTTTTGAACCACTAGTTCAGGTTAATTGTGCTGATGTGTGGCACCATCAACATTCATTTTGAGGGTTTTTTTGCATGCTCTAAGTGCTCTAGCTGCTATGAATCTCAATTTTAGCAGTTGTCTCCAGAAAGTTTTGTCATAAATGATGGTGGAAAAAAACATACTGCCGCAAACGTCCAAAGATCAAACTTCTTCACAATAAGTGCTGTGAGATAAATTGATTTCATACCCTGAGTCCTCAGTGCCCTTTTAGAAAGGGCATAACTCAACAGGAGTAGCCAATGAATCATTAGGAGTTTTTTTTTCTATCTGCTTTTGATGGAACAGACTAGAGATTTCCATCATCGAGCATTTTAAATGCAATTTCTTTCAGCAACAAGTAAGATGTGTATTGATCTGGAAAAACGTAAGTGATGAAAAACTGAAAAATGGCATCAGTGTTTTTGGTCAATTTGTAGATTGCCCCTATAAATTGCTATAAATTGCCCCTTGTATGTAGGATGCAAAAGTGGGATAACATAGCACGAGTGAATGATGGTTGATATGGACACAGTGGGCCGAAGGGACTGTTTCCACTCTGTAATCTCTAAAAAATTACGTAGTACTAATCTCCAATTCTTAGAAATTACTAGCGTGATGGAAAGCTGCAAAAAAGCTCTTTGTTTGAAATTCAGTAGCTTTACCACTATTTTTCGGGAGTTTTCAGTAAGGGACAAAGAATGCAAAGGAATTAATGATGAATTTGTTTTGAATATTAGCTCAATGATATTTAAGAGTAGAGTGTGCAGTTTAGTGCATTCCATTATGGGAACGATAAAAAAAGCCATTGACAACATAAAAACACACATTGATCAGCTCAGAGGGAATAATGACCTTGGAACAAAGCAGAGAAAAAACGATAAAAATGATTCCGAGCTGAATAAATCTTGGCTGATCCACTTGACCAAGAGTCAACCTGGAAAGGAAATTTCACCAAGCTGTCCGCATCTTAAAAGTACGTGTTCGGTGAAACCACCCGAATTCATGCATTCTATGACGGCCCTTATTTTTTTTTGCAGGCAATACATTTCAGTAAAACTGTCCTCAAATTACCTTAAACCCACTGAAACATTTTCCACTGGCCACTGTTTATTCTCTAGCAATTTCCAGTAAGATGCAAAGTATTGCAAGTTAGGATTACCCGTGAAGCTCCCAACAGGGGCGACTGAAGCTCCCGTGTCCATACCTAGACAGCAGGCTTGGATGGCCCGCCGCGAAACCGGGAACCCACGCAGAGGCTCGTCTGAACCGGGAACCCATGTCTGAGGCTCGTCTCCTGCGCGGCCCAGAAGACCAGGAATGGGGAGCAGGGTGGAGGGAGTTGATGACGATAACCGGATAAAGGGCTGTTTTCGAGATGGCGGCAGATGGATGAGAAGATTGGTGCTGCCAGTACAACGGACCTTTAAGCCAAGATAATGCTGCACTCTTGAGAACTTTGTGCGCACAAGAAACATGGCAAATCTTTGTGTACTGACTTAGTAAACTCTACTATTACCCTGCAATCGTTGCACTTTCGTACTTTCTCTAATTGTGCTTATCTATAGTATGTATTTTGCAGGATTGAAAGCAAAACAAGGAATTTCACTGTACCTAGATACACAAGTAAGTGACAATAAAGCATCATCATCATTGTCATCATCATCATTTAAGGAAATGACAGTTTAATAAGCTCAAAAAAGCTGAATAGCCTTTTTCAAGGTTTATGTCCCGATGATTTAAAATCTAGATGCAATTTTTGTGTCAAACTTTGGAAGCTTTGCTTGTTTTCTTATCGTGGATTGGCAAAGTCAAATTAAGTCTGCAGTCTCTTCACTCCATCCAATATACTTCCCCCTGGGGGAATTCTAGACTTGGAATTATTTGACATGTTCACATGCTACAGTTACAATTTTTATGTAATTTTTCACAGTGAAGAGATGGTCAATTTTTATACTTCGTTCTGATTGATATTTGGATGGCTCAGCAGATTGCTCTGTTAGTTAATTGTTCAAGTTTCATTAAATTCTGATGGAATCTCATTTTGTGCCTTTTACAAAAGTCCAAACAGATGTCAAATTATTGATTATTGGTTTGAAAATTAAATTTGTGCAAATGAAAATTTGGCAAACACATTTTGTGATCTGCTTTGTTTAAAATAAAATCCATGTTCGCAGTTCAGTAGTTTCGTTATTTGACAACAACCTCCATTAAAATGGGATACTTAAGCAATTTTATTCCTCGATGTAATCAATCCATAGAAAGTCAAAATAGAATTTTTACTGTCATAGATGCAAATGTAATTTGTAACAAACTTGAGATTTGTGTTACTTCCTCCTGTTATAATCCATCATGTTTCCTGTAGCTTTGATTCCATCAACCTTGTACATGATAAATCTGCAGATGTGAAACTCCAGCATCCTGTCTTGAGTCCAAACTATGTTCCTTACCCAATGTATGATCTGTTAGATGTACCATATTCTTTCACTAGAATACAGAGCCAGAAATAAGCCAGAAAGAATTTCAGTTAAACTGTTCTCATATTACCTTAAACCCACTCAAATATTTGTCAATGGCCGCTGTTTATTCTCTAGAAATTCCCAGTAAGATGCAAAGTCTTGTAAGTTAGGGTTACCCATGAAGCTCCCAGCAAGGCGCATGGGGTGGCTGCAGCTCCCTGGCTCACCAGCTGCAGAACCGGGAACCCACTTGGAGTCATCCAAGGCTCATCTCCTGCTTGACCCCGAGACCAGGAACCGGAGAGGAAGGAGTCAGCAATGGTGGCGGTCTCTGGACAAAGGGCCACTTTGAAGATGGCAGTGGATGGAGGAGAGGATCAGTGCCACCAGGACAACAGGCTTTTCAGGCCAAGATAAGACCATACTCTTAAGTACTTTGAGACTTTTATGGTCACCAGAAACATGCCAACTCTTTGTGTATTGTCTCAGTGAAGTATACTATTACACTACAATCATTGGACTTATGTATTTTCTATGATCCTGCTTATCTACAGCATGATTTTGCAGGATTATCTGTCAGATGTACCATATTCTTTCATTGGAATACAGAGCCAGGATTAAACTGGTCATCTTCTCAAACCTGCGATTCCATAAGGTCATGGCTGGTCCACATCTTTACCTGTGTTGGCTCTCTGTCCATTTACAGTCTTAGACAGTAAAGAATTTTCCACTTCAAATTTAATGTTATTAATTGAGCTCACGTCCATTGCTTTCATTGGGGCCATTTTCCACATTCCTCTGATATATGAGTGAAGAAAGTTTCTTTTCTCTGAAGGCCTGTGTGCTAAACTCCCCCATTAATATAAATATTTCCTGTATTTCCTGCAACTTTCTGTCACAATAGTTAAATTCTCAGTTTAAGTTATGCTTCAACTTCCTATACACTGGGGAATGCAACTGTAATTTATATTCACAGGAATTTGCATTGCATTTCTTTCCAAAGCCAATAAATATATCAATTAAGAATACCCAGCACTGTAAATGCTTTTGCAAATACAGTATAACTAGAGGTTTATCCAAGGTGGCACAGTGGTGTAGCGGTAGAGTTGCTGCCTTACAGCATTGGAGACCTGGGTTCGATCCTGACTATGGGTGCTGTCTGCATGGACTTTGTATGTTCTCCCTGTGACCGTGTGGGTTTTCGCAGGGTGCTCCGGTTTCCTTCCACTTCCAAAAATGTGCACGTTTGTAGGTTAATTGGCTTTTGTAAATTGACCTTCGTGTGTAGGATAGAATTAAAGTACTGTTGATTATTGGTCGGTGCGACCTCGATAGACAGAAGGGCCAGTTTCCACGCTGAACTAAAAACTAAACTTGAATGGATATAAAAATGTTTCTTCATGTTTTATTCTAGATCTATAACTAATACTACTCATATTGTGTTAGTGATATTTTTTGTTTTGTCATGAACAGTTTTGGTCTCCTAATTTGAGGAAGGACATCCTTGTGATTGAGGCAGTGCAGCGTAGGTTCACGAGATTGACCCCACGGGATGGCGGGACTGTCATATGAGGAAAGATTGAAAAGACTAGGCTTGTATTCACTGGAGTTTAGAAGGATGAGGGGGATCTTATAGAAACATATAAAATTATAAAAGGACTGGACAAGCTAGATGCAGGAAAAATGTTTCCAATGTTGGGCGAGTCCAGAACCAGGGGCCACAGTCTTAGAATAAAGGGGTCATTTAAGACTGAGGTGAGAAAAAACTTTTTCACCCAGAGAGTTGTGGATGTATGGAATTCCCTGCCACAGAGGGCAGTGGAGGCCAAATCACTGGATGGATTTAAGAGAGAGTTAGATAGAGCTCTAGGGGCTAGTGGAGTCAAGGGATATGGGGAGAAGGCAGGCACGGGTTATTGATAGCGGATGATCAGCCATGATCAGAATGAATGGCGGTGCTGGCTCGAAGGGCCGAATGGCATCCTCCTGCACCTATTTTCTATGTTTCTATGAACTAATTCAATTGTGTGAGCTGTGTACAGATGCTCCCTGACTTACATAAGGGTTACTCCCACGGACCCTTGTGTAAGTCAGTTGCTACGAAAGTCGGAAACGGAAGAGCTACTGTGCACACTTAAATTTACTCTTTGTCACGGAGCTCTGATGCGGAGACCACATGGGAGCTCCGAAGTGGAGGCCACGGGGAAGATCCGACGTTGAGACCACGGGGCAGCTCTGACGTGGAGGCCATGGGGCAGCTGCGACAAGGAGTCCACATGGGAGCACTGACGTGGGAGCACCCACGAGAACAGCTGGCCAGCATGCGGAAATGGCCGCATGCGCAGTCGCGCGCTGTTACCAAGACATGCAACTTGGAAATAAAGCAGTGGGCTTAAGAATTGCTTTCTTATGTGGGCGTTTTTGTCAGTCGGGGAGTGCCTGTAAATGGAGCCTTCACTTTCCTTGGAATTCCACCATTCACAGCTTTTCACCATGAAAAAAGTATTCTGATCTATACATTTTTATCGAAAATGGACAATCTCATACTTACCTGTCTTGAAATTCATCTGCAACAGATTTTTCCATTCATTCAATCCATCAATGTCTCTCTGCAATTTTATGCTCCAATCTACACTACTGACTATGCCACCAATCTTTGTGTCAATAGCAAACTTGGATATATGATTCTTTATCACATGGCCTTTAATAAATATTTTCATTTGAATTATTGCCTGTGTCTGCTTTCGAAAGGTCCCACATTACCTATGATTGGTGCTTTTTTAGTGGACAAAAAGGTGCTGGTTTGCAGAAAGTAGTCTGTGCAATGCTTTAGGTTGCCGTATATCAATCTAACTTTTAAGTTTTTAGAGGTGCTGGAACATAGTACAAGTGTGCACTGTCCCTAAAACATTTAACAACCATACTTCTCGTACACAACTGCAAGACCCTTACTTCATTCGAGCCTGCATTTATTCAAGTATTATCTTTCCACGATTATCTCACCAATTTACCCATAGTCCATGGTAGAATGGAGAGGAAGAGGATTTTTTCTTTTTAGCCAGAGGATGGTGAATCTGTGGAATTCATTGCCACTGAAGGTAGTGGAGGCCATCATTAGGTATTTTTAAAGTTTTTGATTAGTAAGTGTGTCAAAGGTTACAGAGAGAAGGTAGGAGAATGGCCTTGAGAGGGAAAAATAGATCGGCCACGATCGAATGGCAGAGCAGACATGATGGTCCGAATGGCCTCATTCTGCTCGTATGTCTGATGAACTTATGAACTCATCGTAACAAACCGGAACTTTATTATCTGTCCTTTCCTGCACAGTATCCACTCTCATCTTTGACAAGTCCTATTGGCTCCTTGTAGGTATTGTTTCCAAATGTTTCCAAAATCATTTTACATAAGCGAGGGTGGCTGTTCTATCCTCACTTTGCTCCTGTTTACATTCTCTTCTCTCCATTACTTTCTCCTCCATCACTAGATACTAATCCAGTACCAATATCTATTTGCTAGTAATAGATACAAAATGCTGAAGTAAATCGGTAGGCCAGACAGAATCCCTGAAGAACATAGATCGCCAACATTTCAGGTCAGAACCCTTCTTCAGACTTAACATATGTCATCCATGTTCTCCAGTGATGCTGCCTGAAATGCTGAGTTAATCCAGCATTTTGTGTTTATCTTTGATTTAAACCAGTATGTGCAGTTCTTTGTTATTACATTAATCTATTTGCTGGTATTCTTCTAAAACCACTTTTTTTCCCACCTTTTAAAAACCTTCGTTAAATGATGTGTTCAGCACATTTTTTTCTCCTTTCTACTGAAGTTGTTCACCTCCTCTGTAAATCAGTTAACTACGGTAGTTTATTTTATGTTAAGATGCTGTTAAGATGCAAGTTCCCATAATGGATACATGTTAACACACATGTAAGAGATTTTCGGATTGGGATATATTTACCAAGCGATTTTCACCTGAAACGCACATTGAGTTATGCATTGGAAAATCTCTTTCCAGTGTAAATTATGATATATATTTTTGCAGTATCTTGGTTCTTGCAGTTTTATTGTTCCTCAGAACAGGTTGGTTTCACTCTTTATACTTGTACTTTGTACATAATTTATAGTAAACACAAATTGGGAAAAAAAAAAGTACCTGGTCTGCAATATTCATCCGATTCCTGATGAACCAAGTCTTTGACACGGCTACTGTAGGCCAACCTTGGGTCTTGGTCATAAGCTTTGAGTGTTTCACTGGAGCTGTAGGATTTGTGAGGCATTTTGATGTCTTCGCTTTCCACTGAAGAACTGGTGTACCGCCGTTCTTTCTCACGTCTGCTTTTAGTTAAAGATCGGTAGGGTTTACGTTCTTTTATATCCATGGTTTGCTCTTTTGAGTTCTCAACATCAATAATTAGCTGTGAGGGATATTCTGCAAGGAAGATAAAAAGCAAATATATAAGCTAAAGGGACAACGCTTAAGACTGACATGGCTATTTATTCAGGTTGACATGAAAGGAAATACTGTCAAGGTTAAGTCCTTTCCTCTTTATGAGTAGTTCCTTGTTTCACATACTATTATTACAGATACATTTTTACTTGGAAAGCTCTCCAGTGGACCCCAGGAGACATATTTCATCAAACTGCAAAAGTGCCAAATGGGCGCACTTTTATGTTAGTTGTGAGGATTCTCATGGTGCACACTGAAGCAGTTTATTGATTGTGTGCAGTAAGTTTTCTCCTGTCCAATACAGAGCAAGCAGTTTTTATATTTATTTTCTGCGTTTGCTGGGGACTATCTTACAGAGGCAAACTAGATCACGATAAGTCTACATATGGTCCAATTGTTTTCCCACAGCAATGCTTCTTCATTTTGAGATGAATTAAAGGATTTACTGGTGATCCTGGGAAGGAACTCAGGGATATTATTGTTTTGATACCAGCCACCTGATTTATGTGGACACAAGCATACCTTAAGACCTGGCAGAAGCAAGTATGAATTCTCACAATATAAATGAACTTTACCCTTGTGTGCTGAACAGCAAACCTGTGGCCATGGAAGGCTAGCAACATTTAAAGAGCGCCCACAAATACTTGTTCATTCAGAAGTTCATTGAACAAGCAGACTAATAATAAGAGTTTGAGGCCAACTCACTATATATAAAAAGAGAGCACAGAACAAAGAATATAGAACAGAACAGCACAAGAACAGGCCCTTCAGCCCACAATGTCTGTGCCACACATGATGCCAAGATAAACTAATCTCATCTGCTTGCACATGATCCATTTCACTCCATTCCCTACATATCCATATTCCCGGCGGGGAGGGCCCAAACGCCACCGGCTAAGGGAGTCAAGATCATCCCGTCAACGGAAGGCTCGAGGCTCCCGACCGCGGGAGAACAAAGAAGGGAAAATATTTAACTTTTTTTTTGCCTTCCATCACAGTGAGGAACGTGGAGGAGTCACTGTGGTGGATGTTTATGTTAAAATGTGTTTTGTGTGTTCCGTTGCCTTTTATTTGTATGACTGACTTGGCAAATGCAATTCCTCATATGTTGCAAAACATACTTGGCTAATAAAGTATTATTGTATTATATTGTATTATTGAATCTGCCTTCAACAGCATCCCTGGCAGCACAATCCAGGCACCCAACACCATCTGTATTAAAAACGTTGCCCCTTTCACCAAAAAGCTATGCACTCTAATCTTTGATATTTCCATCCTGGGAAAAAGGTTCTGACTGTCTCCTCGATCCATGCCTTTGATAATTTTATATCCTTCTGTCTGGTTTTTTCCCAACCTCCGGCATTTTTTTCCCAACCTCCCAACCTCCGAAATCGCTTCAATATTAATTAAACATTTGGGGAATGAGGTGTGAATATTTCTTTCAACAATACTTCTTCCTTCCACTACTCCCATTATCGTACCAAGTTAAATGCTGGTATTAACAGTCACAACAGGAACCCAGGCTTAAATGTAACCCATTATTTTACTGCAAATTCCATTCTATTGATTTAGGGCTTCAATAAGTTTTAGTAATCATGATTTGCACTTTACATGAAAATATAACACCCAAAGAGCTGTCAGACATATGACAATTTTATAACATCTGAAAGTTGCAGATAGATGTACTTAAAAACAGACAAGTAGCCAACCACAGCTAGCAATTTAAAATAGTGAGAATCGGTTTCAGGAGCTCAGTGGTGGTGTATGAGCATGCTTTTTGACTCTTTAATAGCAATGGTTTCAGTTTGAAGGAATACCAATAGCCTGAAACCAGGAGCAAAGAAGCAGCCTGACATTTTAGGTTGTGAATATGTCATCATTTGAACCCATAGCTTTTCTCACCCTTAAATGATATATCAACTTAAATAGAAGAGAAATCGGAAAGACTAACTTGTGAGAAATATATGCAATGCTGATGGAGCCCAAGAGGTCCTGAGGAAGTGTATGACAATGATCCTGGGTATGATTGGGTTAATGTATGAGGAGCGCTTGAAGGCTCTGGGCCTGTACTGCTGGAGTTTAGAAGGATGAGGGGGGGGGGGGGGGGGTTTCATTGAAACCTACCGGATAATGAAAGGCCTAAGAGAGAACATAGAAAGGATGATTCCAGTAATGGGAGAATCTAGAACCAGAAGGGACAGCCTCTGAATAAAGGGACACACCTTTAGAATGGTGACCAAGAGGAATTTCTTTAGCCAGAGGGTTGTGAATCTGTGGAATTCATTGCTGTAGACGACTATGGAGGCCAAGATATTGGTTATTTTTTAAAGTGGAGCTTAATAGATTCTTGAATAGTAAGGGTGTCAAAGGTTTATGAGGAGAAGGCAGGAGAATGGGGTTGAGAGTGAAAAATAGATCAGCCATGACTGAATGGCGGAGTAGACTTGATGGGCTGAAATGGCCTAATTCTGCTCCTGTCTTATAGTTTAGTTTAGTTTAGTTTAGAGATACAGCGTGGAAACAGGCCCTTTGGCCTACCGGGTCCACGCCGACCAGCGATCCCCACACATTAACACTATCACACACACATTAGGGACAATTTTACATTTACCAAGCCAATTAACCTACAAACCTGTACGTCTTATAATCCTAATTATTTGGAGATTCAACATTGCAAATGTAACAGGAAAAAAAGGTTGGCGTTTAGTGTTAAGGTTGCTCCCTGTGATGCTGTATCTGAACTCTGGCGATGAACATGAATGGGCAAGTGGTTATAACTGCTAGGCATTTTGCAATTAGAAATGTACAGGCCTCAAAATTCATATGCAGAACACTGGAGAGGGAGGGAAAAGATAGGACCAATTGGATGAAAATCATTTGTTTTTTTCAAATTAAATATAACGGCATTGATTTCTGCAACAAATTATGTCCTGCTGGAAATTCAGCAGAACACAATTGCTCTCAAATGAAGTCATGCTGTATTGCCAGTACAGGAAGAGAACAGACCCTTTCCAGCTCAGGGAGAGTGTTTGAAACAGTGAAATCAGATGCACAGCGATAATAGAAGAATCGCTCCATCAGATTGTGGTGCCTACATCAAACTTCCACATACATAGATTTATTCATCTGCCAACGATAGAACCTGCACTACAGTTGATTTTCAAGACTTTTAGGCTTAACCTTACCTCTTCATTGTTGGCCCATTTGACTTTCTTTGAAGTGTAGCCCATTTGTTATCATGCTCCTTACATAAGCGGATTCACTATTAAAGTTACTTGATTTATGTTGACACAGGTAATTCTAAGTCTCTCAAAGGACACTGTGGGATATAGATCAGTTATAGATACGGGCGGAGAAATAGCAGATGGAGTTTAATCCAGGCAAGTGTGTGGTGTTGAACTTTGGGAAGTCAAAGTTACAGGGATAGTAATGGCAGGACCCATAACAGCATTGATGTGCAGAGGTGTCTTGGAGTCCAAGTACACAGTTCCCTGAAAATTGCAACACAAGTAGATAAAGCGATAAAGAAGGCATACACCTGCTTGCCTTCATCAGTCTGGGTAACAGTCATTGAGGGTAACAGTCAGAAAGTCACTGAGCAGCTTTATAACATTTTGGTTAGATCGCATTTGGAATATTGTGTGCATTTCTGATGATTCCATTACAGGAAGGATATGGAGGCTTTGTAGAAGGTGAAGAAGTAATTTACCAGAATGTTGCTTAGATTAGAGAGTATATTAGTTGTAAGGGAGAGGTTGGACAAACTTGGATCGTTTTCTCTGGAGTATCGAAGGCTGAAGGGAGAACTGATTGAACTTTATAAAATTGTGAGAGGCAAAGCCTGGATGGACAGTCAGAGTTGTTTTCCCATGGTGGAAATGTCAAACACCAGAGAGCGTATATTTAAATAAGAGAGGGAATACTTTAAAGTAGATGTGCGTGGCTAGGTTTTTGTTTTAATACATGGAGAGTGATAGGTGCCTGGAAAGGGCTGCCAGGGTGGGTGATAGAAGCAGATACAACAGTAGCTTTTAAAGAGGCTTTTAGATAAGCACATGGATATGGAGGGGTATGGATCATGTGCAGCCAGAAGGGATTGGTTTAATTTGGTGTCATGTTCAGCACAGACATCCTGGGCTGTGGGACCTGATCCAGTTCTGCACTCATTGATGTTCGAGGTTCAATTAATCATAACAGCAGGAGATAATACTTGCAAAATAGGCAGCACATGACACATATAGTAAAGTACATTATTTAGCGTTTTGCTCAAATATTTTTCATAGGCTCGACATTTTAAATCTAAGTAAGCTCTCACAACCAAAGGTCTGGAATGTGGCTCTCCTACCCAATAACCTGGTAGTTCATCGAGAACGATCTTATTGCGAGTTACGCCACCAATTTCTGCATAAACCTCCTTGACTTTGAAAGGCAAAATGGTAAACACTCCACGTGTGGCTGATGGGACAAGCCATGATTGATTAACTTGCCGCACTTTGAAGGTGTAATTTGAGAGATGTATTATAAATCTTCCTCTGATAAAGAGTCTGAAGTAATTTACACTGAATTCTAAAATTTCACAGCACGGTGTTTATAAAACCAACCATTCCATTGGAGTGGTTCTTGTTGCTTTAGAGAACACAGAGTCAAGAGTGTTTCATTGTCAATGCATCAGAATCTGAACAATGAAATTCTTATTTCCTTCAGCATTACAGGTACATTAATGCATCAACACAACAAAAAGTATATAATAATAAATAATACAATAGATGATCATTTATACATGATAACCAGGACATCATAGGGCAAGCTGAAGTATGTAATACGATCGATATAAAATCCAGAGCAGTTTGGCACTGAGGTAGGGTTGTTGTTGGGATTGTGCAGGGTGATTCAAAAGCTTGATGGTTGATGGGAAGAAGCTATTCTTGACCCTGGAGGTAACTTTCTCAAGCTCCCGTACCTTACTCCAGATTGTCACAGTGAGATGAGAGCGTGGCCAAGGTGATATGGGTTTTTGATGAAACTAACTGCCTTCTTGGAGCAGCACTTCCTGTAGATCCCTTCGATTGTGGGGTGTCAAATCTCAAATGTCTTAAGATGTACAGATGAACTTTCTTTGTGATTACATCAATATATTGGACAGAGGACCGTGGTGCAGCGGTAGTGTTGCTGCCTCACAGCACCAGAGATCCGGGTTTGATCCTAAGTGCTGTCTGAAGAGGTTGCACATTCTTCCTGTGAACGCGCAGGCTTTTATCCAGGTGCTCCGGTTTCCTCCCACACTCCAAAGACGTGCAGGTTTGAACGTTAATTGGCTTCTGTAGATTGTAAATTGGCCCTAGTGTGTAGGATAGTGCTATTGAACAGGATGATCGCTGGTTGGCGCGGACTTGGTGGCTGAAGGTCCCGTTTCCACACTGTATCTCTAAAGGACACATATTGTAGAGATATTAAGTGTCAAGGAATCTGATACTTAACTCACATTTGAGAAGGAGCATATGGACCTTACTTGGGGAGAAATGGCTGATATCAGTGCAGTCAACCAATTTCCTCAATTGCTTTTCCGAACAAATCACAAAATCCGTCAAATTTAGCAATGAAGGACTAGAAAAAAAGAGACTGCGGTAGAGAAAAATATGAAATGGCATTGAGGAAACAACCAGTGTGCTTGTCACTGAAGTTGCAAGTGATCTTACTAGGACTATAAACAATCCACTCAACCAGTCTCTATTGGCTTTCACAGATGGGGTGACTGCAAATAGGTCTGCTTGTTGAACCAACAGGAGGAAACCCTGTTATTACCTCTTCCCCAGCCAACAATGGACCATTGTGGGCTCCATGTTTCAATGATCATCCTTGCTTGTTTTGATTTGTTCTTTTTATACCTTTCATTTTGTTGTTGTTTGTACCTTCTCATACCTCCAGTATCCCTCTCCCCTGACTCAGTCTGCAGAAAGGTCTCAACTCAAAACATCGCCTATTCTTTTTCTCCTTTTCAGGGAGCAGAGCATTCAAGAATCTGATGCCAATAGTTATTGGAAAAATGCAGACACAGGGACTACAAGTGCTGAACACTGGAGCAGCAAAGAAATCTGCAGGAAGAACAGCGGGTGAAGCAGCATTTGTGTGGGGTGGTGGGGGTAGATTTGCTGATGTTTCTGGTTGAAACCCTGCATCAGGACAAAATGGAGTGGGGCGATAGCTAGTGTAAAGAAGCGAAGGGGAGAGGTTTGTTGGGAAAATGCAGATTCGACAGATGCGGTGTCAATCAGCTTGCATCAATTTGATGCCAGCGCTGCCAAGTTGGTGATTTATATTTCTCAATAAAATTCCACTCAACATTATGGAGCAAAACAATAAGCAGATACATGCAAATCAATTTATAGTATAATTATTCACTATAGAGGACACTGCAAATGTCGCAGTGATCACAGGCAGGCTTATTTCAAATAACATGGATGAACATAAAAATCGCTCTCACAGGATGAAAGGCAACCAAACTGTCAGGACTTGATGGCTTGTAGTCAAGGGTTTTAAAGGAAGTGACTACAGAGAGTGTAGGACACTTGGTTGAAATTTTACAATAGTCTCTGATTTCCAGGAGAGTTCGAAAGATTGAAAAGAGCAAATGTGATTGCCTTGTTCAAGAAAGGAGAAAGACAAAGGGTGGGGAATTATAGGCCAATTTGGTTAACATGTATTGCTGGCAAATTGTTTAGTGGAAGAGGAAGGAACTAATCACATGGGGAGATTTATTTGCTTATGTTCTTTGAGGATGTAACAGGGAGAATTGATAGATAAGAAGTAGTGTAGTTAGATTTTCAAAAAGCATTTGGCACGAGGTTGCACATAAAGGACAGCCTCATAATATTGGAGGGAGTATGCTGGCATGGATTGAAAATTAACCGTGAAAGCATAGAGTAGGAATAAATTAGTCTTTTTCAGAATGGAAGGATATGATTGGTGGAGTACTACAGAGTTCAATTTAAGGGACCCGGCAATGATAGTAGAGAGGTCGGTGTGGCGCCGACCGACGGACGAGGACCGACCATGTGGGGTGAGGACGCCGCTGTTGGGGAACAAACAACGGGGACCCGGCATGAGGGGACTGCCATGAAGGAGGGGGAAGCACAATGGACAATAAACGGGAGAGAAAAATAAGTTCAGTGTGTACATATTCACAAGTACACACACACACACATATATATTATATATATATATATTTATCTATACACATATATACACACATATATACACACATACACATATGTACATACACACTCACATATACATACTCACACATTTATACATACACACACATATATATACACACAAACACACACATATATACAGTATATATATATATATATATATATATATATATATATATATATATATATATATATATATATATATATATATATATATATATATATATATATATATATATATATATATATACACACACACACACACACACACACACACACACACCAGGGCTCAAAATTAGCGGTTGCCCGGGTGCCAATGGCAACCTCCAGTCCAGCCGGGCAAATTAAAAGCCATGCCATTTTGCCCGGCTTGGCAAGCACCTATCGTTTAATTCTGAGTGGGCCCCCTCTCTCTCTCTCTCTCTCTGACACTCTCCATCACCGCCCGCCATCCATGTCCGGGTCTTGGCTCTCGGCTCACTCCTCGTCCGCCGGCACGGCCGGCCGCCTTATACATGCGCACTGCCACAGCCTGCACATCCTCCCCCTGCACATGCGCACTGCCACGGCCAGCACATCATCGGCCATGGTTGTGCGCATGTGCCGCCCTGCACATGCGCACTGCCATGGCAACTGGTCGGCGTCGGCCACTTTCTCCCTCCCTTTGCATTGTGGGAGATCTGGCCGCCATTGCCTCACCGCGACCGCTGAAAACCAACGTAGAATCACTCCCTGGAGCTGGAGTAAATCCCTGGAGTAACTCTTGCTTCTTGGTTTCCTGGTCCTCCAAAAATATTCGAAATGGAATTTAAACTGGTGTGGACCCATCACCACCAAACTCCAAACTCTGAAAAATATCAGCCTATTGCATTTTATCTGTTTATTTATTGCGTATATATATGGTCTATGGTATATAGACACATTGAACTTTTATCTCCTGTTCTGTATTATATTTACATATTCTGTTGTGCTGCAGCAAGCAATAATTTAATTGTCCTATCTGGGACACATGACAATAAAACTCTCTTGACTCTTGACTTGAACTGAAGCAAAAAAGGGTTCTTGGGGAAAAAAGAGCTACCTTAAATTTAGTTGCGTCTGGTTGGGTACCTATGGTAGGGTGAAGGCTATTCCATGCTTTAATTGTGCGGGGGAACTCCATGGAGCAGCCAGCATCTCTGGATAGAAGAAATTGGGTGACGTTTCGGGTAAAGACCCTTCTTTAGATTTCCTCTGGTTTTAGTGGGATCCCGTTGGTAGACAAAGCTGGAGAAAATCAGCGGGTGAGGCAGCATCTATGGAGCGAAGGAATAGGCGACGTATCGGGTCGAGACCCTTCTTCAGACTGATGTCGGGAGGGGTGGGGGGCGGGAAAAAGAAAGGAAGAGGCGGAGTCAGTAGGCTGTGGGAGAGCTGGGAATGGGAGGGGAAGGAGGGAGAAAGCAAGGACTACCTGAAATTGGAGAAGCCAATGTTCATACCGCTGGGGTGTAAACTACCCAAGCAAAATATGAGGTGCTGTTCCTCCAATTTGCGGTAGGCCTCACTCTGGCCATGGAGGAGGCCCAGGACCGAAAGGTCCGATTCGGAATGGGAGGGGGAGTTGAAGTGCTGAGCCACCGGGAGATCAGGTTGGTTATTGCGAACTGAGTGGAGGTGTGCGAAGCGATCGCCAAGCCTGCGCTTGGTTGCTCCGAGGTTGATCATACGCTGAATAATCCAACCAGATTTTTGTTTGGAAGTGGAAAGAGATAATTGAAATTGCATTCATTGCAACGTGTAAAAAGAGATGAGATACTGTATTGTAATTTTGCTGCATGTCATTGTCAAGTCAAGTCAAGTCACATTTATTTATATAGCACATTTAAAAAACAACTCTCGTTGGCCAAAGTTCTTTACATTTATTATAAGAATAGTATAAACAAACAAACTACATACATATATTCATATAGCCCTCGCTCAGAGGGCGTCAAGAAAGGCTTGAGAGTACAGATACGTTTTTAGTCTAGACTTAATGGAGTCGATGGAGGGGGCAGTTCTGATGGGAAGAGGGATGCTGTTCCACAGTCTAGGAGCTGTAACCGCAAAGGCGCGGTCGCCCCTGAGCTTATGCCTAGACCGCGGGATATTCAGCAACCCCAAGTCGGCCGATCTGAGGGACCTGGAGGTGGAGTGGTGGGTGAGAAGACTTTTAATGTAGGTGGGGGCAAGTTGAGGGCTTTGTAGACATGGACATGTGGTATATATCATGTCTTGATTGGTGAATATGTTTAGTTTGCGACTTTATTTGAAGCAGAAATAATATGTGAATGCTTCATTGACCATAATTCCGACAGATAACTACGCACTTCGTCCGAGCACATTATCGCACGTGTCATGCAAGCCATCTTAAATGACCACCTAAACTGTCATTTGGCAACCTAAAAAGCTGCCGAGGTTGCCCGGCTGGCAACATGGAAAAAAAGTGAGAGCCCTGATACACACATACATATACACACATATATACACACACATATATATACATATACACATACATATACACAAACGTAAATAAAACAGTCCAGCTGGCATTTAACTGTACAAAGTGTGTCATGCACTCAAAGTCTGTTATTTTGACAGCAGTTACACCGTCTTCATGCTGTCACTGCACACAATCACATTTACACTTGAATTATCATGACATTCCAAAGAACAACTTTAGGGTGTCAAAGGCAGCCTGGGGTCAAGTTGACCTCACTATCTTTTTCATTGAAATTGAAATGATGTGGCCATAACAAACTACTACCACTTAACTGTTAATGTCTCCAGTCGTGTGGCAGCAGTTCTTACAAAATAATGCGTCAGCACATCAGTGATCGTCATGCAGTTATTTTGGATGATTTGGAATTGTGCCTGAGTGCCATGCAATCAGTGGTGGCTGTTAATAGCTGGCAGTGTGTAGAAACTGTAAAATGTAGCTATAAATCTTTTTGCAGTGCCGAATGTCTAAGCGCACAGTGAAGCATATGAAAGCTTGTTTCAAGTCTTGACAGATGTTGAGTTTGGTGGTTAGGCCTCGATAAACCTTGATTCGCACTTCATATGTAAGTTCTGGTCTACTTCGTCAGCTTCATTAGGTGAGCCACATCATCCATGGGTACGATGCCAGAGTCCCAAAACAAGCACTCAGTTGCAAGCTCCACCATGGGAAGAGAATCCCAAGAGACAGAGGCGGCTGCTCCCAAAATGCGTAGAACGGAATGTGTAGAAAGGATAGTCCGATAAAGGGTCCCGACCCAAAAGGTCACCCATACTTTTTCTCCAGAGATGCAGCCTGACTGGCAGAGTTACTCCAGCACTTTGTGTCTATCTTCAGATGCTCTAAAAGTCTGCTTGAGTAAAATGTAATCTTCTCAGTGGCTGATATGAATTCCTGACCTAAGACTGGACAAAATAGAAAAAAATGTATCCGGGAAGGCACTGAGTTCCTCAAGTCTCAATGATGGAAACAAGTGAGACCCTCTCGCCAACTGTGCAAGGATTACACAATGTCCAAAGCAACTCTCTCACCTTCCCGGTCAAGCACCATAGTTCCCAACTGTGGCAAAGTCACAGATCCCACATCAAACTTCATCCACCGAAGAACCCACATAACAGAAGTGGACGCCAGTCATCCTTGAACCCAATGGTCTGTTAAGGGGCAATAACTACAGTGGCTTGCAAAAGTATTCATACCCCTTGAACTTTTCCACATTTTGTCACGTTACAACCACAAACGTAAATGTATTTTATTGGGATTTTATGTGATAGACCAACACAAAGTGGTGCATAATTGTGAAGTGGAAGGAAAATGATACATGGTTTTCAAATTTTTTTACAAATAAAAAACTGAAAAGTGTCGCGTGCAAAAGTATTCAGCCCCCTTTACTCTGATACCCCTAAATAAAATCCAGTGCAACCAATTGCCTTCAGAAGTCACCTAATTAGTAAATAGTCCACTTGTGTGTAATCTAATCTCAGTATAAATACAGCTGTTCTGTGAAGGCCTCAGATGTTTGTTAGAGAACATTAGTGAACAAACAGCATCATGAAGCCCAAGGAACACACCAGACAGGTCAGGGATAAAGTTGTGGAGAAGTTTAAAGCAGGGTTAGGTTATAAACAAATATCCCAAGCTTTGAACATCTCACGGAGCACTGTTCAATCCATCATCCGAAAATGGAAAGAGTATGGCACAAGTGCAAACCTACCAAGACATGGCCGTCCACCTAAACTGACAGGCTATGATCAAGGAGAGCATTGATCAGAGAAGCAGCCAAGAGGCCCATGGTAACTCTGGAGGAGCTGCAGAGATCCACAGCTCAGGTGGGAGAATCTGTCCACAGGACAACTATTAGTCGTGCACTCCACAAATCGGGCCTTTATGGAAGAGTGGCAAGAAGAAAGCCATTGTTGAAAAAAAGCCATAAGAAGTCCCGTTTGCAGTTTGCCACAACCCATGTGGGGGACACAGCAAACATGTGGAGGAATGTGCTCTGGTCAGATGAGACCAAAATTGAAGTTTTTGGCCTAAATGCAAAACGCTATGTGTGGCGGAAACCTAACACTGCACATCACCCTGAACACACCATCCCCACTGTGAAACATGGTGGTGGCAGCATCATGCTGTGGGGATGCTTTTCTTCAGCAGGGACAGGGAAACTGGTCAGAGTTGATGGGAAGATGGATGGAGCCAAATACAGGGCAATCTTGGAAGAAAACCTGTTAGAGTCTGCAAAAGACTTGAGACTGGGGCAGAGGTTCACCTTCCAGCAGGACAACGACCCTAAACATACAGCCAGAGCTACAATGGAATGGTTTAGATCAAAGCATATTCATGTGTTAAGAATGGCCCAGTCAAAGTCCAGACCTAAATTCAATTGAGAATCTCTGGCAAGACTTGAAAATTGCTGTTCACAGACGCTCTCCATCCAATCTGACTGAGCTGGAGCTATTTTGCAAAGAAGAATGGACAAAAATGTCAGTCTCTAGATGTGCAAAGCTGGTAGAGACATACCCCAAAAGACTTGCAGCTGTAATTGCAGCGAAAGGTGGTTCTACAAAGTATTGACTCAGGGGGGCTGAATACTTTTGCACGCGACACTTTTCAGTTGTTTATTTGTAAAAAAATTTGAAAACCATGTATAATTTTCCTTCCACTTCGCAATTATGCACCACTTTGTGTTGGTCTATCACATAAAATCCCAATAAAATACATTTACGTTTGTGGTTGTAACGTGACAAAATGTGGAAAAGTTCAAGGGGTATGAAAACTTTTGCAAGCCACTGTAAAAGGAGAGTTTAGAGATGCAGTGCGGAAACAGGCCCTTTGGCCCACCGAATCCATGCCGACCAACCATCTCCGTACAGTAGCACTATCCTGCACCCTAGGGACCATTTGCAAACTTTACCAATGCCAATTAATTTACAAACCTGTACGTCTTTGGAGTGTGGGAGGAAACTGGAGAACCTGGAGAAAGCCCACGCGGTCACAGGGATCACGCACAAATTCCCTACAGACAGTACCCGTAGTTAGGATCGAACCCACTGACTTTCATCATGAAATACTAACATATTTTCATGGTTTGAAGTGCTGACTCTCATCTTAATGTGCTGACAGCTACCATGGATGAATCTAAGGATTTCTGTCGAAACCAGACAAAACAGACAAGAGCTGCAAACTAAACTTGGCCTGTTTCTTCAAAGGCATCCTCTGTAACAGTTGGTTTGGCTCAGTTACAACAAAGAGAACAAGTCGGACCAGATTTAAATGATATTCAGTGAAGTGTACAAACCTACAAATCAAACATAGTTCAAGTAATGAAATCTTATTAAGAATTCAACTGCATCATCACACTAAGTACGTTTACTTTCTGCTTAAAATTACTCATTGGGGCATTAACACTAATATTAGAAATGGAAATTTTCTTTCTTTACCCTTGTAGCAAAGATGCTGAACTGCTTTAAACAAATTGCTAAACTTTTTGATTGGGATTTAAATAAATGTGTTCAACATCAATACATTATGATAAAATGTACTTTCAAAATCTATTCATCATGTTTCATGATGTATCAAAGATGTATTTAAGAGAGAGTTAGATATAGCTCTTAAGGCTAACGGAATCCAGGGATAGGCTCGAAAGGCCGAATGGCCTACTCCTGCACCTATTTTCTGTTTCTATGTTAATTCAAAGTATGTGCATGAATCCAATTGCCTTCACACTCCAAGCCTATAATTCTTTAAAAGTACACAGGAATAGAAAGTAATTTTACAGTTTTATCCTCTGCCTCCTGCTAAAGACATTGATTTATTCCTGGAGTAGGGTTCAAGAGGCACCATTAACCCTCTGCTACCTTGTCCAATTGGCGATTTTTCTCAAGCTATTATGTAGAGTGTCAACAGATTATTTAACTGTAGAAGCATTACAGGCCAGGCAATCTCCGTCATCACCATACAACCAAACAAAGAGTTAGCAATTCCTTCACACAGCTCAAAGTTACTTCGTGCCGAACGGAAAACCCAACTCCTGACTTTTCAGCAGAACTTTTGTCTCTCCCTTTTACTGATGTAAAACTGTCTCTCCCCTACACCCACCCAGTAACATCGACATTGTGCAAAGTTCGAGATGTCTCCAGTATGATTTCCAACCTCAATGTTTGATCCATGACAGTCCTTATTTACTCATAGCACAACCAGCTTCTACTCACCACATTTCTCATGACACTGTGTAATTTAAAGGGCCAAGTGTCATGCTCCAGTCTTCATTCTCACAGCTTTAATCCACTGCAACATCCAATACACCCTCACCTGTGGCTTGATCGCTTTGCCCATGGAGATCAAGTTCACGGTGAATCCCAGCTTCCTTTATCAGGTTTGTTATGGGTTGCTGCTGCTAATCCCTGCCACATCTCAGTTTACTGCTTATTGTTGCATTACGGGGGTCAGCCAAACTTCATACTCAAGTAGAGAAGACTTTGTCGACTTTTCCCTCAGTCCCAAGGAGCAGGCGTTTGGCTGCACTGTATTGCACTCATGTCCTAACAGTGACCTTCCTTATAACTGCCTGCCAGGAGCACAAAGGCCTCTTATAACCACTTTTCTTTATCAGCCAGACAAATTCCCTGGCACCTCTGGAATGCACCTATTGTACCTCACATCACTGTAGGATCCTTTAATTAACTAGTCCCCTGACCCAGGCAGAATGTTGGTTGTCTTGTGGTAGACAAGACAGAGTTGCTGCCCAGGTTGGACAGGCTGGGCTAAATGTTGGAAGTTGTGAGAAACTACAAGAGATCTGCAAGGTACACCTCAATGAGACTGCCATAGCATTGTGTTATATAGGGATGACTGACAACACTTCTCTTCATACCCCACAAGGGAAGCTCTCAATCTTCAGAAGCATCAGAGTAATGTACAATACAAATTTCAAGTCATCAAAATGTAATACAGTAGTTTCTCTCTTTCAGTGCATTTGAAAGAGTATCCCCATTGGCCTTTGAGCTGGGGTCAGCCAACCGATGTTGATTAAACATGGGAATATTTTTTTTTTTTAAAGGCACAATATGCTGAAGTAACTCAGTGGGGCAGACAGCATCTCTGGAGAACATAGACATGTTGATAAGCTGTTTGAGCTGCAGGGGAGAATGGGTACTCTTCACCAACATCACTTCCAACACTTTGTTCTCTGTTATTCTTAATTGTCAGCATTGAAATGGATGAATTTCTCTCAGTTTTCATTTGCTTTTAACCATCAACCCGTGTCCTCCTTTCTACTTTGAGCCTGCTAAACTGTGATGGCCAATGGTTTGCGAGGTCAAAGAGACATTCAAACCTTCGATGAATAATGTGCCAGGGTGCCAGTGATTTGATACTCCAGCATGCACTCACATTTTGTTTTCATCCAAAGCTTTATTGCAAAAAATACACATGCTATTTTACCATTTGTAGATTTTTCAGAGACAACGTACAACGACTCTGATTGCCACACCACCCTGGCCACAGACTCTTTTCACTCCTGCCATCAGGAAGGTGGTACAGGAGCTTGAAAACTGTAACATCCAGGTTCATTAACAGCTTCTTCCCAATAGCCATTAGGATATTAAACACGGCACGGTGGCGCATGGGCGGCATGCCCATGTGGCGCATGCAGCGGTAGAATTGCTGCCTTACAGCGCCTGCAGCGCCGTAGACCGGGTTCCATCCCGACTATGGGTGCTGTTTGTACAGAGTTTGTACGTTCTCCCCGTGAGTGACCTGCGTGGGTTTCCTCCGAGATCATCGATTTCCTCCCACACTCTAAAGACGAACAGGTATGTAGGTAAATTGGCTTGGTAAATGTAAAAAATGTCCCTCGTGTGTGTAGGATCATGTTAATATGCGGGGATCGCTGGCCGGCGCAGACCCGGTGAGCCAAAGGGCCAGTTTCTGCGCTGTATCTCTAAAACTACAACCTCAATTAAGCTCCTAACGATATAGACTATTATTGTTATTATTGCATTATTATTGTTTGTTCGTTTTTTGTTTGTTTATTTGTGTGCATGTGTGTGCGTGTGTGTATATATGTGTTTGTGTGAGTATATGTATATATGTGAGTATGTATATGTATTTTTATATGCACTGAACTTTAATTTCTCGTTTATTATATTGCTTGCAGTGTACTATGGTTTCAGAATCTGCTGTGCTGCTGCAAGTAAAAAATTCATTGTTCTATCTGGGACATTTAACAATAAAACATGACAGCCAAACAGTAGCTTCATTCAGATATTCCTAGGTGACTCGGCAATGGAAGCTTTCATCTTTGGCACCTTCCTCAAAAATTTGCCGTGCAATTCAAGGCACAAGTAAAATAATACTTGACACAAAAATGTTTTGGATTCGGTGAAACAAGCAATCTCTTGTGGGGGAAAAAAGGTCTCTTTGTTAACCTAAATTGCCGTCTGCTAACTTTGACAGCCATAAAGCTTTTATTGATTAATGGGTATAACCCTGTAAACTTTTTATTTCGGTCAAAATTAAATTCCTTCATAAAAGCAATCAGAAGTTCATTACCATGACCATTTCACGGCTGCATAAGCCACGTCTATTGCAGATTTTCAACAAATAAATTTTGCTCAGAGTAATCTGCAGCAATAAACCAAGACTGTTGCCTTCAGAGCAAAAACAAAACAGATGATAAAATGCTACTCACTAAATGTTGACTCATCTTCACTTCGAACTGAAATTTTAAAGATGCACTTTCTAATCAGTCTTTGAGCATTACAGCTCCTAATTTTAAAAGGCAGAAAGTATTAGAAATATTTTAAATCCAGAATTAATTTCTTTTGGTTTTGCTGGACATCCTATTGCAATCTTTTATGTCTATCACTTTTGCTTACCCTTCCCCAACCAGGTTATTAAACGGAGCATAAATGAACAGCGCATTTTTCCCCCCATGGGGGTTTGCTTCTTTTAGGTTTCAGTTAAATTTCAATGTCAGTGATGCTGAGATTCTATACTTTGCATTGGGCAAATCCTCATGAACCACTATTGTCATTGTGAAATGCAAAATTAGTAATTCAATATGTTGGTACACAAAAATGCTGGAGAAACTCAGCGGGTGCAGCAGCATCTATGGAGCGAAGGAAATAGGCAACGTTTCGGGCCGAAACCCTTCTTCACCCTTCGTCTGAAGAAGGGTTTCGGCCCGAAACGTTGCCTATTTCCTTCGCTCCATAGATGCTGCTGCACCCGCTGAGTTTCTCCAGCATTTTTGTGTACCTTCGATTTTCCAGCATCTGCAGTTCCTTCTTTAACAATTCAATATGTTAACTGATTGGATGGAACAGTGAGTTTACCACTAGCTTTTCAGCAACACCAACCAGATATATGTCAGAAGGAACTGCAGATTCTGATTTAAACCAAAGAAAAACACAAAAAGGCTGGAGTAACTCGGCGGGTCAGACAGCATCTATGGAGAAAAGCAATAGGTGTTTTTGGGTCGAGACCCTTCTTCAACCAGATGTGTCTTCAATTCTGTCCTTCTGGATTAATGGACAACTTTCTAACCTATAAAAAGCAATGCTACTGAAAAGTTGTTGGTAACATTACAGCAATGCAGCAGCCAGAGAGTACCATTTATTTATATACGAAATATCTGTTTTTATAGGCCGAGTTATTCTCTATAACAAATATTTATGTGTTGCCTCGGGGATGCTATTAACTTTACAGTCCCTAAATTTAATTATGATGTTTCTTAAATTATTTGATGGTCATATTCTTCTCGTCTGTGCCTTCCTTGTGGCCAGAAATTTAGAATTTTAAAATGTTTTCTCGTTGCTTATATCTTTGTCTTCATACCACATTTGTTAAATTGATATTGTGAGACAATAGACGTTATAATGTTCCAACTTCTATACTTAATTCCCTGATGAAGGACAGCATGACAAAAGCCTTTTTCATCAACTTTCTATCTGCAACGCCACATTCAGGGAACTACCATTTTTCCCGGCAATGAAGACGCACATGCGTCGAAGACGCACCCCGATTTTGAGTTGCTAAATTTATGAAAAAAGGCTGGCAGGACATAGAATTTCTCATGCTCAAAAAAATAAAAAATAAAAATAAAGAAAGTAACAATTCAATTTGCCCAAGGCTTCCAGATCTCTTCCATTCTGAATGACTGAATGGGTGGGAGGTGGAGGGTGACGGCAGGTGGAGAGTTGGTGGGAAAAACGGGAGCACACCGGAACATTGAATCAGTTGTGATCTTATTGAATGACAATACTAGTTCAAGGGACCCATTGGGGGGAAGAGTTCCTTTCACAGCGGGTGGGGAGTCTGGCCCGGGTCAGCACAGGCAGGAGCGTTGAGAAGGAGGGTGTCAGGGATCATGCCAGCAACTCACTCGCGGAGCCACCCATTGTGGCCGGGGAGGGAAGTAGCTGCGAGCGGCCGCCGTTCCTTAAATTCTGACTGCCGCTGGGAGCAGGACATGGCCTCACTTGCTGCGCTGGGTGACACTGCATGGCATTCACTGTGTCTTTCAATGTAGACCAGACAGTGAGGGGACCAGCTCAAGAGCAAAGATCATAGAACGGAGTGGGTCAGCGGGCGATGGATAACAGAACACCGGGCGGTGGAGCTTACTCCTGTGTCAGCGCGATCAGGGGACCAATTGAGGTTACTTTATTGAAGACCGGGCAGTGAATGCCATGCAGTGTCACCCAGCGCAGCAAGATCCTGCTGGAATTCTTGATTACCATCTTCACTGTCTACAATACCATCTATTTTGATGTAATCTGCAAATTTACTAATCATGCAATACGAAATGAGGGAAATTGATCGCTTTGATCAATTGATGCCTTGTGCATTCTCATCCAAATCGTATATATAGATGACAAACAGTGTCAATCCCTTGGACACACCGCTAGTCACAGGCCTCCAGTCCGTAAAACAACCTTCCATCATCACCTTCAGTTACTAACCATCTGTATGCAGTTAGCCAGCTTTCACTGGATCCCATAAAATCTAACCTTTCAGAGCAGCCCACCGTGCAGAAAAATACCAAACGTTTTGCGGAAGTCCAGGTAAACTATGACCAGTAGACATGATCTGCCGCAGACAAAACCATGTTGACTATCCCTGCTTTCTTTTCAAATACATGTATACCTTACCCCTCATAACCCTCTCTGGTAACTTTGCAACCACAGATGTTAGGCATACTGGTGTATAGTTCCCAGGTTTCTCTTTGCAGTCCATTTTAAATAGAGGCACAAATTTAGCTACTGTCCTAATGTTCCGGTACCTCACCTGCATCCAATGATTCATATATCTCAGTCATAGTCATATATATCTTAATCTATCCTGCAATTTCTTCAACTTCCCAGTCTCCTTGAATATACCTGATCAGGCTGGGTGATTTATCTACCTTCATATATTGTAGAATATGCAGCACCTTTAGACTAGAGAAACAGACCCTTTGGCCCACCGAGTCTGCACCGACCAGAGATCACCCCGTACACTTGCAATATATTACATACTAAGAACAATTTACAATTTTTATCTAAGCCAATTAACCTTCAAACCTGTACGCCATTGGCGGGAAAGCAGGCGCTGGAAGAAAACCCACGCGGTCATCGGGAGAACGTATCAACTCCGTACAGACAGCACCCATAGTCAGGATCAAACGTGGGCCTCTGGTGCTGTAAGGCAGCAACTCTACCACTGCGCAACCATGCCACCTCGACTGTAGCATGGGCTGCCTCAAGACATTGCCATTAACTTCTCCAAGTTACCTAGTTTTTATGTCTTTCCTTGAGGTTGTGGATGATTTACGTCCATTCTTGTTCGGCAGAGTTGAATAGGCCTGGGCATGAATTATGTTAATGTGGGAATATAACCTGAATTGTGAAGTAAAAATATCATGGAGTAAAAATATTTTGTGTACCATGCATAAATGCAAGCCTCCAGCAAGAACTTTCTTGAACATTGTCATACATATTTCAGAGTTATCAAATGAATTCCTAAATATAATTTCAAAAGCTGCTTTAACTCAATTTTCATTAAAGAGCAGTTGTCAGGTCAAGTTCTTGTATTACAATTGTATGCCTAATAACATTTACCCATGTGATGTCTGCCGTGGATGTTACAATTCAATTCGAAATGCTTCTCATCACAGAGCTGGAGGTCGTGAAAGAAATCATCCATTTCTTTACTGTTTCAGTTTGTGCCTGCAGAAATTGTTGCTGTTGCCAAAAAACTTGCGAACAACAGCCACAATGATTGACAGGCAAATGTTTGCAAATACATATTTCAAATGCTCCCTGCAAACCTGTTCCTCACGAAGCTCAGGAAAACAATTCCATATTGATCTTGAAATCCAACACTCCAACAGCTAATGCAGCGGTACAACTGTAACGATGCCAAGTAATACTATCCTGGAACCAAATCACAGGAATATTTATGTGAAACACAGCCCCAGTGATAGTTAAATATCTTTTTGTAATGATCTCTCTTCTGGGCTAAATATGTTATTGTTGGAACAGAGAATACAGGAGTTCACTGTGTGCATTCATGTGGGTTGAAGTCTGTGAATATGCGTTCGTCCCAACTGTTTCCACACAAATCAGAAATAACAGTATGTTACAGGGGTACATACTAACATTGCTGTTAAAAGGATACTCCTGTTAACATTTTCTGCATATGTCATCTGAATACTGTATAAACAACATGAACTAGGTGTATGGGCCCCTGGGCTCCTTCAACAGATAAATAACAAGTCCACAACCCAATAGAGGTCACCACATCCTGACTATACCCATACACAAGATCAAGAAAAAGACGAGTAAATTAGGATCTGCTGAACTGACTCTAATTTCTAATGTTTAAGAAAGAACTGCAGCTGCTGGAAAAATCGAAGGTAGACAAAAAAGCTGGAGAAACTCAGCGGGTGAGGCAGCATCTATGGAGCGAAGGAATAGGCGACGTTTCGGGTCAAGACCCTTTTTCAGACTGAACAAAGGGTCTCGACCCGAAACGTTGCCTATTCCTTCGCTCCATAGATGCTGCCTCACCCGCTGAGTTTCTCCAGCTTTTTTGTCTACCTCTAATTTCTAATGATAATTGAAAGTTGCAACCTTAATATCCAATGTTACATAACTGTGTTTGAAAAGAATAAAATATTTAAACATTAGATCAAAAGTTAATTCTTCAGCTCAGCATGAATGCCAAATGATAAAGGTCAAACGTTATCATTTGCCGATAATGTCCAAAAGTTGGCTATCTATATCAGTGAGAGTGGTTTTGCTGCAACCAGACATCTTAAAATCAGCAAAAGTGTCTTCAATAAAATGTAAACACATTAGTATGCCTCCTCCACACATTGCAGAGTATATAAAGGGTGACACAGGTGGAAACAGCAATGGTGTCTGGCATCACAGGCACAGGAAACTGAGGGGAGCATTTGGAGAGGGTCAGGGATAGAGCGAGCTAATGCAGCCCAACTTCAGTCAGACGAGGCTCTTTCAAGAGAGAAATCCAACACCACAGGGCAGCACGGTGGCGTAACGGTAGCGTTGCTGCCTTACAGCACCAGAGACTCGCGTTCGAATCTGACTTCGGGTGCTGACTGTACGGAGTTTGTACGCACTCCCCATGACCGTGTGGGTTTTCACCGGGTGCTCCAGTTTCCTCCCATACTCCAAAGACGCACAGGTTTGTAAGTTAATTGGCTTTGGTAAAAACCTTGTAAATTGTCCCTTGTGTGTAGGATAGTGCTAGTGTATGGGGATCACTGGTCGGCGCGACTCAGTCTGCCGAGGGGCCTGTTTCCGCGCTGTACCTCCAAACTAAACTAAACGACGGCCTAGAAATTGGAACACACAGTATCTGTGCTTTAATACATAAATCACACGGATAAAAGATTTTACACATATGTTGAGTCCATGTGCAGTGAAGTCCTGCCTAAAGAGAGAATGGATTAGGCATTGGATGGAATTCACCTCAGCATCATAAGTGTAGATGATAACAGCATCAACATATGTAAAACTCATAGGTACACAAAAATGCTGGAGAAACTCAGCGGGTGCAGCAGCATCTATGCAGCGAAGGAAATAGGCAACGTTTCAGGCCGAAACCCTTCTTCAGGGTTTCGGCCCTAAACCCATCTCTATGTAAAACTCATCTCTGACTTACGAATAGCTCTGATGTGCAACCTAAGACCTTTATCTTTAACTCTCTTGAAAGCAAGTAGCAGACACCACAGCTATTCACTGCGGAGTCATATGTCAGAGGATCCTGACTGAAACACTTATGTGTTGTTAGATGCGTTTGCCTGCCCGAGTCTCCATTGTTCCACTTGATTGAAACATCATTGCTGGTCTCCCGGTGTCTATTCCACAGAGAGGCTGCAATGCCTGCGTGAACATTGACCCCAGTGCCTTGCAGTGGCGTGGGGCCACCCACTGTACAGAAGTCCGTCTGGAGGATGATAGGAGATAGGGCTGCCCACACATACTAAAGCCCCTCCTCCCACTATTCCCACATCTCAATGTCAGCCTTCGGATGCTCCCACTGCCATGGGAAAAGCTTCTTCGTGGCTCTCAAGTGCTTCCCAGGAATTGTGAGGGCCATGTTTTAATACGACCGACATGGTACAAAGCTCGAACTTTCAAATATTGTGATTTTTAAAGGGTCCTCTTATTGGGCAATGGAATTAAAAGCAACACCCATTCAGCACAACAAATAAGGGTGAAACCCAAATTTCTAGGATTAAGAGTTGAAGGAATTGTACAGGTAATTGAGATTCTGTATTTCAATTAACAGAAATACAACTTGCGAAAGGTATTAGCATGGTATTTAATTCTATGCCTTCAAGCATGATCAAAGACTTATGCACAACAATATGACGGAAAGCTCACTCGCTAGTTAGGTACTGCACAGGCAGAGGCATTTGCTTAGGTACCACACGGCAACATGACGGAAAGCTCACTTGCCACTTAGCTCATGGATGATTATGGAAAATTGCTACAAAGTGAAGGTCTGTATCTTTCTGGAAGAAAATCGAACTACATCACAAAACTGATCTGATAAACAGCAGAGAAACAAAAATAACACTCAAACCATCTTTTAGTATTTAATTAAAGATACAGCACTAAAACAGGCCCTATGGCTCACCGAGTCCACGCCGACCATCGATCATCCATTCATATGAGTTCTGCCACTTTCCTATGCATCAGGGGCAATTTACAGAGGCCAATTCAGCTACGAACCTGCATGTCTTTTGGATGTGGAAGGAAACTGGAGGAAACCAATGCGGTCAGAGGGAGAACATGAAAACTCCACACGGACAGCACCCAAGGTCAAGATCGAAGCCGGGTCTCTGGCGTTGTCAGGTAGCAGTTCTAGCAGCTGCACCACAGTCACCTTGAAACTTGTATTTCTGTCTAAATTTTAAGTGCAAGAGATCTACAATGGGATCGGCCAACATTCATTTGGGTCATTAGAGGCCACAGTGGTGCAGAGGTAGAATTGCTGCCTTACAGCGCAAGAGACCCGGGTTCGATCCTGACTATGGGTGCTGTGTGTATGGAGCTTGTACATTCTCCCTGTGAATGAGTGGGTTTTTCCCAGGTACTCCGGTTTCCTCCCACACTCTAAAGACGTCCAAGTTTGTAGGTTAATTTGGCTTCGGTAAAAATTGTAAATTGTTCCTAGTGTGTAGTATAGTGCTGGTGTACAGGAATCACTGGTTGCAACAGACTCAATGGGCCAAAGGGGCCTGTTTCCAAGCTGTATCTCAAAATTAATCATCTTCATTGTTAAAGGTTTCAAAGTGAGAAGGCTGCAGAATTCAAATCCCAAATTCATGATGGAAACAGAAACCATAACAACTCACATTAAGCTGAGTGGGTTGAGGAGGTGGGAAGGAAACAGGAAGCAATAAAGCACCTGACATTATTTTCTGGTGCAGAGAATAAAAAATACTGAATGTGCATCAGTAATCGAATGAAATATAATTGTGTTGCATGAACCAAAACGCAAAAATAATACTGACATTAGTTAACTTAAACTAATCAATAGTCTATTTAACACAAAGCAAAGTGGACGAGATCTTTCTTTGGTAAAACAACAGCAAGGCATTTGCTACTCTTTGTGGGAAATGAGTCTAGCAACTTCCAAAGGCTACTGGGGAAACTTTAAACTAGAACGGTTGGGGGGAGGGACTCAAATAGAGAAAGCTAGTCGACAGTGTGTGAGGCAGGAGGCAGAGAAGGGAAGCACTCAGACCCAACATGTAGGGGGTAAAGAAGAAAAAGATAATAAACAGAGAATAAGAGGTGTTGGGTTTCTTAAATGTGTGAGCAGAGAGACAGAGGGGTGTAAAATGAGGGTAGAAGCAATATGTGGCAAGGTGAAAAGTAAAAGTGGTGGGCAGACAAATCCAGGGCAAAAATCAAAGAGGGCCATTTTTCAACATAATTGTATAAGGGGTAAGAGTGTTGTAAAAACAAGCCTGAAGGCTTTGTGTCTCAATGCAAGGAGCATTCGTAATAAGGTGGATGAGTTGAATGTGCAGATAGCTATTAATGAATATGATATAGTTGGGATCACGGAGACATGGCTCCAGGGTGACCAAGGCTGGGAGCTGAACATCCAGAGATATTCAATATTCAGGAGGGATAGACAGAAAGGAAAAGGAGGTGGGGTAGCGTTGCTGGTTAGAGAGGAGATTAACGCAATAGAAAGGAAGGACATTAGCTTGGAGGATGTGGCATCGATATGGGTAGAGCTGCGAAACACTAAGGGGCAGAAAACGCTAGTGGGAGTTGTCTACAGGCCACCTAACAGTAGTAGTGGAGTTGGGGATGGCATCAAATAGGAAATTAGAAATGCGTGCAACAAAGGTAAAACTGTTATAATGGGTGACTTCAATCTACATATAGATTGGGTGAATCAAATTGGCAGGGGTGCTGAGGAAGAGGATTTCTTGGAATGTATGCGGGATAGTTTTCTAAATCAAAATGTAGAGGAACCAATGAGAGAACAGGCTATTCTAGACTGGGTATTGAGTAATGAGGAAGGGTTAGTTAGCAGTCTTGTTGTGCCTGCCCCTTGGGCAAGAGTGACCATAATATGGTTGAGTTCTTCATTAGGATGGAGAGTGACATAATTAATTCAGAAACAAGGGTTCTGAACTTAAAGAAAGGTAACTTTGAGGGTATGAGACGTGAATTGGCCAAGATTGACTGGCAATTGATTCTTAAAGGGTTGACGGTGGATATGCAATGGAAGGCATTTAAAGGCTGCATGGATGAACTACAACAATTGTTCATCCCAGTTTGGCAAAAGAATAAATCAGGGAAGGTAGTGCATCCGTGGATGACAAGGGAAATCAGGGATAGTATCAAAACAAAAGATGAAGCATACAAATTAGCCAGAAAAAGCAGCCTACCAGAGGACTGGGAGAAATTCAGAGTCCAGCAGAGGAGGACAAAGGGTTTAATTAGGAAAGGGAAAATAGATTATGAAAGAAAACAGGCAGGGAACATAAAAACTTACTGCAAAAGTTTTTATAGATATGTGAAGAGAAAAAGATTAGTTAAAACAAATGTAGGTCCCTTGCAGTCAGAAACAGGTGAATTGATCATGGGGAACAAGGACATGGCAGACCAATTGAATAACTACTTTGGTTCTATCTTCACTATGGAAGACTTAACTAATCTGCCGGAAATAGCAGGGGACCGGGCGTCAAATGAGATGGAGGAACTGAGTGAAATCCAGGTTAGCCGGGAAGTGGTGTTAGGTAAATTGAATGGATTAAAGGCCGATAAATCACCAGGGCCAGATAGGCTGCATCCCAGAGTACTTAAGGAAGTAGCCCCAGAAATAGTGGATGCATTAGTGATAATTTTTCAAAACTCTTTAGATTCTGGAGTAGTTCCTGAGGATTCGAGAGTAGCTAATGTAACCCCACTTTTTAAAAAGGGAGGGAGAGAGAAAACGGGGAATTACAGACCAGTTAGTCTAACATCGGTAGTGGGGAAACTGCTAGAGTCAGTTATTAAAGATGGGATAGCAGCACATTTGGAAATTGGTGAAATCATTGGACAAAGTCAGCATGGATTTATGAAAGGTAAATCATGTCTGACGAATCTTATAGAATTTTTCGAGGATGTAACTAGTAGAGTGGATAAGGGAGAACCAGTGGATGTGTTATATCTGGACTTTCAGAAGGCTTTCGACAAGGTCCCACATAAGAGATTAGTATGCAAACTTAAAGCACACGGTATTGGGGGTTCAGTATTGATGTGGATAGAGAACTGTCTGGCAGACAGGAAGCAAAGAGTAGGAGTAAACGGGTCCTTTTCAGAATGGCAGGCAGTGACTAGTGGGGTACCGCAAGGCTCAGTGCTGGGACCCCAGCTATTTACAAAATATATTAATGATTTGGACGAGGGAATTGAATGCAACATCTCCAAGTTTGCAGATGACATGAAGCTGGGGGGCAGTGTTAGCTGTGAGGAGGATGCTAGGAGGCTGCAGGATAATTTGGATAGGCTGGGTGAGTGGGCGAATGCATGGCAGATGCAGTATAATGTGGATAAATGTGAGGTTATCCACTTTGGTGGCAAAAACAGGAAAGTAGACTATTACCTGAATGGTGGCCGATTAGGAAAAGGGGAGATGCAACGAGACCTGGGTGTCATGGTACACCAGTCATTGAAAGTATGCATGCAGGTGCAGCAGGCAGTGAAGAAAGCAAATGGTATGTTAGCATTCATAGCAAAAGGATTTGAGTATAGGAGCAGGGAGGTTCTACTGCAGTTGTACAGGGTCTTGGTGAGATCACACCTGGAGTATTGCGTACAGTTTTGGTCTCCTAATCTGAGGAAGGACATTCTTGCCATAGATGGAGTACAGAGAAGGTTCACCAGACTGATTCCTGGGATGTCAGGACTTTCATATGAAGAAAGACTGGATAGACTCGGCTTGTACTCGCTAGAATTTAGAAGATTGAGGGGGGATCTTATAGAAACTTACAAAATTCTTAAGGGGTTGGACAGACTAGATGCAGGAAGATTGTTCCCGATGTTGGGGAAGTCCAGAACAAGGGGTCACAGTTTAAGGATAAAGGGGAAATCGTTTAGGACTGAGATGAGAAAAACATTGTTTACACAGAGAGTGGTGAATCTCTGGAATTCTCTGCCACAGAAGGTAGTTGTGGCCAGTTCGTTGGCTATATTTAAGAGGGAGTTAGATATGGCCCTTGTGGCTAAAGGGATCAGGGGATATGGAGAGAAAGCAGGTACAGGATACTGAGTTGGATAATCAGCCATGATCATATTGAATGGGCCGAATGGCCTACTCCTGCACCTATTTTCTATGTTTCTATGTTTTATAAACAGTTAATGTCAACACTGAAAATGTGATGCAAATGTCATAGTTCATCCATTAACTTCATACAACTTATTAGCCTAGCTTTTTTGTTACATTTTGCTTTAATTATCCTTTAAACTTCTTGCTAAACATTGTCATTACAAACTCAAGTAACCTTTCACACTGCATTGAATCATGGATGCCAGCCAATGCCTTGGGCACAGGGATTATTTTTTGTGGGTCTAAAAAGGCTATTCCTTCGGATTTTTAATTTAAAAAACTATCAAATCAGTAATGTTGGCTTTTTGTTCCCTACATTCCATATTCCCCAACATTCCAGTCTGAAGAAGAGTCCCGACCCAAAATGTCACCTATCTATGATCTCCTGAGATGCTGCCTGACCCACTGAGCTACTCCAGTAATCTGTCTCTTCTTTTGTAAACTAGCATCCACAGGTCCTTATTTCTACATTCCTTTATATTTCATCAACCACCCTCTTAAATGTTCTTTCCCATTTTTTTTGTGCCTGATTTGACTGAAATTGCCTCCTTTAATTCTGCTTTCATCCCTGTTCGTTTGCTGTTTGTTTTCCATTCATGAACCTTATCAGTTAAGGAAATACTCTATTGCTTTCTCTATTCCTTCAGCAATATTGCAGGGAATGGGTTTGAGCTGAATTGTGTAGAGATAAGTCTTACAAATGACAGGCATGGTTGGATTGCCTATTGGTGCAGGATCTGTTTCATTACCTGAATTGGAATAGAAGTTGGATAATCACCCCTCTCATGCCTGCTTCTCCACTCAATAAAATCCTCAACAACACTTTCCCACTGTCTCCTGAAGTCCACTTCATTCCCACGTCAATCCATGTCTCAAAACTATTTCAAGAAGCCGTGCCTCCACAGCTCCTGCTGAAAAGGTTAAATGCTTTTAAATATATAAAAGATACTAGGCGAAATACTTGACTAGGTTGTAGCTTGTATTCCTTCTCAAGCAGGCTTTCTCTAGTGGAAAAGTACCAATTGATAAGAGAGAGAGAGACAAGCCCAGGCTTGTCTCAGGTTGATGTGTATTGAGACAATGACCGGTGCCATTGAAATGTGTCTACCAATTGATAAGAGAGACAAGCTCAGACTCGTCCTATAGTGATGTATATTGGCTGCATCTTGTGACCATGACTAACATCTTTGGAATGTGATTAAGTGACGGACAGTATAAAACACAGTGCAAATCTTTGTTCATTGAAGTGGTGGCGCAAGAAAGTCAAGTGTCTGTTGCTTACTTGACTGGTGTATCCTCGTCACTTCCGCCGGCTGATGATCAGTAAAGCTTGAGTTGGTTTACCTAACGTTTTTGTGAGTTGTCTATTTTTAAAGTAGTGAACCTTATCACTGCAGTATGGGGATTCCAAAGATTCATGAACTCCCAAGAGAAGAAAAATATTTCAAGAAGCAGTGCCTCTACAGCTCCCTACAGTAGTGGGTTCCAAAGGTTCATGGACCCATCTTATTCTGAAACTATGCCCATAGTTCTAGATACCCCACTAGGGCAAATGTCCTCTCACACCCACCCATTTAATACCCCCTCAGCATGTTTGAATAATATGAAACACTTCATAACACTTCAATGAGAATAGGCCCTATCTCATCAACCTCCTTTCATACATCAACCCTTTTATCCCACGAATCAAACAGTCTTCTTTGCACTGGCTCAAATGCAAGCAGTGCAAGTATATATGAACAGCAAACCATTTGTGGCACTCACAGTGCGGTCTCTCCAGCATCCAATAAAATGGCCACAATACTTCTCTACTTGTGTGCAATATAGATCATTTTGACTAATTAATTGTTGCACCTCTATGTTGACTTATTTTACATGACCCCCCAGATCGTCGCGAAGCATAATATTTTGCTGTCTCACTCCACTTAGATAAATGTTTTCATTCTTCCATCTAAAGAGAATAACCTTACATTTTTCCACATTAAACTCATTTTTTCTTTCTAGTTTAGTTCAGAGATATAGCACAGAAACAGGCCCTTTGACCCACCGAGTCTGTGCCAATCAGCAATCCCCGTACACTTGCACTATCCTACACACAAGGGACAATTTACAATATTTATCGAAGCCAATTAACCCACAAACCTGCACGTCTTTGGAGTGTGGGAGGAAACTGGAGCACCTGGAGAAAACCCATGCGGTCACTGGGAGAACGTACAAACTCCGTACAGACAGCACCAGTAGTCAGGATCAAACCCAGGTCTCTGGTGCTGTAAGGCAGCAACTACCTCCGCGCCACCACGATGCCCAGTTTTAGATTGTTTTAGGCTCTTCTCTTCCTAAAGTCCCTCGTTGACCCTGGTTAATATTGGGATGTTTTAAGAGTCCTCTTTTATGAACATCATTCCAAAATAGTTATTTAGAATCTCTATCATTTGAAAATGTGGACAATTAACAAATCCTGCAGTTAATGACAACCTACAGTCGCTGAATACCTGCACTAATATCCATGCTATGTTTTATGAATACGTTGATCAGTTCAAATAAATGTGCTTGGCCATCATGGTTACAGAGACCAACAGTGGTGACATTTATAAGAAGGAAATTAGCAAATGGTGCTCCTGTTGTGCTTTAGTTATATGTTAATCGACCTGTGAGATAACTATCAAATTACTCTTCTGAGACGAGCAGCTTTGCTGTCCCATAAATCTTGCATGTACATGACAGAAATCCAATCTAAACTGTATATACATGGGAGGAAAAGGACAAAGACTGATTATATACCCCTGACATATTCAAATCTAGTAGCTGTTGTTCCATGTGGACAGGATGTGCTTGACCAATTAGACTCATTATGTTACAAAAATAAATATGGAAGATCAAAATTGAATATCGCTTCATTTGAGAAATCAGAATTTAAATAAACCCTATAACCTACAGCACCCACGACACTAAAGCCAAATAAAATGCAATGACATTTTCAGAAACATATTAGATTAGAATCATCCAAAAAAACAATCATAGTAAATATCCAGTCAGTCACTTTACATAAACAATGAGCATGTCATCTGGTAGCTAAAGACTGCAACAACAAAAATTACAATCCATTAACTACCAGCACAGAGATCTGTGCCTGATATGTAGCAAACATGAAGAAGGGTCTCGACCCAGAACGTCACCCATTCCTTCTCCCCAGAAATGCTGCCTGTCCTGTCGAGTTACTTCAGCATTTTGTGTCTATCTTGTAGTAAACTTAAAATCCATTGTCCCTTGGGTTTTTCACTTCATGGGCCAAACCAAAACTCCATCAATTGCATGATAGAACATTTGGACAAACACTGCGCAGATTGTTTTCTTTATTTGTCTTGGAGACAGTGGTGGAACAAGCTGACAGAGGAGGTAGTTGAGACAGGGACTATCCCAACATTTCAGAAACCATTAGAGACAGGTATATGGACAGGACAAGTTTGGAGGGATATGGACTTAATGTTGGCAGGTGGGACTAGTGTAGCTGGGACATGTTGGGCGGTGTGGGCAAGTTGGGCCGAAGGGCCTGTTTCCACACTGTATCACTCTATGACTCTGATAATGTGGGGTGTCGTAAATAAATGTTGATACTTCCACAATGAATCTGATAAAGCTTCAGGAGAATTTGTAGACAATTGACAGGTGGCATTCAGATACACAATGCAATACATACAATCTAAAAGCAACACAGCAAGATTACACTTCATTTCTCTTCATGCAACCTCTACCAAACCAGACAACAGAAGTGTGGTGAAAACATTATTACCACCTGGATCTCACAAAAACCACTCCAGTTGTGACTTTTCAAGTTTGAATTGAATTTCAAATAACTCCTGTATTCCCTCCACTAGCCCCTATCCCCCACCCCCCACCCCCCACCCGCATCTTCCTACCAGTTCCACTGTTCGCATCCTTGTATCCCTCTTATCACATCTTCCCCAGCCAACAAAGGGCCATTATGGGCTCCACCCTTCCTGAGATCACCTGTTGCTGGCCCGGATTTATTTCTGGCCTTTTATCACCTCCAGTTAATCACCCCCCCCCCTCCCCCTCCCACCTCTAATTTCAGTCTGAAGAAGGGTCTCGAACTGAAACGTCAACTATTCTTTTTCATCCAGAGATGCTGCCTGATCCACTGTGTTACTCCAGCATTTTATGTCTATTTTAAGTTTATCCTGAATTTCAGACTGTTGGTCCAACGTCCCAATAATAACAACTTCAAAGTAGAAAATCACCCTCTGTGGTATATACCGTTCACATGTGCACTTTGAAATTTGCTTCAAACGTTTGCTTTCATTGACCAATGTAACCAAATTTCAGATGCGCAGTTCAATGTGTCCACATAGGTGCAGAGACCAACTCCTATCCCTTTTCTTATCCCTCTTCTGCCCATCTCATGCCAGCAGACTCTTACTCATGCTAGTAAATTCCTTCTCCTTCCTCACCATATTGGTCCTCATTTTTCCCCTTTCTCATCACACTCTGGCCCTTGTCCTTCCCCCATCTCATACCACAATGGCTATCATCTTTACCCCTTCTTACCTCACATTAGCCCTCACTTTCCCCCTCCTCACCCCACTCTTCCTGTCCTCTCCACACCACATGCTGCTACCTCCTCCTCTTTTCCCTAGTTCATGTGGCACTCTTTCACCTCACTTTACATATTTTTGGACAAAATCAATTTAATAATACTTGACTTTCATATCATACATCGTAGCAATGGAGGCTTTCAGACTGTCTTCAATCAGACTTTGCTGGACTTTATCTTGCACTAAACATTATTCCCTTTATCCTGTATCTGTACACTGGACAGTTTGATTGTAATCATGTATAGTCTTTCGCTGACCAGATAGCACACAATGAAAAAGCTATTCACTGTACCTCGGTACACATGACAATGAACTAAACTAAATGTATGATCTATCCACCATCCATCCACTATCCCCATCTATCCTGAACAGGAATTCAAATGGTAATATATCAACAACTTCCTGTCACTTACATGTGTGAATTAAAATTTGAAATCAAGCACTTGCAAAAATCATTTGTTCAAGTAGTGAAATTCTCAGAGGTTTTGTTGAATTTATCCCAAGGAATTCCTTCAGAGAAGCCCAGCTACTCTCACAACCTTAGCGATGACTATGCTAAATGTCACTTTGGAGAGAGTCGCCTTGGGTTTGAAGGCACCGAGTGAAGGCGTAAACCTGGGAAGGATGTCAGTGGTGGGGAAAAGGAATGGTCACATGTTATGCAGATGCAAATTGGGGGGCCCTAATCCTGGGATTCTGAAATGCAGCAGAAACGTTGGCGGTTTGGCCAAGATTGATTCCTCAACCACAAATTTAAAACAAATTATCTGGTGGTAATCACATTGCTGTCTGTGGGACACCAATGTTTTTTTAAAGTATAAAGTTATGCTTTAACATTACCACAACAGTACCACTTCAAAAGAAAGCCTCGTTCACTGTGAAGAGGTTTGGACATGCTGAGGTCATGAATGGCATGATATAAATATGTCTCTTAACCATTCACTGTAACGGCAGATGGGTAATGGGAATAAGGGGCAACAAAAGGCTACAGCAGTGACATTGATGCATTGTAAGTAGAATGCTTATTTGTGATGACACAATGAATGTAAAGAAAGATGTACTGATTGAATTGTATTTCTTGCATATATTATTATGAGTAGATTTTATTTTTGAAATATAAAAGGGATATTACAACATCACATGGATTATTGAAATATCCTGACAGCTTGTGTTCATTTCCATCAAAGTAAGAACAGCCAGTCTAGCTGTACAAACTTAAAACAGTGAGTTACCAAATAATTAATTATCACATCTATATAGTTTAGTTTATTGTCACGTGTACAGAGGTACAGTGAAAAGCTTTTTTGTTGCGTGCTATCCAGTCAGTGGAAAGACTAAACATGATTCTAATTAAGCTGTCCACAGTGTACAGATACAGGATAAAGGGAATAACGTTTAGTGCGAGATAAAGTCCAGTAAAGACTGATTAAAGTCCAAATGTCTCCAATGAAGCAGATGGCAGGTTAGAACCGCTCTCTAGTTAGTGATGGGATGGTTCAGTTACCTGATAATAGCTGGGAAGAAACTGTCCCTGAATCTGGAGGTGTGCGTTTTCACACTTCTGTACCTTTTGCCTGATGAGAGAGGGGGAGAATAGGGAGTGTCCAGGAAAACTGCATAAAAACAGGCCTAGAAACAGGCCTACAGCCCAGTAAATCTGCGCTGACAATCAATCACTCATTTACACAAATCCTACATTAATCTCATCTCTCTCTATTTCCTCATTAAATCCCCCCCCCCCCCCCCCCAATTCTACAATTCACTAGGGTCAATTTACAATGGCAATTAACCAAAAAAAGAAACATGTCTTTGGAGCATGGGAGGAAACCAGCACTTGGAGGAAACCCATGTGGTCAAATTAAGAAGGTGATAAATCCACCCAAAGAAGAGCCAAGATCAGGATCGAACAGGGTTTCTGGTCCTGTGAAACAGCTACTCCACTACTCCACATGCAGTGGACATAGTTAGTATTTTAATTAGGATGATAACTCATTGTAAGCCAACTAAACATACTGAAAAATGGTGGTTAACCTTTATCTTGTTTTACACTTTTTGACGGTCTGTTTATTGATCCCTGTGCCTGGCCTTGCCAACAGTCAGCTAACTATCTATTGTGGATTGATAGGATTTCCTTAGCTGAATTATCTCCATGGATGACATTACTTCCAAACATGACACTGGAAGACCTGCAAATCAAGAAGGATTCCCACCCACAATCATCCAACCCAGCATATTCGAGTACGTTTAATTACTTTCCCAGCACTCATGATGAATGTTTATCGAGGGCGGCACAGTGGTGCAGCTGGTAGAGCTGCTGCCTCACAGCACCATATACCTGGGGTTGAACCAGACCTCTGGCGCGTGGAGTTGTCTGTGTGGGGTTTGCACGTTCTCCCTGTGACCGCGTGGGTTTCCTCCGAGTGCTCCAGTTTCCTGCCACATCCCAAAGATATGCGGGTTTGCAAATTAATTGGCCCTCTTAAAAATTTTACCCGAAAGTGTGGGAAGTGGAAGAGAAAGTGGGATAACATCACACCAGTATAAACGGGGATGGTTGTTGTGGACTCGCTGGGCCGAAGGGTCTTTATCCATCTGTTTCTCTAAATGTAAAAAGTCTAAGGCCCAGAACAATATTATGCTCAGGTAATTAAAATTGTATTTGAAAGCAAAAAAAAACAAACGGCTGATACTGAAAAGCTGAAATTAAAAAAAGTGCAGAGAGTGAAGTCGCGTTAGTATTTCAGGTCAAGAACTTTTTACTAGATATGTGCATTTAGATTAATGGTGTCTAATTTATGTTTCTTCTGATATGTGGGTGGTTACAAGAAGACATAAAAATAGAGAAACATCACTTTGTAAAAGAACTGGGAGCCGCAAATCATGGGTTATGCATAATTGTACATGAAAGCATGATTAAAGCATTTTCTGCTTGTCCGGCCCTTTGGTTTTGGCTGGTTATTTGGAGCCTCCCCTGCATGTATTTATAATACTTCTGTCAGAAACGCTGTGGCTGAATCTTGCAAGACCATGATAAATAACTCCCTGCAGGCAAAGATCGGGACACGCTGGCGGCCTGCAACAGCGAGGCCTCATTCAGTTCAATGCACAGCAGCCCTGCCAGTTACAAACACCAAAAAATGTTCAGGGTAGCCGCATCAATTTTAGATTAAGTTGTACTGTCAACAGGATTCCCACACAGATTTAGTAAATTATGCTGTACCAGACTTGATGAAGCACACCTGATTTATCCAAATGTGTTTCATAATTACAGTCAAGCTCTGGAGAGCTGAGCCACTGAGGCGTGGCAGCAACTATCCTCGATAATACTCCAAAAATAATTTAAAACTAAACAGCTACCCTATGGTGGGAATATCAGACTGAAGTTACTTTATGTAAGTAAAGCTAATTGAACTGTGTGCTTTCCTTCTTCTGAAAATATTCAAACAAATTATAACTAACAGGATGCAATGTGGAACTGTTCCATCTAAGTGTGTGGTAGATGTCAGAAGCCGCAAGACAAAAAGCTTCTGCTGAAGGCTGGATATCAATCATATAGCTAACAGCAATTGTAGACCCATTAGACGGCAGTCTGTCTACATCGCACATTGAATCTTCATAAGTGGCACAACACAAACCAAGTGAAAGTCTGGATGACCAGTCATTTCAGGAGTTATAAACACTGAAGCCACTGAGTTCTCTATTCATGCCATTTTTCAACCTAGTGTCTGTACTCTGGAACCACGGCCACACAAGCTCAGATGTTGAGCTGCAGTTCTTGTGTCTTGGAATCACACAGCATGGAAACAAGCCCTTCAGCCCAACTCGTATATGCCGACCAAGATGCCCTATCTAAGTTGATCCCATTTGTCTTCGTTTGGCCCATATCTTTCCTATCATAGTCATAGAACTATACAGTGTGGAAACAGGCCCTTCAGTCCAACTTGTTCAAACTGATCAACATGCCCCATCAACACTAGTGTCACCTGCCTACGTTTGGCCCATATCCCTCCAAAACTGTCCTATCCATGTACCTATCTAAATACTTCTTAAACATTGCGATAGTGCCTACCTCAACGATCTCATCCAGCAATTCATTCTACCTACATAGCTGTCCAAGTATCTTTTAAATGCAGTTACAGTACCTGCCTCAACTATCTCCTCTGGCAGCTCATTCCATATACGCACTCCACTCTGAGTCAAAAAGTTGTTCCTCGGGTTCGTATTAAATCTTGCCCCTCTCACCCTACACCCACGTCCTCTGGTTTTTGATTCCCTATTTCCTCCACTTCTTCTTCTTGGGCTGCGCTTCGGATCAAACATGATCTGCTTCCACTATGGTTCTGTGGAATCTGTGGTGACCGATGAGGCCAATGCAAAGACTTCAGATTCCACAGATGAGGTGGGTGGTGCCTGGTTGGTCAGGCCAGTGTGCAGTCTGTGAGGTGACGTGCTCTCTCTGGAGTTTAGTCGGGGTTGTGGTGTGCTTCCAATGCATGGACTCAAGGCTCCCAATACCATCACAAACATTCTTTTCCCACTTTGAGCGTTCATGGCCAGAGATTACCGAGGGTTATAGAATCATGCAGCATGGAAACAGGCCCTTTAGCCCACCATACCCATGTTTACCACCAAGCACCCACTCCTGTTTTCCCCATCGCATTCCCAGGAAGTTCACCTCCCTCTCTCCACTAAACATTCACTTTCCCACACCAGGGGGGATTTTAAGGGGATATTTGGCATGTGGGCAGAGACTGCTTCATTTGGGAGAAACTCAAACAGGTCTCAGTGCAGATTATAGAAACAACCACCCCATCCTTTTTCTCCAGAGATGCTGCTTGACATCGCTGAGTTACTCCAGTCCTTGGTCCGCCCGTCAGCAGCGCCAGCTGGCGGCTATTTTGGAGTATACGATGGACGTCCGGCACATCGCCGGGAAATGCAAACTCGAGGTGGATGCTTTGTCCCTTCTGGCACTTGCAGCCGTGCTTAAACTGGCCTCGGGGATAGATTACTCCGACTTGGCGGCGGCCCAGCTGGCGGTCGATGAGATGCCGGCGTACTGCACCGCGATCTCTGGCTTGGTGCTAGAGGACGTGCCGTTGGGTTCCTCGGGTTCCATCCTCTGTGACGTATCCACAGGTCAGCCGAGGCCTATCGTTCCGGCGGCCTGGCGCCGTCGTGCGTTTGAGGTGATCCATGGGCTGGCCCACCCATCCATCTGGGCCACGGTCACTATGGTGTCCGCAAGGTTTATATGGCACAGACTTCGGAGGCAGGTCGCTCGCTGGGCCTGGGCGTGCATCCCGTGGCAGACATCAAAGGTGCATAGACACGTCCGGGCGCCCATTCAAGGACTTCGCAGTGCCGCGCCGGCGGTTCGATCACATACACGTGGACATCGTGGGGCCGCTGCCTCCGTCCCAAAGGGTTTCACACCTGCTTACGGTGGTCGACCATTTTACGCGGTGGCCGGAGGCCATCCCGCTCACGGACACTTCAACGCAGTCGTGTGCTCGTGCCCTCATAGCAGCCTGGATTACCCGCTTTGGGGTTCCACTGCACATTACATCCGACCGGGGCGCCCAGTTTACATCTGAACTGTGGTCCGCCATGGCCCGCCTGTTGGGGACGCAGCTCCACCACACGGCAGCGTACCATACCCAATTAAATGGGTTGGTGGAGCGGTTCCACCACTGTCTGAAGGCCGCCCTGAAGGCTCGTCTCACAGGCCCTGGGTGGATGGACGAGTTACCGTGGGTCCTGTTGGGGATTCGGACGGCCCCCAAGGAGGATCGTTCAACGTCCTCCGCGGAGTTGGTATATAGTGCTCCTTTCACCGTCCCCGGGGAGTTTGTCCCTGCTGCTGATGGGTCCCCAGGGACCCCCGTCATCGGTGCTGATCCGCTTGTGGAAGAGGGTCGGCGCCCTGTCTCCCATCCCAACGTCGCGTCATGGAGTGGGCCCCCTTCCCATGTGCCACTGCCACTGCCACTGATGGGCTGCCCGTACGTTTTTCTTCGCCGTGACTCCCACAAGTCATTCGATTTGGACATGGGAGGCCGGCGTGAAACGGTGTCTGTGGCTCGTTTGAAACCGGCCCACTTGGACCTGAGCGAGCCAGTCCACGTGGCTCAACCTCCCCATCGCAGGCATCCGCCGTCCCGGACTCCCGGAGACTCTCCCGAACCGAGCAAGGCCCCCGGGCGCGGGATTGTATCTACGCGTTCGGGTCGACTCGTGCGACGTCCTGTGCGGTTCGGTGCCTCTGGTACTGGGGGGGGGTTCATGTGGCGGCACCTGATAGCAACCCAAGGTCACGACGAACCATCGGCTCTAGAGGGCGGTGTCTTGGTGGGGGAGGCGCGAGTCACGGGGTCGGTATCCGAGTTGTTATTTAAGGCCGGGCAACGCCCTTGTCAGCTGAGGAGTAGGGAGCTGTATGCAGAAGAATAAACACGTCTAGAGCACACAACCTGTGTCCGACTAGTTTTTTTGCTGGACTCCTGCCAGTCCCCGCCACAACTTGCAACTTCAGTGACAATCACACTGGTTGTTTCCACAATGCCATTTACTTCATGTTTTTCTATGTTATCGCAGTCTCTTTTTTTTCTAGTTCTTCATTGCTAAATTTGACAGATTTTGGGATTTGATCAGAAAAGCTATTGAAGAAATTGGTTGACTGCACTGATATCAGCCATTTCTCCCCATGTAAGGTCTATATGCTCCTTCTCAAATGTGTTAAGTATCAAATTCCTTCACACTTAATATCAATGCAATATGTGTCCTTTAGAGATACAGTGTGGAAACGGGACCTTCAGCCACCAAGTCCGCGCCAACCAGCGATCATCCCGTTCACTAGCACTATCCTACACACTAGGGACAATTTTACAATCTACAGAAGCCAATTAACGTTCAAAGATAAAAATATGGAATCCTTTTCAATAGGATTAGCTGCACTAAATGTATCAATGTGATGGAGAAGGCAAATAACTTGCCCTCGGCAATATTAGTGTAATCCCTAAATTAGTCGTCGGACGCCCACTATGGATGACGTTCACAGATTTCTATTCCATCCCGTCACTAACATTCCTGACCCCCTGAATAGCCATTTGACAATAGCATGGCCTGCCCAGAAGAGAGGGCTGTGCATAACTTGGGCCTCAACGCTGGGGTTGTTGGCCTTGGAGAGAATACTGTTCTCTTGGAGAGAACGTTGTTATCTGGCAACAGAAGCATCCCAGCAACAATTAGGGAGCAGTCAGGAGTTGCTACCTACTTCATTGGAGACACTTGAACTATCTTTAATTGGACTTTACTGGACTTTATGCACGAAACATTGTTTGTGTTTTTCTCTTTGTCATTACCTGTACACTGTGGATGGCTCAATTGTAATCATGTATAGTGTTGCCACTGACTGGTCAGCTTGGAACAAAAGTCTTTTACTGTACCGCAGTACATGTGACAATAAATTAAAATGAGGTTTGCGAATTTAGAGGAAAAAAAACTCAAAAATTATCCCAGAGCTCCCTTGAATAAAATGCAAGATCCCCACTAATTTCTCAGAATCACTGGCCGTCACAGCTCATAGTGGAGAAAGTGCATCTGGGATCATCTATTCATATGTGGGAGCACTCAGAAGCCCAGGGTCAATGATAGAAGGAGCACCCCACCTCCCAAACCACCCATCCACACACATCATCACATCGACTCTGTCCTATCAGCTTCCTCATAGAAGAATCAGCAGAATCAGCAGATTCCATCCCAGTCAGCAAAGAACATACAGAATCAGAGTGAGAGCAAGATATCTTGATCACAAAGAACTGGCTCAGTGGGAGGAGTGGAAGAATTGGAAACATTTGCTGAGCTTTTCTTCAAACTTCTAACAAGCATTTGGACTTCAGCCACTGTGGAATTGCCTCCTGCAAGTTTTTTCACTTTCTCCAAGATACACAGTTCTAGTGTGAGACTGCGGCCTCCAAACGGCACTTTAAGAACTTAAACAATTTTATAAAGCAATATTATAACAGAATTATAGAAAATGCAGTAAGCCTGATGATTTTTTTAAAATCATTTAACTTGCAATTGTTTACTTATGTTAACCTGTCCATAATATTTTAAATCTTCCACTCTAAGAAATGTAGCTTTTAATAATATTATTTTTTTAATGTACGCTAGAATATTTCATCCTGATAGAAAACTAAATACTGTACAATTTACTGCAGCCAAGTACTGTGTCCAAACTACTACTTCATCAAAACTATACATTACAAGCAGGAGCGAATGATCGAGCTGCCAACTTCACATTTGATCTGAACAGATTTCAATGGGCAGCTGAGAAACTCAGGCAGCGTTTCCCAATAAAATCAACAGCAAACTGCTTGTTCCATGTGGGCCACAGAGAAAAGTTGAATGGTTTGAACAAAACCATCTCTCCACCACCTTTTCTGTTTCTTTCTTTTTATTTCTCAATTCTTATTTCTCCTTTCGTTCGTCATGCTCTCACGGGCAAAGAATGTCCCCTAAAAACGCTCGTCAAGTTGGAAAGCAAAGGAGTGCCAGAAGAATAGGGCTGAGCAGTCATTGGCAATGCTAACTAAAGAGGAATGCGGTTAATTCAATGCACAAAGGCTGGCATTTTCCTGAGCCTGGTCAGGATGCTCACGATTTCGGAACCATTGCGAAGGTTCAACATTTTTTGAAAGGTCCTCACTGGATATTTGCCAGCTGTGTTCCAATGTTGGAACCCCGTCACAGACCTGGCACAGATTCAGCCATTCTGTTCATCTCAAAGGAATGAATGCTCCAGCTAATAAAAAGTACTTTCAGGTAATATGCATTTTCTAATTCTCTAAATTAACTACAATATTCCATTTGTTTTCGAGGTTTAGTTTAGTTTAGAGATACACTGCAGAAACAGGCCCTTTAGCCCACTGAGACCACACCGACCAGCAATCACCCAGTGCACTAACACTAACCTACACACACTAGGAACAATTTACAGTTTTACTAAGCCAATTAGCCTACAAACCTGTACGTCTTTGGAGTGTGGGAGGAAACCGGAGTTCCCGGAGAAAACCTATGGCAGGTCACAGGGAAAACGTACAAATTCCGTACAGATAGCACCCGTAGTCGGGATCGAACCTGGGTCTCTGGCATTGCAAGGCTGCAACTTTACCGCTGCCCCACCCTGCCGCCATTTAAACATATAAATCATTTTAATTCTTAAAAATTATTCAAAATGTTAACAGGATGTTTATCACAGAGTGTTTGAAAGCTTTGCCTGGCTGTTCATCTGGGACATGAAAATGTAATTGGCAGTCAAAGCTTTCCTGCTTGAATTACTGTCGGAAGATCCTATGCGATACAGGGCATCACCAAATAGGTTGGAGATAGCAAGTTACTGCAGGAAGATCATATTTTTTAAATTCCAAAAATAAACGTTACTCCGAATAAAAAAAAATAGACAAGACAAGGACAGTGCAAAAACTCTTCCGACATTCTCAGCGACTATACATTCACTATTGTTATATTCGGTAGTGTTCGCAAACTATCTGTATACCCAGCACCATTGGCACTCTTGTGGCCCCCTGCGGGTGATATCCCTTCCCTTGTTTGAGGGGTGTCTGCACCAGACCACAATGTCCAGCAGCAGAAGGACCCTAGACTGTGGTCCTCCCCCACAGAGGCTTGGCGTTGGCTGCACCAAGCTTCAGCGAGTCCCTCAGCACGTATTCCTGCAGTCTGGAATAGGTCAGTTGGCAACATTCCTGATGGACATCTCGCTCTGCTGGGAGGCCAACGTGTTTCTGGCAGACAGCAGAAAGATCGGCTCAAGTTTAAACTAGTATCCAGTGTCTGGTGCAGGTGGCTTGTTGCTCCCCAAACATTCTGGTGCATTCACGCTGAACCAAATGACATGCCACGACCTTTCAGAGAGGGCAGCTTAGTGCCAACCACATTAGTCTGCCTGGACGCTACTGCCTGGTCCTAGTGTTCAGTGGTGCAGTTTACTGAAATAGTGAAGTGCGTTAAATCAGCCTGAAAATCCACAAACTGGTGAAGTACTTCCTGCATTTTATATCAAAGAAGCTAATCATGGGAAACCCGCACTAAACACATGGCACTCTATCTACTGGACTGATTTAAGCTACCAGTTTAAAGAACTGTCTGAAGAAGGGGTCTCAACCCAAAGGGTCACCCATTCCTTCGATCCAGAGATGTTGCCTGTCCTGCTGAGATACTCGAGCATTTGTGCCTATCTCTGATATAAACCAGCATCTGCAGTTCCGTCCTACACATTAAGCTGCCAGTTTAGTTTACTTTAGAGATACAGTGCAGAAACAGGCCCTTTGGACCACACGAGTCCACGCTGACCAATAATCACCTGTACACCAGTTCTATGTTATTCCAGTTTTGTATCCTATACACTGAAGGCAATTTACAAATTATAATTAACCCATAAACGTATGTCTTTGGAATGTAGGAGGAAACCAGAACACCTGGAGAAAACCCACGAGGTCACAGGGAGAACGGACAAACTCCGTACAGAGAGCACCCGCAGTCAGGATCGAGCCCGCTCTTCGGCAGCAACTTTACCGCAGTGCCACTGTTACCAGCATTAACCAGAATGAGTGTCCTGTTATCTGCACCAGTGTAACATTGGCGATAGGATATTATTGTGGTGCTAAATCACATTGAGTTATCATCCTTCACTATTGGCGTCTCTACGCTATTCTTTGATTCCAGCACAGTGTGTGGCTCAGATGGATCCGATGACTGGCTGCTAATCTATAGTGCAAACACTGAAGGAGGAAGAACAAAGTAACCCAAGTGTCCCTCAGGCTTTCTGATCCATCGCCCTGCAGTCCGTTTGGAGGTCCCTAATCCGCATTCAACAGTATATCTGGTGACAGCAGAGGGATATTTTTCAGTGAGAGAACATTGAAAAGATTGCTCAGAATAATTAACCACAAATAAGTAAATTACTTATTAGGAGCAAGAAGAAACTAAAGACATGTTTAGCACACTGCCTGTGGGACTGAAGTCCCATTAGTCCCAGAAGGTAATTGAACCATCCTACCAACAACTAAAGAGTGATCCTGAGCTCCTCATACTATCTTTAAAAGGAATTTATCTTGCACTAAACGTTATTTCCATTATCCTGTATCTACACTGTGGGTGGCTCAATTGTAATCATGTATAGTCTTTTCGCTAACAGGTTAGCATGCAACAAAAAGCTTTTCACTATACCTTGGTACACGTGACAACAAACTAAACTAGTGTGTTAAAGTAACGAAAGGTATGAAGAAGATTTCACTAAAATATTCCTTTCACAGCGAGTACAACATACCATACTTATGGTAGTCTGAAGGAGGAGGATGCTCTCAAAATGTGTAGAAAGGAATACGTAGAAAGGAAAATCTGAAGAAGGGTCCCGACCAAAAATGTCACCATGTTCTCCAGGGATGCTGCCTGACTCGCTGAGTTACTCCAGCACATTGTGTCTTTTTTTGGTGAACCAGCATCTGTATTTTCTTTTGTCTACTATAGTTTAAACAGCATGTAGGCTGTTACTATATTCTATATGCACACATTACCACTAATGAGTTTCAGTTCAAAACAATCCAGAGAATGACGTTGTGTTGTGTTGTCGTGTTGAAAACCATTGGAGCTAAGCTTGTTGATACCTGCAAACAAGGTATTTTGATTAATATTGCTCATAATTATCAACGAAGGTCAAAATAAATTAGTTGGCTTCTGGAATAGGTATGAATGCCAGCAAACATTACAGTATAGAAGTTCGAGTCACTGTTTATTTGTTCCCTGAAGGATTAAAACAGAGTTTTCCACCTCCCTCTAAATTAATTGCAGGATAGCAGCTGTTGATGATCATCGTTATCAGGCAGAAGATGCTCTGTAGTCGCAGTTGTAATAGCATAAAACACTTTCATTTCAAGGATCAATTTAAAGTTCTTTTCATAAAATACTGAAAATTCCTTCTTAGGTGAGCTGTATTTTCGGAGTAACTTTAATATGTTTAAAAGCGTGGTTTACTTTGTATCAAGTTTCACTTATTGTAAAAATCAGTTCATCTCACTGTAATGAACTGAAACATGAAACTGAAAATTGTACTTTGTCTGAGCGTGCAGTGCCTGTTAAGATCACTGCAGCAGAAGATTCAGATCATGCCGCAGTACCTTTATTAATTCCCTTCTACAAATCTACCCCTGGTTAGACTACACATAGTTCTGTCAGAATCCAGAGTCATTTTTGAAAACGAAACCCGCAGCAGTAGAGTTGCTGCCTTACAGCGCTAGAGACCCGGGTTCCATCCTGACCATGGGTGCTGTCTGTACAGAGTTTGTACGTTCTCCCCGTGACCACATGGGTTTTCCCCGCGTGGGTCCTCCCACACTCCAAAGACTCACAGGTTTGGAGGTTAATTTGGCTTTGGTAAAAATTGTAAATTGTCCCCTGTGTATAGGATAGTACCAGTGCATGGGGATTGCTGGTCGGCCTGGACTCAGTAGGCGAACTGGGCTGTTTCCACGCTGTATATCTAAAGTAAACTAAACTAAAGCCATCAAAAAATTGGTGATGCAAAAGAAAACTGCTAGCGCTTTGCAAATCTGAAACAAAAGGAGTAAATGGTGGAAATAATCATTGGCCAGCCTGCATCTGTGATGAGCGAAACAGACAATGTTTCAATCTAAATAGTTTTCATCAGAATAGTTGTTTCTCCATGGACGCAGCCTAACTGGGCAGCAGAGTGGCGCAGCGGTAGAGCTGCTGCCCCACACGCCAGAGACCCGGGTTCAATACTGACCACGGAACCCTGCCCCTCAACGTCAGGCAGGAGAAAGACCCTTTGCTGTGGTCCTCAGATGCAGAACTGTAACATGTGGACTCTGAGGATGGTATCAGGTAACGTGGGTGAGCCAGAACCAGCCCCGTGTACGAGAGTTGCCTTGAGACAGATGCCAACTGACAAAACCACCCCTACCTTTCTGTGGTGTCAACGCTGTTAATATTTAATTTAATGCCTGGAATGTGCCTGACATGCAAAAAAACAAACCCAAAAATATTAAAATGAAATAAAATTGACCAGACATTTTAAAATAGTTAATATTAAACCAATCTCAAATCATTAAAATATAGTTTATCTCATTCGTGCCTTTTTCCTTTCAGCCATACAATTCACAATCAAATAAATAAACTTGCGGCAGTGAACAGATTCCTCAGTTAAAGAACCCGAGTCAGTATCTGCCCTCCCCGTGAACCCCATGTTGAGTTCAACACCAGAACACAACTGCATAAAGCACTATTCGATCATGTGGTTGAAGACTTGATCAAAGCATCTCATACAGAAAGAGACATAGAGACAGAGAGACTTAAAAGGTTGAATTCCTGAGTCTGAAATCTTAAAAATGCATTTCGATATATTTTCCCATCAGAAAAACTAGGTTTGTCCTTGAGCAAGTTCAATCACTTCAGTGCTAATTAATACCAGTGCTGATTTTTAGATGATTTCTCGATATGAAGCTCAAGCCCTTTAAATTCCCAGCTGGATATCTCTTCAAAGTTGGTGGAACTCACACGGTCAGAAGACAGCCCGACTGGAGGCAGCAATCAAGGCTCACGGGGAAAGTTCAAAGTTCATTTTGAACAATTTGAGCCTCTTGCTGGTGATCTCTATATGTCGTGAATTAGAAGCACCTCTACACCAGCAACTTCACTCATACCTTATATTTTGGCAGTTATGTTGGCAGGCGTCACAATAGCGCAGCTAGTAGAGAATCTGCGTCACTACGTCAGAGATCTGGGTTCGATCCTGACCTCAGGGGCTCGAAGGGCCGAATAGCCTACTCCTGCACCTATTGTCTATTGTGTGTGGTTTGCAGCTTTTCTCTGTGTTCCAGGTTCCTCCCACGTCCCAGAGATGTGGGGGTTTGTTGGTTAATTGTCCTCTGTAAATTGCCCCTGGTGTGCAGGGAGTGGATGAGAAGGTGGGATAACACAGAACTAGTGTGACCAGGTGATTGATGGTCAGCATGGACTCGGTGGGCTGAGGGGCCCGTTTCCATGCTGTATCTCTAAATTAAACATGCAGAATTTTCTTTACTGAAGGAACAACCACTGTACATGTATACAACAATCAACTATTGGTTCATGGTGCCCAAGAGAGTTGAATTTTGTTCCCCTTACTTTTTATCTTTATTTGAGAGTCAAATTGTATGATTCTTAATAAGCCTATGATTGTATCATAAGCCTATGGTACAATCATAGGATTATTGTTACGTGCCGAGGTTTTGTTTTGCATGCCATCCAGTCAGATCAGATAACATTATACATAACTACAATCGTCAAATTCAAGTATAATAATTAAAGCAAAGGGGAAAATACAGAGTGCAGAATATACTTCTCAATATATTGTTAGGACTAACAATAACAATTAAGATAGGAAACTCAATGGGATTTTGATTAGATAGAATTACAGATATGGAGCATTTTATAACCAATGTTTTAGAGATTGTAAATCATGAATCTATCAAGTTTCCCTGCCAACTGCGTAACGGTGGCTTTAACTCTGAAGGATCATTAATTGTTAATTGTAAGCGAATAAGCCAAATTCTTAATTGTCAGCGAATAAGCCAAGCAGGAGAGCAGAGTATAAGGTCTTGAATTGGAGATAAGACACAAAAAAGTGGAATAACATAATAGGTCAGACAGCATCTCTGGAGAAAAGGAAGAGGTGATGTTTCGGGTCGAGCCCCTTCTTCAGACCGAGAGTCAGGGAAAGGGAAACAAGAGTTATAGACGGTGATATGAAGAAATATAGAACAAATGAATGAAAGAATACACAAAAAAGTGACAATAGACAATAGGTGCATGAGCAGGCCATTCGGCCCTTCGAGCCAGCACCACCATTCTGTCCACATGGCTGATCATCCCCAATCAGTACCCTGGTCCTGCCTTCTCCCCATATCCCCTGACTCCGCTATCTTTAAGAGCCCTATCTAGCTCTCTCTTGAAAGTATCCAGAGAACCGGCCTCCAACGCCCTCTGAGGCAGAGAATTCCACAGACTCACAACTCTCTGTGAGAAAAAGTGTTTCCTCGTCTCCATTCTAAATGGCTTACCCCTTATTCTTAAACTGTGGCCCCTGATTCCCCCAACATCGGGAACATTTTTCCTGCCTCTAGCGTGTCCAAACCCTTAATAATCTTATATGTTTCAATAAGATTCTCTCTCATCCCTCTAAACTCCAGAGTGTACAAGCCCAGCTGCTCCATTCTCTCAGCATATGACAGTCCCGCCATCCCGGGAATTAACCTTGTAAACCAACGCTGCACTCCCGCAATAGCAAGAATGTCCTTCCTCAAATTAGGGGACCAAAACTGCACACAATACTCCAGGTGTGGTCTCACTAGGGCCCTATACAACTGCAGAAGGACCTCTTTGCTCCTATACTCAACTCCTCTTGTTATAAAGGCCAACATGCCATTCGCTTTCTTCACGGCCTGTTGTACCTGCATGCTTACTTTCACTGACTGATGAACAAGGACCCCCAGATCCCGTTGTACTTCCCCTTTTCCCAATTTAACACCATTTAGATAGTAATCTGCCTTCCTGTTTTTGCTACCAAAGTATATAACCTCACATTTATCCACATTAAACTGCATCTGCCATGCATCTGCCCACTCACCCAACCTGTCCAAGCCACACTCCATTCTCATAGCATCCTCCTCACAGTTCACACTGCCACCCAGCTTTGTGTCATCTGCAAATTTGCTAATGTTACTTTGAATCCCTTCATCTAAATCATTGATGCATATTGTAAATAGCTGCGGTCCCAGCACCGAGCCTTGCGGTACACCACTAGTCACTGCCTGCCATTCTGAAAGTGACCCGTTAATCCCTTCTCTTTGTTTCCTGTCTGCCAACCAATTTTCTATCCATGTCAGCACTCTACCCCCGATACCATGTGCCCTAATTCTGCCCACTAATCTCCTATGTGGGACCTTATAAAATGCTTTCTGAAAGTCCAGGTACACTACATCCACTGGTTCTCCCTTGTCCATTTTCCTAGTTACAACCTCAAAAAATTCCAGAAGATTAGTCAAGCATGATTTCCCCTTCGTAAATCCATGCTGACTCAGACCGATCCTGTTGCTGCTATCCAAATCTGCCGCTATTTCATCTTTTATAATTGACTCCAGCATCTTCCCCACCACCGATATCAGGCTAACTGGTCTATAATTCCCTGTTTTTTCTCTCCCGCCTCTCTTAAAAAGTGGGATAACATTAGCTACCCTCCAATCCACAGGAACTGATCCTGAATCTATAGAACATTGGAAAATTATCACCAATCCGTCCATGATTTCTAGAGCCACTTCCTTAAGTTCCCTGGGATGCAGACCATCAGACCCTGGGATTTATCAGCCTTCAGTCCCATCAGTCTATCCAACACCATTTCCTGCCTAATGTGGATTTCTTTCAGTTCCTCCGTCACTCCAGATCCTCTGGCCACTAGTATATCAGGAAGATTGTTTGTGTCCTCCTTAGTGAAGACGGATCCAAAGTGCCTGTTCAACTCATCTGCCATTTCCTTGTTCCTCACAATAAATTAATAAATTCACCTTTTTCAATCTTCAAGGGTCCAACTTTGGTCTTAACTATATTTTTCCTCTTCACATATCTGAAGAAGCTTTTACTATCCTCCTTTATATTCTTGGCTAGCTTACTTTCGTACCTCATCTTTTCTCCCCGTATTGTCTTTTTAGTTATCTTCTGTTGTTCTTTAAACATTACCCAATCCTCTTGCTTCCCGCTCATCTTTGCTACGTTGTACTTCTCTTTTATTGTTATACTGTCCCTGACATCCCTTGTAAGCCACGGTCGCCCCTTACTTCCCTTGGAATCTTTCTTCCTCTTTGGAATGAACTGATCCTGCACCCTCTGTATTATTCCCAGAAATACCTGCCATTGTTGTTCCACTGTCATCCCTGCTAGGGTGTCTTTCCAGTCAACTTTGGCCAGCTCCTCCCTCATGGCCTCATTGTTCCCTTTAGTCAACTGTAACACTGACACCTCTGATTTACCCTTCTCCATCTCCAATTATAGATTAAACTTGACCATATTATGGTCACTACCTCCTAATGGCTCCTTAACCTCAAGTTCCTTTATCAAATCTGGTTCATTACATAACACTAAACGCAGAATTGCCTTCTCCCTGGTAAACTCCAATATAAGCTTCTCTAAGAATCCATCACGGAGGCACTCCACAAACTCCCTTTCTTGGGGTCCAGTACCAACCTGATTTTCCCAGTCTACCTGCATGTTGAAATCTCCCATTACAACCGTAGCATTACCTTTACTACATGCCAATTTTAACTCCTGATTCAACTTGCACCCTATATCCAGACTACTGTTTGGGGGCCTGCAGATAAGTCCCATTAGGGTCTTTTAACCCTTACAATTCTTTACTTCATGATAAAGGATAAACGAGGATAAAGGAAAGAGGGCATTGTTAGCTACGGACTAGGTGAAAACGAGTTACAGACAATGAGACCCAAGACGACTTTGAAGCGAGGATAACTTGGGTGGGGGAGGGATGGAAGGGTTATTTGAAGTTAAAGAAATCATTATTCATACCGCTGCGTTGTAAGCTGCCAAAGCGAAATATGAGATGCTGTTCCTCCAATTTGCGATTATGCTCACTCTGACAATGGGGGAGGCAGAGGTCTTGAATTGAATTGTGGGCACATTGTGAGCACAGGGGCCTAATGGCCCAACAAACATTTGCCTTGAATTTCAGTTTAGTTTAGTTCCGTTTATTGTTGCCACGTGTATGTCAGCGAAGAGACTATACACGATTACAATCAAACCATCGACAGTGCATAGATACAGAATAAAGGTAATAACATTTAGTGCTAGGTAGAGTGCTCCAATTAAAGATTGTCCGAGCGTTTCCAATGAAATAGACGATAAGTTAGGACCACTCTCTAGTTGGTGATAGGATTGTTTAATTGCCTGATAGCTGGGATGAAATCTGTCCCTGAATCTGAAGATATGTGTTTTCACACTTCCGTACCTCATGCCTGATGGGTGAAACTCGTCTTTGATTATGCTGGTGGCATGAATTGAGTACATTTTTAAAAAAGTGTTAAATATTTTTAATTTGTGATAGGACAAAACCTTCAAGATTCCAGAAGTTTCTAAAACCACAAACATTAATAATCTATTCATGAAATTGTTAAAATATTTATGTTGCGATTGTCATCACAGACAACCTCAGTCCCTCCTCCGCCAACTGTGATTCCCACTGCGGGAAGGAAACCTGTTGAATTTTAGGGTATATGACGGAGTGAGAGCTGAAGACCAAATCAAACGACAGATGAAGTTCAAGGGTTGCAACAGATTGAACGCCAAACAAAGAGCCCGCTGAATGGAAGTCAGTAGCTAGGATACATAGAAAGTTGAAAAGGGAAAGTTTGTTGCACATGAATGGACGAGACCAAATTACACAGTGAGCTCAAGGGTACATAGCTCAGTGGGGTCATGCTCGGGAACATCTGATTTACATGTCTCGACACAAATCTTCCTCAGGGCAACCCTGAAAGCAAAATTTACGAACTGTTCAAGTATGAAAGCTCAACTCTCACAGTCTTCCTTTAAGCATTGCCATATGTTCAAAACATCTTGATTCAAAACGATTCAAAAATGTCAAGTCAAAACTTGAAACACAGGCACATTCAAGAATTGACGAATCCCCATTTTTCTACAATTATCTACTTTTGCAAGCAGATGTACCTCTGCAAAACCCTGACCACTGCAAAACATGCATACCAAATGTTATCCTATCAGTGTTCACTTCAAACCAATTTTTCATTCACTGTTGATGAAACAGATAATTATTTGAATGCTTGAATAAATTCTTCAGTAAATTCAAATAACATATCCTAAATATTCAGCTACCTATTCAACGTGCAATTTTGTGTCATAGATGGCTGCTCCCTCCATATCAGCTTTAAAGCATCAATCAACACCACTCAGTATTTGTGTAGGAAGGAGCCGCAGATGCTGTTAATACACTGAAGATAGACACAAAGTGCTGGAGTAACTCAGGCAGCATCTCTGGAGAGAAGGAATGGGTGACGTTTCGGGTCGAGACCCTTCTTCAGACAGTCAGGGGACAGGGGAACACAGAGATATGGAAGGGTAAGGTGCGAAAACAAGACACTTAGTATTTATTACTCAGGATTGGCTTAATTATCCAAAACAAATCAACTCGGTTTGCAAATCATTAATATGAGATCTAAGCTGTAACCTACTTTAAATCGACCTCTGAACAAAGTGTGGCAATTTAATGAAACAATGGAATTTATTATTTCCTGAACTCAGACACAGCCATCACCAACACAGAAATATTGTAATTTGCCAATATTGTGTCTGAAAACAGACCTGCAAACTCTTCAGACAAAAGCAATACCGATATATATCCATTATTGTTCTGTCATTTCTAATTGTTGATCAAACTTGATGTTTATATTCATGTGATAATTAATTCCATCAAGACGTAAAACTTTTCCATTCCAGAAACTTTACTCCATTGAGAACCTTGAAAGAATCTATGCATTTGAAGCAATCTGCATCAGAAAGAAATAGTTTTCTAATTGTATACATTTGACTGGCTGTGCAGTAGCAGAGTATTAATTAAACAGTCATGGCTTGGACTGTCTGCAGGATAATTGGACCCTTCTTATGATCAGAATAATAGAAACATTAATGTGAATTACAATTCAGTTTGTCACTTGACGGGTTGCAAATGTGTACACTCTAAACTGGTTTGTGAAGGAATCTGAAAGTTGTGGTGGAAATGCAAGTTTGACTCTTCAATGGTTATTTGCAAAATAACTAGGTAAATATTCACCATCAATATCTAATGCTGGAGGCATCCATGGAGAAGCAGCTGTACTTTGTACTCCTTGTCCAAACTTTAGTCCCACTAATATGAATTTATATACAGCAGGAGAGCACTTAATTTTAACCTATTTTCTGCAACAAGAAACAATAGCATAAACTCTGTAGACTTCTGTGAAACATAAAATCAGTTGGGCCATAAAATGTGAAGTACTGTAACTCAATCCCAACTATTAATGCTGGTACTCAGTACATCAAAGCTTTTTCTTTAATTTCTTTGAAACCGATTTCTTTGCTCTTAATTACATTTTTTTCTTACAAGAGTTTATCTAATTTCTTGCCTTTTAATGAAACGTTAAACTAACACCTTCTTTGTTCCCTCAGATGGCTCTAAAGGATGCTACATCACTATTTCAAGAGGAATTCTCCCCACTGCCCTGGACAAAAGTCTTCAACCTTGATGGCAAAACAGTGTCAGACGGTCTAATCATGACCACATTGCTGTTCATTGGAACCTGCTGCACAGAAATGCCAGCCTTTCCCAAACAATTCAACAAACAAACTTTAAAAAACACTTCATAAGCTGTAAGCAATATGAGGCACGCATTGGTAACACGTCTCAAATTAAATATTTCTTGATTCTTACAGAGAATACAAAACATTGATTGGTGATGTGAGCATGAATGACATTTATTGTCCCTTCCTAACGATTTGTCCAAAGTTTCTACTCGCAGTCTGAAGAAGGGTATCGACCCGAAACTTCACTCATTCATTCCATCCAGAGATGCTGCCCGAGATACCCCCGCATTTTGTGTCTATCTTCTATCCAAAGTTGATGATGAGCTAAAGCCTTGAAATTTTAATTCCTTTACGCATATGCATAAAATACTGCATATTTGGGTCTCAGCCTTAGCAATGTCATTTCCTATCTGAACTTCTGCAATAAATAACTCATTTTCAGTCTTCACATCAGAGATTGTTCCTCGTTACGTATTTTTTTAAATCTTTCGTCTGTTAGAAACTTGAAAGATTCATTTATTGCATTACCACTGAAAATCTCACAACAACCCAACATTGTTAAACATTAAAATAGGAATAGCAGCCTGATTTATCAAAGCACATCAATACTTCAGGGGAAAGGCTTGTTGTTTCATAACCAGCTTGTGAGAAAGGAGGTGCAGCGGTGGCTCACCCTGACCAGCCAGGTTTATCCACCTTAGACCACAAAGGTGATCGATTCAATGATACTTTATTGTCACATGTCCCAGGTACAGTGAAATGATTTGATTTGCATACAACCCAGGAAAATCATGTAGCAGACCTCATCTAGGCAGTAATCGTACCGCCCCGTTTAGGCACCGACAAAGTTACAAAAGTTCATCGCCTGCCGCCGCACGTGTATATGTTCTTCCTGTGACCGCATGACCTTGCTCCGTGTGCTCCAGTTTCCTCCCAGATTCAAAAGACTTGCACCTTTGTAGGTGAATTGGCTTCTGTAAATTGTCCCTAGGGTATAGGATAGAACTGGTGTGCGAGTAATCGTTGTTCGGCGTGGACCTGGTGGGCCTAATGGCCTGTTTCCTTGCTGTATCTCTAAACTAAAGTAAATTTCTCATGTTGCAACAATGGCGTGACAACTTATCATAATCCCATACTTTATAGACAAGTATGTTTTGCAACATACGAGGAATTTGAGTTGCCATACCAATAAAAAGCAACAAAACACACAAAATACATTTTAACATGCACATCCACCACGGTGACTCCTCCACATTCCACAGTGATGGAAGGCGAAAAAAAAATCTCTTCCATTCTTTGTTCTCCCCCGGTCGGGGGCCTCGAGCCTTCCATTGTCAGAACGATCTTGGCTCCCGTAGCCGGAAGTCAGGCCCTCCACGTTGGGGCGATCAAGCTCCCGCATCGGGGGTGATCTCAGCTTCCCACGCCGGACGATTGAACCCCGGGCCGGGGCAGGTCGAACCTTCTGCGACTTTGGAGCTTCCCAACATCCGTCAGGCCCTCCACCCGAGACTGCGAGCTCCTCGATGGTGAAATCCGCAGGCCACGGTTGGAGCGTCAATCCCAGGCAAGGGATTGCAGGCTCTGATGGCAAGTCCATGGCCCTGCGGTGGGGCTCAAAGTCAGTCTCGAGCAAGGCCGCTAGCACCATGATGTTAGGCCGCAGAGCAACCGGAAATACGATTCGGAAAACAATCGCATCTCCATCAAGGTAAAAGATTGAAAAATATTTCCCCCAACCCCCACCATCCACATAAAACAAACCAGAGAACATTAACAGAAACTTATAAAACACACTAAATATAACAAAAAAGGTGAAAAGACAGACAGACCGTTGGCGAGGTTGCCATCGCTGATGGCGCCACCCGGTGTCGTACTTCTTTGGCTGTTGGGTGCATTGGGGCAACGTGAGCTCAAAAAATAATTATCTAAATGCAAGTTATTTCCTTACAACATGAACGGAATTTGTATTACAGCTAACTTGCAGGTTTTGTTCATTGCATTGTAAAATGTTTGCATAGTCGTCAATTTGATATTTTCAAAATAACTCCACTTAAGAGTTGTACTAAGCTCATCAACCTTTATGTTCCACAATTTTGATATTAAGCACTCACAAATGACACATACTGTAGGTTCAAGCAAAGGTTTTGACCATGTTCTTGAAATTTAAGAAAAGCTAAAAAGGCAAAATGCGTATTGTACGTCTAAAGTTAGTCTAACTGCAACATGACCTCCCATAAAAGCAGGCACTGCCACATAATCAGGAAACTGATTTGCTGATATTCACCCCTTACCAATAAATCATGTGCAGTGCCTGCTTTTAAGGAATAAGATTCCACAATGCAATTTAAAAAAAGGGCATGTCAAATCAAATTTAAAGGTTAAAGGTTGAATGGTAAGGTCACTTGCTGTTTCACCAGTAGAGAAAATCCCAATACAAGAGGGCAAATGGAGCTCAAAATCTGGAAAATATTTATGTTCTGTTGGCAGTTGAACCTCTGGCTAACTGCAGCTTTACAGGTTAGCTTGCTCCTGACTTCAATATCTAGGCATTGCAACCTGGAGGTTAGGAATGATGCCAGAATACAAGCGAATAGGAGCAGGAGTTGGCCCCCTTGGCTAAGGTTAACTTGTCATTTCATATGATCACGGCTAATCAATGCTGCTCAACTCCTTCCCTGTGCCAGTTCTCTATGGCCCTCAATTCCTCACTCTTTCATGTATTGGGCGGTAGGGTGGAGCAGCAGTAGAATTGTTGCCTTACAGCGCCACAGTGCCAGGTTTAATCCTGACTACATGTGCTGTCTGTACGGCGTTTGTATGTTCTTCCCGTGACTGCATGGGTCATCTCTGGGTGCTCCGGTTTCCTCCCACATTCCAAAGATGTATAGGTTCGTAGATTCATTGGCTTTGGTAAAATATTGTAAATTGTCCCAAGAGTGTAGGATAGTGCTAGTGTACAGGGATCGCTGATTGGCGCTGACTCGGTGGACCGAAGGGCCAGTTTCGGCACTATATCTCTAAATGGAACTAAACTAAATTTAATCTCTCTCCACCTCAGATATATCTAATTTTCTGGAATCTGCCACCCCTGGAGGCAGTGAATTCTGAGAGAAGAAATGTCCATGTATCTTAATATTAACTGACCAGTCCCTTATTTTGCAATTATGGCCATTGTTGAAACTGTCTTCCACCCCATCTACCTATGATGCCACTTTCAAGGAACTATGGACCAGTACTCCTAGATCCCTCTTCTCTGCAACACTTCCCAGAACCCTACCATTCACTGTGTAGGTCCTGCCCATGTTAGACTTTCCAAGATGAAACACTGCACATTTAGCTGTATTCCCTGTGTATATGCATGAACGATTCAAATAGGACGTCTGCAATCACTTTTCTAAATACAATTAACTCAGGTAGCACATAAATATTGATACAGTACTCAAGGGCAATTTCTGCTCCAATAAGTTTTGGAGGCTGAGAAATTAGAGAAGTTCGTCTTCAGTGCCTCTGTGCCCTTTTGCTCCAAGAGGTTGGCAACATTTGTGTAGAGTCAGTGGCGGCAGAGGAGAAATATACAGGCCCTCGGGGCAACGAATGGCTCACATGTGAAAGTGGCGTTAGGGTGGCTCTTGGCACATGGGCCTTCATCAGTCAGAGTATTGAGTAGAGGTTGGGAGGTCATGTTGCAGTTAGATAAGATGGTGGTGAAGCCACATTTGGAGTATTGTGTTCCATTTTGGTCACCATGTTACAGGAAAAATATGTTGTCAAGTTGGAAAGAGTGCAAAGAAGATTTATGAGGATGTTGCCAAAACTTGAGGGCCTGATCTATCGGGAGAGGTTAAGCAGGCAAAGACTTTATTCCTTGGAACGCAGGAGGATGAGAGGTGATGTTTTCGAGATGATTTTATAGAGGTATACAAAATCATGAGAGGAATGGATTGGGTAAATGCACAGAGTCTTTTGCCCAGAGTTGGAAATAGAGAACCAGTGGATATAGGTTTAAGGTGAGGGGGTAAAGATTTAAAAGGATCTCGACAGGTAACTTTTTTAACATGAAGGGTGATGGGTGTATGGAACGAGCTTTCAAGGAGGTAGGGTGTACTATCACAACGTTTAAGAAGCATTTAGAAAGGTACATGGATAGGATAGGTTTGGGGAATATGGGCCAAACGCAGGCAACTGCGACAAGTGCAGATGCGACGTTGGTTGGTGTGGGCACCTTTGGCTGAAGGGCCTGTTTACACGCTGTATCACTCTATGACTCGAGAAGGATTTACGATTCTAGACTGTGGGTTGAGGAAAACATACTATAGAAATGAAGGCAAAGCCGAGATGAAACAGAGGTCCTTGACATTTAATTTATTCCACTTGTTCTCAGCTGTATTGAAAGATTTTGAGCATTATTTCATTACAGAGATAATCGATTTCAATCAGGGCCTGCGATAAAGTTTTATCTTCCTTGCTGAGTTATTTCAGTGCAATGAAAATTTTAATTCAAAGTGGAAACATTTCAGTATTTACTGAAGGTCTGAGTAATCTTACAGAAACATAAATTGGTTCAGCTCACTGGCTTACAGTATAGTCCTGGCTGAAATTTAATCCATTATTAAAGGGGTAATGAATGACTAGATGTCATTAAAGAAATAATTCTAATACTTCCATTGTACAACTTCCCAGTATTTACTAGGTCATTCTGGCTGACTTGCCTCTACATTGAAACCAAGGTTATCACGTTTGGCATGATAAAAGCTTCATAAATGAGTAATGCAAATCCCACAGAAATATATTCCTGTATCCTGCCAGAGTAAAGGTACAATTTTAGAATATTTATATCTTTAACTGATGCCTATGACCCTCAAGCATAGATAATCTACATGAAATATAGTTGTTTTTTTTGGCTCAAGAACATTGATTTTAATAATAATTTCAACTTAGAATTTATTCTACGGAATAGTGACATTGTGCAGATATTGTTGGTCAATCTTGTGACACCACTTGCCACATATGCATCTGTCGTGTAATAATATTACCTAAAATTTTCAGTCGTCATGTCAAGTTTATTGTCTTATAGCAAGCACTGTAAGACATAAGTACAATGAAAATCTGACTTGTAGCAGCGTCACTGGCCCATATACAGACTAAATAGGCTAAATAGACCTTAGACCTTACTCTGGACTTCAGGGATACAGCGTGGAAACAGGCCATTTTGCCCACCGAGTCCGTGCCGACCAGCAATCACCGCGTACGCCCTTGATGGTGTTATGGAGTTACTTTGATGAAGGTGTGCCCACAGGTACGCAAATGTAGACACAAAATGCTGGAGTAACTCAGCGGGTGAGGCAGCATCTCAGGAGAGACGAATGGGCGATGTTTCGGGTCGAGACCCTTCTTCAGTCTGAAGAAGGGTCTCGACCTGAAACGTCACCCATTCCTTCTCTCCAGAGATGCTGCCTCACCCGCTGAGTTACTCCAGCATTTTGTGTCTACCTTCGATTTAAACCGGCATCTGCAGTTCTTTCTTACACATTTTGATCAGTATACAAATGCTGTGCTGCTAAGATACATCTCCCTAGAAAACGAAAGGAACCAAGATAAGGCCATCATATTGTTGGTGTCAAGTCAAGAGTGTTTTATTATCATATGTCCTGAAATGGAACAATTATATTCTCACTTACAGCAGCACCACAGATATGTTTAAACATTAATAATAAACAACAATAAGGTATAGTCCCGCTAACAGGTGGGAAGGGACTGGATAAGGAGAGACGAGATTGAGTGGAGATATGGGACTACTTCAATGGGGCAAGAATAGGTAGAAACAAGGAGACGGCAAGGACAATCCTGTTTGAGGATTCTGAGTATCTTGGCTAAGAGAGAAGCAGGAAATGTGCTGTTGGGGCACTATCAGTTTTGAGCAAAGATACTAGAGGAGCAAGATAGACCACTCCTCCAAAATCCAATGGACTGACGTGTAGTGTGCAACGGAGCGGAACCTCCGCCATTTTGGGAATAAAACTCCGACTTCCGTTATGCCTCTTGCAGTTTAATCCACGTCAGTCCTTTGGATTTTGCAGGAGTTTATCTTGGTCTATCTTAGCTTTCTATGATCTTTGTTTATAATAAGGTGCTTCTTTTTTTTTAAACAAAAAGGGAAATTGCATATAAAATGAGCGATATGAGCGAAAATATGCGCAATGAAAGGTTTCTGGACCATATGCATTCTATGATCTTTGGTTTAATCAGTGTTGTGGGGGTATTATATTATATATAATTAAATTATATATAATATAATATATTGTTGGGATCATAAGAATAGAATTGTATATGGTTACAGTCATCATACATTGGGAAGGAAATTAAGGCTTTAATGTGTGCTCCTCATGGCATGACGTTGTTCCCTTATATATGGAAGCTGAACATGTGCAACAGAGTCTAAATGTTCAGCTGAATTTGTATGAGATCAGAGAGGCAGAAAAAAATTATGTGACAAACTTTGTCCTCCCACAACAAAGCCCTCGTCATTAAGCGAGAAAGTGCAGAGAAGATTTACGAGGATGTTGCCAGGACATGATCCATGTACATTGAACACCATTTATCCTGTATTTTAAACACCATTGATCCATGTACATTTAACACCATTTACCCTTCCTATATTTTAAACACCATTGATCCGTGCACATTGTGTACATTTAACACCATTTATCCTGTGTTTTATTTATCTAGGACGACTATCTGAGCTATAGGAAGAGATTGGGCAGGCTACACGACAGAAAGTAATAATTTTTTGCTCACCTTTTGATTTTAGTGGGGAACTTGAAGAAAGACAGGTCGGGTCGTCTACATTGGCAATTCGAGCACTTTATAGCAGAACAGCACACTGCGTTTGTAGATGTGGACGCCATGACAGACAAATCTCTAGTACCTTTGATTCCCAAGATGGCGCAAAAAAATTACCCATGACCTACTATGGCTTTTTGTAGGAGTGGTTTATCTTGCTCCTCTAGTATCTTTGGTTTGGAGGCTGCGAAGGGCAGTTCTCCTGAAATGCTGGGATCTGTGAGTCTTGGAGAGAATGGCCTGGTATTCAGTGGTGGGGCCATGGTGCATGGGTAGATGTGATGAAGTGGCTGGGAGCTGCCGCCTAACCTCTTCAAGGTAAAATGTGCTACTTCCTGGGCAGCGGGGAGGGGGATGTGGGGAGAGGGTTGGGGGGAGGGGGATGAGGTGTGGGGAATGCAGGGATAGATAAGGTAGAGAGAGCCTGCACGGTTCTGCCTGACAATTGGACTGAATGCTTCAGGGATTTCAGCTGCCAGCTGATATTCTGACAACAAGACAAAAGACAGCCCTGCTGCCCTTACTCAGCACCTTTTCAGGATGCACAATTCATGTGCTGGCAGTTTATGAGGTTTGTTTGCAAGGGTGTTGCGCTCACAGGATGTTTCAGAGGACACATCTCGCAGTAATAAATAGGAAACAGCTCTTATTTTATACTGTATTGGGAGATTTGATGGCATCATTAGGAATACAAAATATTTTGAAGATATAAATTTCTTCCCACTGATATAATAGTTATAAAAATTTGCTGCCTGAAAACACTCTGGCTAATGGAATGCTTAATGCCGAGCTACCCTACATTTTTAATGCAGAAGTGGAGGAGGCATGTAGTTTTATGTAATATATCTCATAAATTTTTAAACACCTCCTTGATTCATCTCTTCTGTAAATATCTTGTTACTGTTCCATAGTGAATAAAGTCTGCTGCTCGTCAGACTATTTGTAAAGGACACACACTATATGCAGCATGGCACATTGCTCTGTTCATTGTGGTGTGCCATCTAATTATGCATGACCACCCCATCTCTGGCCTTTCTCTCTGCCCTTTCTTTTGCTGTGCCCCCACTCACCCTTTGAATTTCATCCTTTTAGTTGAGTGACACTGCATGGAAACAGGCCCTCGGCCCACTGCGTCTTCGCCGACCAGCGATCACCTCTTCACATTAGATGTGGCATGGTGGCGCAGCAGCAGAGTTGCTGCCTTGCAGCACCAGAGACCCTGGTTTGGTGCTGACTGGGGTGCTGTCTGTACAGAGTTTGTACGTTCCCCCTGTGACTGCGTGGGTTTTCTCCGGGGTGCTCCAGTTTCCTCCCACACACCAAAGACATTGGCTTCAGTAAAGATTGTAAATTGTCCCTCGTGTGTAGGATAATGCTAGTGTACGGGGTGATCACTGGTCGGCATGGACTCTGTGAAACGAAGGGCCTGTTTCCGGCTGTATCTCTAAACTAAACTATGTTATTCCACTTTCGCATTCACTCCCGAGAGTGAGGTTTAAAAATCATGTTATATTGTGAATTCCTGTGTGAATGGGATTAGTTTGTTATTTGGATACTTAGGCTATTTTTAAAAATTATCCTTTTCTTAAGAAATGGAATCTACAGGACATTCTTAATGGGAAAGTAGTGGGCAGAAAGGCATGTCATGCGTGGTTTGAAGAGCAAAAACTTGTAGTTTACAATGCCAAAATTGAAAAGTTGAGGAAAAACAAGGTGTACAGAGTTGCTTATTGGTTACAATCTGAGGAGTATGATGATGCTACTGATTATGATATGCCAATGTACTAGCTAGCAACTGATCTTCTCCATAAAGACGGTCTATTGCAAGAAATTGTATTTTATTTACCTATCTGTTACGGACTTACAGCATATAATACAATAATATTAAAGTTCTGATCTTGAGAATATCACAATTTTGAATTTTCAAGGCAGTCTGGGTGTTTATTACTATTTCCGTCACAACGGTCAATTTTGTAATTAGCTACAATTAGGTAATTAACTAATTATATGCTTTAATTTCAGGTCATCCAAGTAAGATGTTTTATATTTGTTTCAGAATGCTTCAATCTATAATAACTGAAAATTTCATTCAGTTCTCTTAATTTTTAAGAAAGTTATGGGCTTTTGACTGTCCTTGATCACAGCTTTTGTGTTGTCAATGGAAAAGCAATAGGGAACAAGATGCTAATTTCCGAGTAAGAAAATGGCCATAACTTTTTTAATACTGAAGATATGAAAGTGAATTAGGTGTCAAATTAAACTTCTTTTTATGGGATAAATTGCAGACTTGATTTTTAAAATCTCAAAATGTTGTAACATTGCTACAACATGGACAGCAAATGAGATCAGGATCAAACCTGGGTGTCTGGCAGTGTGACGCAGTGAGCCTATCAGCTGCACCACTATGCCTCCTTCACTCATAGAATAGACAATAATGCAGCAGAGGAACATGCCCTTCGGCCCACAATGTCTGTACTGAGTCTGGTGTCAAGACCAACTCTTATCTGCTTGCACAATGCATAGTCCTCTTTTCCCTGTGGCTATCTAAAAGCCTCTTAAATGCAACTATCATGTCTGCCTCCACCACCACCACCCATGGCAGATGTCATAATGTGATTATGACTCCGCGGCAAACCTGAATCAGGAGTCTGAAAAAGAAAACATTCCCTGAGCCTGGGATCATTCCCCATCCAAGCCCTTGACACTGACGCTGAGTCAAACTCCAAATCAACCCTCAAGAACCAACCTCCCATCCCAAGTCAAGATCCCCTTCTATCCCCTGGCCAAGTGTCGGCCTTACAGAGCTGCCAACCACTGACACCAGTCAAGTTGAACTGAATAAAGTACTGAGCCAGGCTGCTCAAGCTGAACATGACCTATACATGAATGCTTCAGCAGAATAGACACGCCTAAACAAACCCAACAGATACAGTGGTGTGCAGAAAAGCACTGCAGACGCTGGTATATACAGAAGATAGACATAAGGTGCTGGAGTTACTCAGCGGATCAGGCTGGAGAAAAAGGATGGGTGACGTTTTGGGTCGGGACCTTTCTTCAGACTGTGCTCTGTTAGTTTGCATTGGTTGGTCAGGTTTGGGTTACGTAGACAGACTCTGGTTGAAGGTGGGAACTCAATGGACACAATGTCTGCACCCTAATAATGGTCACACTGTTGATTTCTGCAGAAATAACTTGCACACTGGGCTTCCCCTGTACTAAAGTGTGTCCTATATTGTATGTCACAAACAGTTAATAAGGAAGAACACAGGGACAGCTTATTAAAAAGGAATGCATGTCACACTATCCATTTTGCAATGTCAATAGCTTAAACAGTGCAAAATGTACTCAATACAGAGTCTAACAGATCCAGATGCTTGAAAGCCTCTCTTGAAATCAAATACAGTGTTTGGGACAACATTTCTGTGAGAAAGAAAAATAAGTATTGAAATTCTACCAGAAAGAGACAGCAGGGGCATACTCATTTATTTTTAAAAATATATTTTGATTGCAGGTGAAACTATTTCACACAATTGGGAGGGGCAGTAATACGGGTGAAGTTCCAAGAGAGAAATTGGATTGGACAACTCAAGGATGAATGCACAGTGGAAACATCCTCTGACCAAGATTGTAGTCCTTTGATTTTCACAAGGCTTTTTATGTTGGGCGAGGGGTGAAGAAGAGAGGTCAACTAAAAGTCAATGCATGAAAATTAGACAATGGAATTTGCGAAACTACTCAGAAGGGGCTGGGCCCTACAGAAAGGAGAATCCCAGTTAATGACGTGTTTGGGTTTATCGTATAACTTGAGGAGAGCGCAATTCTGTTGGGAATTGGTTTTAGACATTCTAGTCATTCTGTGGCGTGTTACTCAAGGTGTTGGAATTAATTCAGAGTTCTAGAGTCTCTTCTCATTCCCCCTTCTTAACACTGCTGCTTACAGCAGAACATGCTCAAAATTGGAAAAAACAACAACATTTTTAGTGGTTGCAGAAAAAACGTAATCAGACTCAATCAAGTCTATACAGTTTTAAAAGATGGGAATGATGGTAACATCATTGCATTGAAACTTGGGGCAAGGGGGAGGACCAAACTGAACAACACTGAATCAATGGGGATTGCACAAACAAGACAAATTGGTTCAGAGTCTTTAAGACTCTCTTCCACATAATGCAAGGAAAGTCTTTTCTTATTTGTCAGGACCATAGGTTCATACATTCTTTGATAAATAAGACTGAGGTGGTGGGGTAAGGTGAGAGGCAGTTAAAAGTTACCATGGGTAGGGATGGGAATGCAGAGTGGAGGTTTCACTCAATCAACTATAATCTTATTAAATGGTGGAGAGAGCTGGATGGACCAGGATCCTGCTCCTATTCCTAATACATGTATTGGCAGAGGGACTGGATGAGTGAATTACCCCTATCCTTCCCTTTGGGTATAAGCAAATGATACACAACAAGATGAATGATATCAAGATTTCAGCATTCGGTTAGTGGTAACGTCAACGTTATGGGAATTGATGTCTTGCTTGTGAGATTGACTGGCACCAGTTTGAGTTAGTTCACAGTGATCATAACCAGCTTTCATCTGTTAAAAATGGTTTGGTAGATTGTGGTAATCATTCTGGAAGTAACTTCAATTTGGAAGAAGGCACGACTCTACATGAAAAAAGAATGGGTTCCTTGTTTTTCTCATGCTACATTGGAGGATGTCGAACAGAGAGAAAAGGACCAGGCAAACCCCTGGCTGACTAAAGTTGCAATCTACCTACTCTTTGCATCGTCTGGCAAATAATATTTGCACGTACCTCCTTCCCAACCAAAAGGCTGGCAAAATTTACGTTACATATCTGAACGTGGATCAGAGCACAAACTGAAAGTGATCTGGCATCTATTGTGCCAAAGAAAGAGTTCTGCACTTTAAACATTGTGCCTGTTGTTCTCAATGACGTTCCAAAATTCTTAATGCAGACTAAACACTGAAAAAGCTGCTCATGCTGATAACATTCTTGTGTTGTAATATCTGTCAAATAATGGGAATTTCACCCAGAAGATTAACATTGGATAGGTTCAGATTTCAATTCAGCAGGTTTACTGTAGTGTGGAGCTTGGATCAAACCAAAGTGAAAGTCCACTCTTTATCCGTTTGTTCACGCTTACTGATCACACACGGGTAAATCTTGAATGAGATTTTTACTGAAAGACTGAAAGAAACACAAATGGCCAACCTGGAATCTGCGATTTATATTTTCTGCTAATAATAATATCTTCATACGAGCAATAAACATGAACCAAATAAAACTTACTTTTTGCTTTAGGAATATGACATGTGGCTTTCAAAAAACCCACACTGAACACTAACCTAAATCATTTGTTCATAGGGTATGTTGGTGAGCGGGTTGACAGCAGTGAACTTGAAGGATGAAGGAAAGAAATGGGGTGAGAAAATTTATATAACAAATGTGAAGTTTTTGCCAAAGGAATAATTTATGTAAAGCCTCAAATGGTCCATAACTGTTGTAATTTATTTGGGCTTTTAGACGCATCTGTTCAAATTATTTAGTGATTAAAATACTCAATTTTGTCATTGATAACAATCTAAAAAAATCCCTGAATTAAATGAAAAATGAACTGAAAAAATCATGCTTTGCACATGGCGTAACCATGTTTCTTTTACTAATTTGAGTGAAAAACCCTCTTATAATTTGACAATGTACAGGTTACAAGTAATTAGACTCATGTGCTGTGTCCTTGACTTCTGAATCTAACCAGTAAAGGTGACCAAGGTCATTGTGGGGAACTGCAGATGTTTTTTGCACTCTGTCACATTCATAGCATATTACACTGATAATAGCACATCAATCAGTTGTGATGTTTCATGTACTAATGACATAGAAATTTTGAGTTCCTTGAGCTGATTGAAAGGGAGCATAGAATCATAGAGTCAAACAGTGTGGAAACTGGCCCTTCAGCCCAACATGCCCACGCCGACCAACATGCCCCATCGACACGAGTTCCACCTGCCTGCATTTGGCCCATATCCCTCTAAACCTTTCCATCCAGGGACCAGTGAAAATGTTTCTTAAACATCACAATAACCTGCCTCAACTATCTCCTCTAGCAGCTTGTTCCATACACCCATCATTCTTTGTGTAAAAAAGTTACCCCTCAGGTTCCCATTCAATTTCATTCACCAGTTCAAATTTGGACTGAATATTTGGAAAATCTAAACTTACAGCATTGGTTAATAACTAAACTAAAGAAACAGTGGCATCTGAAATATGTACAGCTGCAGATATGGACCACCCCCCGGTATGTTATCATCATGCCTATTTCATTACAGGCTTACTAAACCTGATGTATCCCGTTTTTTATTCTGCTGAATGCATCTGTCACTGAACTAAAGATGGTCTTTGTTCAGCATCAGTCAGGAGTGGAGAAACTCAGCGGGTGCAGCAGCATCTATGGAGCGAAGGAAATAGGCAACTTTTCGGGCCGAAACGTTGCCTATTTCCTTCGCTCCATGGATGCTGCTGCACCCGCTGAGTTTCTCCAGCACTTTTGTCTACCTTCAATTTTCCCGCATCTGCAGTTCCTTCTTAAACATCAGTCAGGAGTGATTTGTGATGTCTTTCTTATGGGATATCGGCTTTTCACCTGAAAATTTAATTCCATGTTGATGGAAATATTCTCAAGTGGCACTACACTTGCAGTCTCACTGGTACATTAAACATACAAAATCTTTTTTTTGTTCGCAGCGGTAATCTAAATTTAGTTGGTTGTAAGCAACTCTCCCACCATCCGTTTTCTGCCTTCATTGGATGAAACACTGCATCAAAACATTGTGTTGTGAAGCTAAAAACATTAAAAAGCTTTTTATAAAGGAGCTTGTGTATTTTTAATATCAACACCCAGGGAAACAAATATTGAGGTTAAAATTAATCTTTAGTTACAGACGCGAAACGTGCAAGGTAGAAACACACTCACATTGCAGTCATTTACTGAGCGCCAGTTCGGTTGAATTGAGTGGAAGAACATTTTGGAAGTGAAGTTTAGCATTCACAAGTCACAAGTGGCATACAGCAAGTTTCTTTCCTGACCCATTTTTGAGTTCTAGCCAGGACGGTTAATACTAATATTACTATATTATAATAATATATATTATAATATCGTAACACTAATAAACTACACCAAATGACGTAAAGACTTTGAATGAAATGCATCTTATTCACTCACTATATAATAATTATTAATTTCACACAAGGCACTAACTGTACAGGTGATGAAAAGATGCCTAACTGATCTTGCATATACATGCAGCCTCATTTGGTAATGATCTCCCCTCCAAGGTTCAAGTCTCACTCCAGGGACTTCAATGCATCACCTAGACTGTTCAAAATAAAAGATTCCATGGCACAATTAAAATACAATGAGCAGGGCACTTCAACTCAGCATTCTGGTCAAGATTTGTTGCTTGACCAATATCACAAAAAATTGATCATGATCTCATTGATGATTGTGGGATATTGCTGTAAGTAAACTGGTTTCCACTTTAAAAAACACTTCATTGGTTAGGGATCGACTGAGGTTTTGAAAAGCACGACACAAATCCATTTTTTTCCCTGAGCAATTTATATTTCTTCTGACATGGAATAGCTCAACATGCAGGTTCCAAGACCCATCAGACACCAATGGCTTACATCTCACAAAATAAAAATTTGATTTTGAAATGAATGTGTTTAAAACAAACTAATTTCATTTAAAATAAATTATTTGCACAGGTAAAGCTTGTACATTAAAAAAATGTTATCGGTAATGTTATAAAAATGATGTATTTTGTGGGTTCTCAGATTGTAATAGAAGATAAAAATATTGAATCCTTTTTCCGTTATCATGATTATTTCCTTCTGATAATAGGATTAGCTGCACTAAATGTATCAATGTGATGGAGAAGGCAAATAACTTGCCATCGGCAATATCAGTGTAATTCCTAAATTAGTTGGCGGACGCCCACTAAGGATGGCAATATTCCTGACCCCCTGTATTGCCATTTGTAAAATAGGGCATGGAACCTTAAGAGCAACAGATTCCAGTATGATTAGAATTAATAATTAGCACACAAAAGCTAGATGTGTATAATATCCAAAACAGGCATCATTCAATAATGCACTGTGCAGTTGACCTTTTAGTTCATGTGTTATGTATAAACAGTAATATATTAATCCTTTCATTTTACATTTAAAATAGTCATCTAATGGCTATTTTAAGTATATTTAAACATTTTTATTTAGACATATATCGCGCAAATAGTCCCTTTGGCCCACCGGGTCCACGCAGACCAGCAATCACCTCGTACACTAACCTACAGACCAGGGACAATTTTATGACTTCTTCTTCTTAAGCCCTTTGCTCCTCTAGGGAGCATAGGCCTTTGACAAATGTCCTCCACCTCACTCAGTTGTTGGCAGTTCTTTCTAAACCTCCCCAGTTGAGCCCACTCTCAGACATTTCTGTCTGGACACCTCTTCTCCAGCTGTTCCTGGGCGACCTCTTTTCCTTTTTCCTTGGGGATTTCATTTCAGGGCTTGACAGGTGATGATTGTGGCAGGTTTCCTGAGGGTGTGTCCAATCCAACTCCATTTTCTCCTTCGAATTTCTTTTCCACAGGTCCACATTGCTTACTTTGTCTCTCCACCAGATGTTAAGTATTCTCCTAAGGCAGGTGTTAATGAATGTTTGCAGCCTATTTGTTGTGTGTTTTGTTCTTTTCCATGTCTCTGATCCATATAGCATCACCTGTTTCACATTTGAGTTAAAGATGCATATTTTGGTGTCGATTGAGATGTGTTTTGTTTCAGATCTTCCTGAGCATGTTAAACACCACCCTAGCCTTATTGATTCTACTTTTTATGCCTGCCTCTGCCCTTCCGGTGATGTTCACAACACTGCCCAGGTATGTGAATGTTTCTACCTCCTCTAGAGCAGTGCTGTGCATAAGGATAGGGTTGTTGGTTTTGGAGTGGATCCTCATCACATGTGTCTTTGCTGTATTGGGTGTAAGACCAAGTTTTGTTGCAGCTTGTGAGAGTCTTCTCCTGCATTTACGACTAACCAAAGCCAATTAAGCTACAAACCTGTACGTCTTTGGAGTGTGGGAAGAAACCAGAGCACCCAGAGAAAACCCACGCGGTCACAGGGAGAACGAACAAACTCCGTACAAACAGCCCCCTTTGTCAGGATTGAACCCAGGTCTCTGATGCTGCAAGGCAACAACTCCACTGCTGCACCACTGTGCCACCCCTTTTTGTAAATCTGTTGGCCTGAGACCAAGTGCTGGTGTTTCTTCCACAACACGACAAGTTATCCTGTTACTCGAATTGCCGGAATGGCCCGGACCGGACAAAAAATGGACGGCATACCAATTGTTTCTTCTGGCAAGATGCAATTTCAGTTGGACATCCTTCACCACTGCTACGTATGTGCTAGGCCAGCCCAAGACTGTGTCCAGCAATTTGCCTTTACACTTCCTTGGACAGGGATATGCCAATTTTCTTGCAATGAGGAGAATGCATTTGTTTCATATCAGGCAGCCAATCTCAGAATGCGATTTCCAAGAATATTAATGAAAACAATGCAATTGTCAGTAAGATAGACACAAAGTGCTGGAGCAACTGTGGGTCAGGCATCATCTCTGCAGAAAAGGAACAGGTGACTTTTCAGGTCAGAACCCTTCTTAAGACTTCCTTTTTTCCAGAGATGCTGCTTGACCAGCTGAGTTGCACCAGCACGTTGTGACTATCTTCGGTATAAACCAGCGTCTGCATTTCCTTCCTACACAATGTTTAAGAAAGAACTGCAGATGCTGGAGAAATCGAAGGTCGACAAAAATGCTGGAGCACCTCATATTTCGCTTGGGCACTTTACACCCCAGCGGTATGAACATTGACTTCTCCAATTTCAGGTAATCCTTCCTTTCTCCCTCCTTCCCCTCCCCTTCCCAGCTCTCCCACAGCCTACTGTCTCTGCCTCTTCCTTTCTTCTTCCCGCCCCCCACCTCCACATCAGTCTGAAGAAGGGTCTCGACCCGAAACGTCCGAAACTATTCCTTTGCTCCATAGATGCTGCCTCACCCGCTGAGTTTCTCCAGCATTTTTGTCTACCTTCCTACATAATTGTCAGTAATGTCTACAAGGTTCTTCTCAACATCCCACAGTAGTCTTGGTGGCAAAGTGTCCAGAAACTAGTGGAATTGCAGGAAATACTGAACCACTCTCTGCATTTCCTTAACTGGAGAAATTGATTAGGTTCTCACGACCAAAATCCACGATATTGGGGTCCGTTTTTGCAAGGGTTTACATTATTTGTGACAAAGACAGGACTGAAAGGGGCTATTTCACAATTAGCTATTAAGATACTGAAAACTATGACCAGTAGGTTCAAGGCTCTCTTCTTCCCAACAACCATCAAGCTCTTGAACACGACACAGCACTAAACTCAACTATGAATTTCAATGGATTGTCTTTAGTTGCATTAAGGACATTGGATTTTTTGCACTTGTATTGTGGTTATTAATTGATTGAATTTGTTTGTTATGTATTAACTATGTGGATTGCATTTATAGGCCTGGTATGCTGCGGCAAGTTAGAATTTCATTGTTTAATTGTCTGTACCAATGTAAACCGTTCTGTCCTGGGCCTCCTCCATGGCCAGAGTGAGTCCCACCGCAAATTGGAGGAGCAGCACCTCATATTTCGCTTGGGTAGTTTACACCCCAGCGGTATGAACATTGACTTCTCCAATTTCAGGTAGTCCTTGCTTTCTCCCACCTTCCTCTCCCCTTCCCAGCTCTCCCACAGCCTACTGTCTCCGCCTCTTCCTTTCTTTTTCCAGCCCCCACCGTCTGAAGAAGGGTCTCGACCTGAAACGTTGCCTATTCCTTCCCTCCATAGATGCTGCCTCACCCGCTGAGTTTCTCCAGCATTTTTGTCTACCTTTGATTTTTCCACCATCTGCAGTTCTTTCTTAAACAATTAAACACTTGAATCTTATGTAAAAGTAATGCACAATGATGAATGGAATACTATTATATGACATGTCAAGCTTTGAATATCAGTGAAAAGCTTGACTTCCAGACCTCAGAAAGTATTTATTTAAATACATGAACAGACACCAAGTGCAACTAAATAAACTAGAAAATGTCAAATTCAGGCAGAAGAACATGTCTTGGAATCCTTTGAACTTCAAATACTAGTTTATATGGAGAAATATAACATGGGTAATAACAGAGGGAGAGAATATCACAAAAATGCTATTATGCAACTGTGTAGATATTTAGATCATATTGATATTGATTAGAAGAAATAACCATGTTTCCTTAGTATTATATTCATGGATTACAGAACTAGGCTTTATCCGTCACAAACTTGCTAAAAATATATATATAATTAAGGTACCACAGTTCTTTTGATGGGACAGTAAAATTGGTGAGAGCTGACCAGGTTATGACTTTGTTTCTATGCCTGCCCTTCCTGTATTAGATTCTGGGAATTATAATCCATTCGAATCACATCAATTTGTTACCAGATGCATAACCCACAAAATCAGATTAGTGATAAAATGATTTGCACTTGTTCCTTTATCTGCAAACGACACGTTCAGGACACTTGGTGAATGCTTTAAGTGGATCGGGTTACTGTCAGAAGAAATCTCATCCTTGAGAAATGGGATTGGGCGTTTCCTGTCATAATTCACCACAGTGCTTGGGTGACTTCCCCTAGATAATGACATCATCGACTTGTGCGGTTCACGTTTCTGACTTACGAACAGGAAGCGGATCAAAATGGGGTGACCTTTAATCTTCACTTGTCGCACATTAGGCAGAAAATCATGAACGGTACATGACTTGAAGGTCTTCACCAGGGCATTAATTTTCACTAACATCTCTCTGCATTGATTTACAAGTGCTGCCCTTTTGTAGACAGCGCAGAATATAAATGTCGAAGTCTCGGTGCACTAGATGCAAATTGTGGCCCCAATGATCACTGTGGCAGTAAACGATTGACAACACTGCGTCTTACTGCATTACACAACTTAACTCGGCTGCTCCATAGCAAAGGAGACCCCATTCCCCCAAACTGTTGTTTAATAGTAAGATTAAACGAGAACTTACCAGTTTGAAGTTTGATCTTTATTTTATGAGGAGTTACGTTGGTGATTACGTGAAGAACCCCGCCAGTGCACCTGCGCGTCAATCTTCAAAGCAGCGGTGTGAAATCACAAAAACAAAAACGAAGTAATATAGTAACATAATAAAACGAGTAATTTAAGAACTTCCAGCTGACCTTTATGATAGAGGGTTGGGTCGTGGTGGGCAAGTAATCACCAACGTAACTCCTCATAAAATAAAGATCAAACTTCATACTTAGGTAAGTTCTCGTTTAATCTTACTATTTTACTTCGGAGTCACGTGAGTGACTACGTGAAGATTTTAAAGCTTTGTGATTTCATGCCGCAGATACAAATCCCGGCTTCTCACTGCATTGATTGACTCGGAACGAGAAATAATCAATAATGCATTAATAATGACATTTGCATGACAAATGCAGTAATTCATTTATTTGAATAAATTAATTAACAGTATCCCCTTTAACCCGGGGAAATTTAAGCAGAACTTAATATAGTATCTGCAAACAGCCCCGTATTGGCAATAGGCCGATGGTAAAAGTGTCAAAACACCAACTTATTAGATCACCCGGCGGCTGTGAAAATATGGTCGACGGGACGTCCTTCACCCTGGTCGTCAATGTTGCTGCTAAACTGAATGGAATGTAAAACCATCAATGTTCACACCTGCAGCAACCAAAACTTGTTTTTAACCATCTTAAAATAGTCTAAACTGACACTATCTTGTATGGTTTTTCGTGAATGATAAACAATCTTGTTTTCATATTTCATAAGTCCTTTGTAGCCTCAATGTATTGCAACAAATATGTCTTAACATATAGACATGGATCCATAGAATATGCTAATAAAACACTCTTGAATCCTATCACACCTGATCCTACTTCATTTGAGTAGGTCATAAAATGTAAAACATAACATAATTCGGAGGTACTTCCATCCTGTGTATCTGTAACTGTAATGTTACAAGTGCCATAAGCATGACTACCTTCATGCTGAACTTGGCCAACTCAGAATCGTACCAAGACTCCATTGATGAAGTAGCTTAAAACAACTCTATATTCCAGATTCCCTCCTAGGTTTAGAAGGTCTGGAATTAACATTCCTTTCATTAATCTGGAAATAAAAGAACTAGGCTCAACAGGATGTCTTTCCAACCTCATCAATAAAAAACGAGGAATAATATACTTCTGTCTGAATAAATCGCACTATAACTCAACCCCTTAAATAGAGGTAAATCCAAGACATTTGAGACATGTGCCGTGCAACATTCCATATTCTTTTATACACAGAAAATTTCCCCTCATTCTTTACATAATGGGAAAGCAGCAATTACAGAGTCACAACTCAGATTCACAAATTTACTGCTTTTGAGTACTCTTCCGCCAGACTGCTGTAAGCATGTCCACAGCATGCCCAGACAATCCTCTTGTTTAAAACCTGCATCCATACAGGCATATGATGGATGTTACTCCCCAATTATCGAATACACCAGTAACTTCCTTCTTTTGGAAACATTTATCAGAAACTGTGTCATAAATTTCAATATCAGAACCATGGCTGCGTAGACCCGTCTGGTACCACGAATACCCCAGAGGCAGCATACTGCTTCATTTTAAGCAGACACCGGTTTATGAGACAGGATGATGTAAAATGCATATAACAACATACCATCCTAATATAGCGAGAAACATCAATCGCTACTGTCTCCCGATGTAGTCCCATAACACATATCTCTGTAACTGGTGATTGAGTCTGGATGGAAACAAGTCTTATCTGGCTTCCCAAATCTGACTACTATATCATTAAAATCTTAAGGTTCAACATCCATTCTTTGTTATCATGGAAATTCCACCCATACAATTAATACATGCCATTGCTGTAGTGTTGTTAATTTGAAACTGAACATGCAGATTAGTTGTATTTAACAACAAGCTTGGAGCTCATAAGCCTTCCAATAGCTGTAAAACGTAGATTCTCCATGTCTGCAAAATAATACTTCTTCCATAGATGGATACCTTTTCAGTGGCACCAATCCTAGTACACTGATATCAGTCTGTTAAGACCATGGAAGGCTGTTCAATCCGTATCTTGCTTGAACTACTGAAGACATGTTAAATCCACTACTGCAATCAGAAGCAGCATTTGTTGTTTAACTGCATGGCCTATCAAAAAATGGCCACCATGCATCTTAGTGTTTTTTCTTTTTTGCAGTCTGCAGCTGCTGGTAGTACAATGGCCCAAATTGTATTGCTGGAAATAACACTAATTCTCCTAACAAGCTGGCCACCTGTCTTAATTGAAGATTGTTGCTTTTCCAACCGCTTAATACAACCGCTTAATACAACCATCAATTAGCTTTACCCTTTACCCTGGGTAAATTACTACCCTGTCTGGATGAATTAAACCCAACTTTCAAACGTGGTTTGAATAATTTGAGAGATAACTCACTAATTCTCTTGTTCGTCCTAATTAGGACATCATCCAATTAAGCCATCCACATCTGTCCTTGGACTCTAATTAGCCCCAAATTGGTTTTACCAATTTAGTGAAATTCTAGGAACTGAAGTTAACCCGTTTAGACAGAACTTTGAATTGCCATAATTGTTCCTTCAGATAATTGTTAAATATATTTATCTTACAAATGAACAAACACTAAGTAATATACATCTTTCAGATCTATGTGCCATAAAACATCTTTTTTGAAATAAATTGTTTGGCAGTCTCAAAGTCTCCATTTTGAAGTGTCTATACTTCACAAAATGTTAAAGACTTGTCAGATCTAAAATACTCCTCACCTTTTTAGGTTGAGAAATTTTAAACACAATTTGGTGGTTTTGATAAACCGACCTTTCAATTACTTGCTTATAAACAAGTTTTCAATTCAGCTTGAACCTCCATCGATTATTTTTATGTGAAATTGGAGTGTTCTGCTTGGAACATGCTGGATGGCAAATCAGTATTTGAATCGAATCAATTAGAAACCTTTCTATAATACTCAGAATAATAACTGAAGTAATTTGCTTCCAATATTTGGCTGTTTTTGCCTTAATATGTTCCCATAAGAACCAGGTCCACCTACCTCCTTTGTCATCTGAGTGACCTGTGGTCCCTGGCTCCTGGCAGGCAAAACCCACGCTTTTTTGTTTTCCTGCTGCAGGACATCAACTGTGCACCTGCTTCAATGGTCGATTTGATCCTGATGTAGGTCCAGGATTTTGTATGATGTCTGAAAGGATACGTCCTCTTTGCAGACTTGACGACCATTGATGTTGTGATCAACTTTGCTGTTTTTGCCTCATCATCCAACTCTTTCCCACGTTTCATGAGGTTTTTTCTCTGAAGAATAAGTTGAATGACTGCACATTACTGGGCTTTACAGAGTTGCTGCAACTTTGGGTTGATGGTGGACCGAATGGCATACTTCCTGAAACAATTTATCTCGAAGTGGGCGCTACATAGCAACCTTAGTGCCACTTGATGCATCTCCATCCCTGGCCTCCATCCATTGTTTTGCAAATTGCAGTTGTTCATCAACCCAGCAGCTTCAATATTCTCTGCAGTTTACTTTCCTTAGGGTTACATGCCTTCGCCCATTTGACCCCTTATATCTTGGTTCACTGTTAGTACTTTCAGCAATACGCAGTTCCTTGAGATATCGTGTTTTTTTGGCATTTTCATCCATCGTAAGCTACTAGAGCTGATGGAAGACACAATAGTTGATCATAGAGGCCACTTTCTTTCCCAGTGACTCTCCTGACTCTGACGGGGCAGCGAATCGTACTGCCAGGAGTAAACATCTGGCAGCTGCCGTCTTCGCTTGTATCGGCCTCACCATCAGATTCAGGGTCAGAACTCTCATAGAGCAGCAAATCGTACTGCCAGGAATAGCCCATCTGGCAGCTGCCGTCTTCACTTGTTTTGGAAACTCTGCTGACCCTGTGCACACGCCTCATCAATGAGGGTGCTATCAAGCAGCCCTTTACTAGGTGCTGCTGACCTGGCTTCTGGAGCCTGGCTCTGACATCACTCCTCCTGGAGTATGTCTTGTTGGAGCAACCTGTGTACAGGTTCTCCATTTGGAATATCCACTCAAAAAGTGGTATCCAGCCTTGGAGGTGAATCCCAAACTGACTCTTGCTCCATGGACCTGACTTGTATGTTGCCTAGCGCTCAACTGACACTGGCTCCGTTCTTTTTCTTAATACATAAGTGCACAGTCGCCCCGCTCCCAGCCGGCGACTGTTATAGGGGTATGAGGCAGTCCTTTACCAACTGCATTCCCGCGGCTCTCAGTCGGCTTTGTGGCTTCGCCTTGCGCCCGACTGGTGCTGACTGCATTCATTTCAGCCCCAAATCCACAGTCGCTACGCTCTCCGCTGGCGACTGTACCGGGTTCAGAGGCGGCAGGTCGCCGACTGCAATCTCGCGACTCTCTACCGGCTGTGCCGCTCGCCTCCTCCCCTTGCCCCTTTTTTCCATGGTGCCTGTGGAAAAAATCACCACAGACCCATAGCCAACGGACACGGAAATTACAAAAAAAGTGTTTACTTACCTTGTAGTTCACAACTACATTTCCACTAGAGGAGCAGTCCTCACGTCCGTTTGCGCCAATGCATCTGACGTAATGACGCGCAGGCGCACTGGCGGGGTTCTTCACGTAGTCACTCACGTGACTCCGAAGTAAAATCCTTCTTCCATTTTCTTCCCTACCATCTCCAAGGTGTCCCTCATCTCCACCAATAATGCTTTCACACCCACGTCCTGCTCCCCAACAGCAGAGCACAAACGAGTCGGCTGCCAATAGCTCGGCCGGTAGTTGCCACACGCATGTCTGGAAGTCCGATCCAACGCTTTGAAATCATAGACTCGTATCACATGGAAACAAGGCCTTCAGCCTAACTCATCCATGTCAACCAAGATGTCCATTCAAGATATGGGCCATCCCTTTGCCTGTGTTTGGCCCATGTTACTCTCAATCTTCCCTGTCCACGTGCATGTCACACGTCCGTTAAACATTACAAATACATCCACCTCTATAGCTTACTTATCAGAAAATAGAAAACAAATACTCGACACAGTGACCTCCAATGAATTACACCAAAAGCACACAAAACTGATGAGAGAACAATTACTTAAAGTGGAGAGCGAGAGGAAACTCCTTCTGCTGTTTGTAGAAATTATGGGATCTTGATCGTATGGAGGCGTATCCATAAATTGGGCATTCATAGAACGTAGAACATGGAATTTGTGTCCTTTACTGAAATCTGGTATTCCCTCTAAGATGGTCCTTAAAATCTTGACTATATTAACATTTTGATCATCAGCCTGTACCTCATTCTCCTTTAAACGTCACACATCACTCCTCTGAAGGGCTTTGGGATGTTTGGCTGCATTAAATTGGCTGCATTAATTCAAGTGAAGTTAACTGCCCTCAGTACTTCGAGGAGACCCTTCATTTATTTGCACTTCCCAACAGAATCCCGGGCAGATGCTTAGTCTCTGTTGAAGCCTGGGAATTTTGCCCGTTCTTTGCCTTATTCAATCTGGCAAATAAATTGCTGCACAGTGGAAAACACTGTAGCTAATGCTTTACCCGCATGAGGTAATGCTGCCAACAGAGTGCATTCAACCTGGCAATTAAGAGGGATCAAAGCTACTTTGCTCCTGAGCACAGTAATTCATGCTTGGTGAGAACTGGAGCATCCTTTGATACCATTCGCTGACAACTTAAGCATTCAAAGGTAAAAGCTATTCTACCTGGAGCAGAAACGATAATTGGAAAAGATCTATTAAGAATGAAGAATGCCACCTTAAGCAATAGATACTCAGTCTTAACTAACGAAAGAATGAATCGGTAGTTCTTGACGATCCATGACCGAAGCACGTTGAGTGATGAGCTTCCATTAGGTTGCTGTTGAAAACCTGCAAAAAGCCCACAGTGAGGTTTACAGAATGTTGTTGCTCCTCCATCTTAGGCAGTTCCCAGTCTGAAGAAGGGTCTGGACCCGAAACATCACCCAGGGATGCTGCCTGTCCCGCTGAGTTACTGCAGCAATTTGTGTCTATATTCAGACTAAACCAGCATCTGCAGTTCCTTCCTATACATTTCCACAGCACTGATGATGACTTGCTTTCACACTCATCTTCTATGGATTTTGAAGTGGTTGGAGGATCCTATGTAAAATTCAGAGGTGGTCACAGATGGGGCAGATGGTGTTATATGAAACAGAAGGTGGGTTGTTTGAAACATTGTCTGCTCCTTTTGCTGTATCCGCATGGCTTCTACGTACTCCCAACTTAGTGCCTTCTGCTGTTCAGTAACTTACTGAAGGGAAAAAGAGTTAATAGGAGGCTGAGGGGTAACTGTCATGCAAAGGGTGGTGGGTGTATGGAACGATCTGCCAGAAGAGGTAGTTGAGGCAGGGACAATTGCAATGTTTAAGAAACAATTAAACAGGTACATGGATAGGACAGGTTTGAAGGGATATGGGACTAGTGTAGATGAGGCATGTTGGTCAAGTTAGACCAAAGGGCCTGTTTTTAGGCTGTTTCACTCCATGACTCCATTTTGTCCAGCCACGAAGAAGTTTAGTTTAGTTTAGCGTAAGAGATACAGCGTGGAAACAGGCGCTTTAGCACATCAAGACGACTCCAACCAATGATCACCCATTCACTAGTACTATCCTACACAATAGGGACAATTTTCAGAAGCCATTTAACCTGCAAACCTGCACGTCTTTGGAACGTGTGAGGAAACTGGAACACCCGGAGAAAATCCACATGGTCACAGGTGGTACGTACAAACTCCATACAGATAGCACCCGTAGTCGGGATCGAACATGGGTCTCTCGATTCGTAAGCCAGGAAATCTAACGTTTTGTCCAAAGATTGGCAGTTATTCCCATCAGACAGAGAGGATGTTATATTTCTTCATCAGGGCTTCACAAACATCCTTTAAGTGTTTTAAGTGCTCCTGGAAATCTCTTGTTGTGATGGAGCACAAAGTAGAGTTAACGTTCAGGAGTCTGGCATCAGGCATGTGGGTGATACTGTTTATCCATCAAAGTGGGGTTGAACCTGATCATGACCTTAAAATTGGGTATTTAGCACTGGGGAAGGATGCTGATATTAGTTCGCTAACACCGTGTTTGTTTTTTTAGAATTCTGCCGAAAAAGGAGTGCTGGTATATCTCGAGTGCTTTGAGTAGCCGACTTTGTATTGTCCATGTCTCCAATGCACACAGGAGGTTACTGTTGATCATGAGCAAGGTGCCAGCTTTGAACGTTTGGTCATTGAACTCAATTAATCTCAGTCAGGTGAGATTTATCCTGGTGCACAGGTGGTAGTGCACCTTGGAAATGGAGAACAACCCATCTCATTCCAGGATCTTGATCGGTATATTAATGGAGAGAATATAGAATATTTTCATACAGTAACCACAAACTGAAAATATTTTTTGTCCTACAATATCGAAAATCCCTGTATCCCCTTTTAAATGCTTGCATAATAGCACCTTTCCTTTAAAACTGAGGTCCCAGATCATTTTGTTGCAGAGGAAATTGGATTTAAGTTTAAAAATTAGGCAACAGCAGGTCTTTTATTGCATAACTGTAAAGTGTAAAGTATTAGGTGTTTGTTACTCAATAAAGGAGGAGGAGCTATCTTGGGGAACGGCTGCTAACCAGCAGCCGTCCGTTCAATTCACTTTTTATTTAGTTTTTAGTTTTTTTCCCTGTCTATGTCTAGGGGAATTTTGACTTTTAATGTAGGGGGGTAAGGGGGAAACTATCTCTAGGTCCCTACCTGGTCGGTGAGGCAGCTTTTTCTCCGGGCTGCCCCGTCGACCCGTCCTTGCGGCCTACCAGCGGGTGTGGAGCAGCGTTTTCCTGGCGGGGACTGCCCAGCATCTTCAGCTTCGGTGGCGGCACAGCGCTGGAGCGCTATCGCGGAGCGGGTGATGCCTTGCCTGGGTCGCCGCGCTGGATCGACGCGCTGGAGCTCCGGTGAGCTGGACCGCCGAGCTCAACACCTCCGGGCTGCGGGACTGCAGAGCTACCAGCTGCGGGCGGCGGCGCCGACCCTAACCCTTGTTGCCTTCAGGTGCCACGGACTCCGGTAGATCGGCCGTTCCAGCCGTCCCAGCCGCTGCGAGGACTCTCCCGTCGCCGGGGCAACTGCACGCGGCGAGAACAGCCAGGAACATCGGGCCTCCGTAGAGGCAACTGTGGAGGCCTCAATAGGCCTGACTTTGGGTGAACTGGGGTTGGGGACTGGACATTGTGCCTTCCCCCACAGTGGTAATCATTGTGGGGGGATGATTTTGTGTGTAATGTGTAGTGTCTATGTTAGTCTTTGTCCAAGATGGCGGTCGGAAGGGAGAGTGGACGCTGGCGCGCTTTAGCAGCCGCTGCTCTCTCTTCCATATTGTGTTTTTGATTTTTGTTTTTGGATTTAATTCTATCTTTAATTTGTGTTCTGGTGATGTCTTTGCTATTTATTTCATTCCGCTTACATGTTTCTACACTATTTGTTAAACTTTGTAAGATGTCCTTGAGACTTTGTGAAAGGCGCCCATAAATAAAATCTATTATTATTATTATTCCATTCAGCAGATTTCCGGTCATTAATCAGGGCAGTATAAGTATATAAAGTAAAACCTCCTTCCCTAATATTTTCTGATATAGTTAATAAATTTTAATTAAGTAGAAGACTGCCTTTAAATTTGAACATAACATTCTCATAAACTTGTCAAATCTCAAACCCAAGTCAAAACACACAATCCAAGAAAAAAAACCACACTACAAAATCCAAACCTGGTTTAAGCCTATGACTGACACCAAAGCTTCAAATTGACTGAAAAAAGGGCTTATTAGGTCCAATATGTTTCATGATCATTTTCTGCAGTTTAGCTTATTATTTATAACAGCAGACCCCTCGTGGGCTCACTTACAACCTCAAATATAAGTGCAAGAATGGGAATGGAGCATGTTGTGAACACACCATTGCTTTATCCAGAGATACACTTTATCTCATCAATGGAGAAACGAAGGGGTGGAAGATTGCAGCCCTGTTTCGACTAATGCAATCAACTCAACGTGCACAAACGGAAGATCAAATAGAACAAGTTGTCCAACAACTTTAGGCTGTGCACGCCACACGAAAGAAGAAGAGAAACAAAACTGGAACTTTTTTTTTTAAAGAACCGCCAAATAAATGAAAGGGGAATTATTCTGGAAAAGTTAGGAAATGACAATGGACTGGAGTTAGAGAGACAGTGCTGGGGAGGAATGGAGTGCCTGAGTGCATGAATCCTCCTCACCCCTACTTTAGCACAGCAGACTGCAGGACTAACTAAGCAGCTGCCACTTTGTTCAGCATCCTGTGATTCAGCACAAGAAGGAGGATTGCAGTGAGAATTCTTTGTGTGAAAAGTAGGAGCCGGAGAGAGCTCAGCAGCACCAGGCTGTGTCACTGGAGACCTTTTAATATTCCAGCGTGTCCCTCGAGTCTGAGCTGTGCACCCTTCTGCTCTTTAAAAAAAAAATTGATTGCTCACCCTCATCTCCCTGGAGTTTGCTTATGTATCAGTCAAGGAGATCTGAGCTTAATAATGGTAAACCAACAGCAACTTTACAATAAAATTCAAGTTTCATGGAAAGTCTGCACTTTTTAAAAGAGAATTATTCATTGTCCAAGGATATTCTCATCAAGTGCATAGGGTCTATCCTATGCAATTTCACAAATAATTCAAAGCTGATGACACACTTACTATTAAGAGCCGTGTGTTTTATTGTCATATGTCCTGAAACAGAACAATTACATTCTTACTTACTGCACCACAACAGATATGTTATCATAGTACTCTGTTGACACCAGATACACATTAAAAAATTGTTCAATATATTAAAACAATGAACAAATATAGTGCAAAGCCCCAAGTCCCTTGTGCAATCAAGGCAGTTAATTGTTCAGACATTAGTTGGAGTCTGTAGTGTTCAATAAACTGATAATTGTTGGGAAGAAGCTGTTCCTGAATCTGGACATCACAGTTTTCAGAATCCTATACCTTCTTCCCGATTTTATACTTTAGCGATACCATGCAGAAACAGGTCCTTTGGCCCACTGGGTCCGCGCCCACCAACAATCACCCCGTACACCAGCTCTATATAACCATATAACCATATAACCATAAAAGCACGGAAACAGGCCATCTCGGCCCTTCAAGTCCGTGCCGAACATTTTTTTAAAAAAAATTTAAAAATTAAAAATAAATACTTCCCCCTAGTCCCATCTACCTGCACTCAGACCATAACCCTCCATTCCTTTCCCGTCCATATACCCATCCAATCTATTTTTAAAGGATAACATCGAACCTGCCTCCACCACTTCCACTGGAAGCTCATTCCACACAGCTACCACTCTCTGAGTAAAGAAGTTCCCCCTAATGTCCCCCCTAAACTTCTGTCCCTTAATTCTCAAGTCATGTCCCCTTGTTTGAATCTTCCCTACTCTCAATGGGAAAAGCTTATCCACGTCCACTCTGTCTAACCCGCTCATAATTTTAAAGACCTCTATCAAGTCCCCCCTTAACCTTCTGCGCTCCAAAGAATAAAGACCTAACTTGTTCAACCTTTCTCTGTAACTTAGTTGCTGAAACCCAGGCAACATTCTAGTAAATCTCCTCTGTACTCTCTCTATTTTGTTGACATCCTTCCTATAATTAGGCGACCAAAATTGTACTCCATACTCCAGAATTGGCCTCACCAATGCCTTGTACAATTTTAACATTACATCCCAACTTCTATATTCAATGCTCTGATTTATAAAGGCCAGCACACCAAAAGCTTTCTTTACCACCCTATCTACATGAGATTCCACCTTCAGGGAACTATGCACAGTTATTCCTAGATCCCTCTGTTCAACTGCATTCCTCAATTCGCTACCATTTACCGTGTACGTCCTATTTTGATTTGTCCTGCCGAGATGTAGCACCTCGGCATTAAACTCCATCTGCCATCTTTCAGCCCACTCTTCCAAATGGCCTAAATCTCTCTGTAGACTTTGAAAATCTACTTCATTATCCACAACACCACCCATCTTAGTATCATCTGCATACTTACTAATCCAATTTTCCACACCATCATCCAGATCATTGATGTACATGACAAACAACAGTGGACCCAACACAGACCCCTGAGGCACCCCACTAGTCACCGGTCTCCAACCTGACAAACAGCCATCCACCATTACTCTCTGGCATCTCCCATTCAGCCACTGTTGAATCCATCTTGCTACTCCACCATTAATACCCAACAATTGAATCTTCTTAACCAACCTTCCATGAGGAACCTTGTCAAAGGCCTTACTGAAGTCCATATAGACAACATCCACTGCTTTACCCTCATCAATTTCCCTAGTAACCTCTTCGAAAAATTCAAGAAGATTAGTCAAGCATGACCTTCCAGGCACAAATCCATGTTGACTGTTCCTAATCAGACCCTGCTTATCCAGATGCTTATATATATTATCTTTAAGTATCCTTTCCATTAATTTGCCCACCACTGACGTCAAACTAACAGGTCTATAATTGCTAGGTTTACTCTTCGAACCCTTTTTAAACAACGGAACAACATGCGCAGCACGCCAATCCTCCGGCACTATTCCCGTTTCTAATGACATTTGAAATATTTCTGTCATAGCCCCTGCTATTTCTACACTAACTTCCCTCAATGTCCTAGGGAATATCCTGTCAGGACCTGGAGACATATCCGTTTTCATATTTTTCAAAAGTGTCCGCACCTCCTCTTCTTTGAATCTCACAGTTTCCATTGCTACTCTGCTTGTTTCCCTTACCTCACATAATTCCATATCCTCTCCTTCGTGAATACCGAAGAAAAGAAATTGTTCAATATTTCCCCCATCTCTTTTGGCTCTGCAGATAGCTGTCCACTCTGACTCTCTAATGGACCAATTTTATTCCTTGTTATCCTTTTGCTATTAATATAGCTGTAGAAACCCTTTGGATTTACTTTCACCTTACTTGCCAAAGCAACCTCATATCTTCTTTTAGCTTTTCTAATTTCTTTCTTAATATTCTTTTTACATTCTTTATACTCCTCAAGCACCTCATTTACTCCATGCTGCCTATAATTATTGTAGATCTCTCTCTTTTTCCGAACCAAGTGTCCAATTTCCCTTGAAAACCATGGCTCTTTCCATTTTTTACCATATCCTTTCAACCGAACAGGGACATAAAGATTCTGTACTCTTAAAATTTCACCCTTAAATGTCGTCCATTTTTCTTCTACATCCTTCCCATAAAACAACATGTCCCAATTCACACCTTTTAAATCCTTTCGCATCTCCTCAAAGTTAGCCTTTCTCCAAACAAAAATCTCAACCCTAGGTCCAGTTGTGACCCTCTCCATAATTATATTGAAACTAATGATATTGTGATCACTGGACCCGAAGTGCTCCCCAACGCATACCTCCGCCACCTGCCCTGTCTCATTTCCTAACAGGAGGTCCAGCACTGCCCCTTCTCTAGTAGGTACCTCTATGTATTGCTGCAAAAAACTATCTTGCACACATTTTACAAACTCCAAACCATCCAGCCCTTTTACAGAATGTGTTTCCCAGTCTATGTGTGGAAAATTGAAATCTCCCACAATCACTACCTTGTGCTTACTACTAATATCTGCTATCTCCTTACATATTTGCTCTTCCAATTCTCGCTCCCCATTTGGTGGTCTATAATATACACCCCTATAAGTGTTGCTACACCTTTCCCATTTCTCAGTTCCACTGCCTCCCTAATAGCCTCCCTAGACGAGCCCTCTAATCTATCCTGCCAAAGCACTGCTGTAATATCTTCCTTGACAAGCAATGCAACACCCCCACCTCTTGCCCCTCCAATTCTATCACCCCTGAAGCAACGAAATCCTGGAATATTTAGTTTCCAATCACAGCCCTCCTGCAACCATGTTTCACTGATCGCCACAACATCATACTTCCAGGTGTCAATCCAGGCTCTAAGCTCATCCACCTTTCTTACAATGCTCCTAGCATTAAAATATACACATTTAAGAAACCCACCACCACTTATTCTCTGTTTATTATCTTTTTCTTCTTTCTCCCCTACATTTTGGGTCCGAGTGCTTCCCTTCTCTGCCTCCTGCCTCCCACATTTTCCACTAGCTTTCTCTATTTGAGTTCCTCCCCCCAACCATTCTAGTTTAAAGTCTCCCCAGTAGCCTTTGCAAATCTCCCCGCCAGGATATTGGTCCTCCTCGGGTTCAAGTGCATCCCGTCCTTTCTGTACAGGTCACACCTTCCCCAAAAGAGGTCCCAATGATCCAGAAATTTGAATCCCTGCCCGCTGCACCAGTTCCTCAGCCACGCATTTATCCTCCACCTCACTCCATTCCTACTCTCACCGTCGCGTGGCACAGGTAGTAATCCTGAGATTGTTACCTTTGTAGTCCTTCTCCTTAACTCTCCTCCCAACTCCGTAAATTCTCCTTTCAAGACCTCTTCTCTTTTTCTACCTATGTCATTGGTACCTATATGCACCATAACCTCAGGCTCCTCTCCCTCCGATTTCAGGATATCTTGGACGCGTTCAGACACATCCCTGACCCTGGCACCAGGGAGACAAACTACCATCCGGGTCTCCTGACTGCGTCCACAGAATCGCCTATCCGACCCCCTAACCATAGAGTCCCCTATTACTATTGCCCTCCTCTTCTTTTCCCTACCCTTCTGAGCAACAGGGCTGGTCTCTGTGCCGGAGGCCCGGCCGCTGTTGCTACCCACAGGAAGGCTGTCCCCCTCAACAGTACTCAAACAGGAGTACTTATTTTCAAGGTGTACAGCCACCGGGGTACTCACTAGTCCATGCCTCTGCCCCTTGCCCTTCCTAACCGTGACCCACTTGTCTGCCTCCCGTGGTCTTGGAGTGGCCCTGCAGGTTTGGGGGCAATTTGACCATTTTTACCAAAGCCAATTCACCTACACGTCTTTGGAGTGGGGGAGGAAACTGGAGCACCCAGAGAAAACCCACAGGGAGAACGGACAAACTTCATGCAGGCAGCACCCGCAGTCAAGATCGAACCCAGATCTCTGGCGTTGTAAAGCAGCAGCTCTACCGCTGTACTGCCCTTGCGCTACTGTGCCGTTGAGGGCAGGAGTGAAATAAGAGCGCGGCCATGATAGCTGTGGTTCTTGATGATGCTGGCTGTCATTGAGAGGCAGCGCCTCCAATAGATACCTTCGATTGTGGGGAGATTAGTACAACTGATTTGAAATGCCTGGTAGTACATATCTATACACTTGGAATCTATGAAGAGAAGGGTAGGTTGCTGTGGAGATAGACAGATTCTTGATCAGTATGTCAGAGGTTATGGGGAGAAAGCAGGGGAATGGGGTTAGGAGGGAGAGGTAGAACAGCATGATTGAATGGCTGTAGACAATGGGCTGAATGGCCTAATCTACTCCTATCCCATGACTATGAAATCATCAACAGTAGTTAGTTGGACATGTACCTTTTAAAATAACTGCAACAAACTGGAGGATGGTTCAGAATCATGAACACTAATGCACAGAGAAAGTGCTACTAACAGCAATTTCTACAGTAAATTATGAGTGGAACTACCCATCCTATATAATAACTTTGCACACCATGAATAGAATCCATTGTTGCAACAGCATTGACCAGCGGTATGACTAGTTTTAACTTGAGTCCCTTATCCAATCAGTACACCATAGGATGGTTCAGGTCAGCTGGAGTATCAAAAATGTATGCCCTCATTCTTGTCTAGGAAGGAACTGTAGATGCTGTTTATACTGAAGAGAGAGTCAAAGTGCTGGTGTAACTCAGCAGGTCAGGCTGCATCTCTGGAGAAAAAGGATGGGTGACCCTTCCTTTTCAGGTAGGGACCCTTCTTCAAATGCTTATTCATATAGAATAATTCCTCTTGAGCCAGTGAGAAGGGTCCCGACCCGCAATGTCACCCATCCTTTTTCTCCAGAGATGATACCTGACCCGCTGAATTACTCCAGCACTCTGCGTCCATCTGCCCTCATTCTTGGATCAGGTCAGGTCGGGCCAGATCTTTAGTTAATGCTTAAAGCTTCCATGCTGTGGGACATGATAAAATAGCTTCCTGCAAGTGGCCAGGGGAGTGAATTTAACACGGGATTCCTTTTCCATTTCTCAGTGTCTGATTCTACCATTGAAGTCAAGCAACCTGATATGTGCTTAGATTTGGGTCATATCGGGCTCGATTGGTTTTGGGTGTGCTTTAAATTTGTTCCAGCAGATGCCGCACCCCATCAAATCATGCAAAGGCAAATAAAAATTAATTGAGTGATAAAAATCAGAGCAGTCATATTATCCAAAGAAATGCGCTGCTCGTGAATGTCAGTGACTAATTTAATCTGAAAATAGAACTTCATCCATCGTGGAGCGGTAAAAAGGTGAAGTAGTGGGTAAAATATATGCAAGGCAGCTCAATATCATTCCAGAAAGGAATCACACTGACCTCCCACTCACAGTCAGAGAGGGATCTTCTATGGCATGCGAGTGGTGATATAAATCATGTTTCAAAATAAATAACGGAGCAATATTTCGATGTGGCCATCATCTGAGAAGAAAGTGAAAGTGGGAAACTGAAGTCACCTAAACTAATAAGTTGCAACCTTATATGCCTTTCACGATAATCATTTTACACTTGAACACACAACGTCATTCAAAAAAGCTAATTGCATTAACTTCAGTTGCCACAGCAACGTTAAACATCAATTTACACACAGGTTTCATACATGTGGAAACATTCCTCCAATGCACAGATCATTTCTCATAGAATTATAAAAATGGACTGATTGTCAGAAACTGGGGAACATTACTTTCTGATAGACAAAAATGCTGGAGAAACTCAGCGGGTGAGGCAGCATCTAGAGCAGGGGTCGGCAACCTACAGCCCCCAGGCCGAATCCGGCCGGTAACCCAAAATCTTCCGGCCCGCAGGCATTTTTTTCCCCCCTCAATTCTCGGGCCCGCAGACATCCGTCATCTCCGGTACCTGGAATGTTTATGAAAGAACTGCAGATGCTGGAAAAATCGATGGTAGAAAAAAAATGCTGGAGTGAGTTTCTCCAGTATTTTTTTCTACTTCCGGTACCTGGAAGGTGATTTGGCTATACCGCATTCTGCGCAAAGCCGCAGGCATGGCCGCGCACCTCCTGTGTCTGGGCTTCTCTGGCGGGATTGGGGTTGTCAGTAGGCCGGAGACGAATGAGTATGAAATTTGAGCTCAGTGCTCCGGGTGGCGTCTCGAAGGGGCGGGATCTATGCGAACACGTGATCTGATGCCTGCCATCCGGGGCGGGATGGGGGCAGGATCCATGTGTACACGTGATAGACGTGGCCTGCCATCCGCTCACAGACATGTGTCCTGGCCCCTTGGCAGAAAAGGTTGCCGACCCCTGATCTAGAGCATCTGAAGGGTCTCGACCCGAAACGTCGCCTTTTCCTTCGCTCGAAGGGTCTCAACCCAAAACGTCGACTATTCCTTCGCCCGAAGGGTCTCAACCCGAAACGTCGCCTATTCCTTCGCTTGAAGGGTCTCGACCCAAACGTCGACTATTCCTTCACTCCATAGATGCTGCCTCACCCGCTGAGTTTCTCGAGCATTTTTGTCTACCTTACTTTCTGATAAGTAGGTTTTTCTTAATTCACCATCTTCTTGCAAAACTCTATGAATCAGCAAAAGGAATGTAAAGTGGTAGTTAATGATATGTCTGATTCTAGATGGCATCAAAGAACAAATTGCTATCCCCCTTTTTGAACTGCATACAAACCAACCCCTCATTCACAATGTTCCATCTTGTGTCTAACATGTCAGTTAAATCTTAGCCTCACCATTCCAAACCTCATTCTACTTTTAAAATTAAGAAATTCCTCTTATCACTTACACCATATCGACCTCATGTTTGATTCTCACATCATTATTTGCAATCCTCTTCTGTACCCACTGCCTCTTATACTTCCTACTCAACAATCACATAACACTCATGTTTTTCATGTTACCTTTACATTATTCCACAACATGATCTCTTCTCCGTTTCAACTCTGTTCCACTGAACTCTGACACTTCACAGCATCCATTGTTATGCTAAGTTGGATCTCCACATTGCAATTTGGATAATTGGTCTGTGATTAGTTTAGTTCAGAGATACAGCGTGGAAACAGGCCCTTCGGCCCACCAAGTCCGCACTGACCTTACATTAGCACTATCCTAAACACGCTAAGGACAATTTACAATGATACCAAGCCAAGCCAATTACATATAAAATTATAAAAGGACTGGACAAGCTAGATGCAGGAAAAATGTTCCCAATGTTGGGCGAGTCCAGAACCAGGGTCCACAGTCTTAGAATAAAGGGGAGGTCATTTAAGACTGAGGTGAGAAAAAACATTTTCACCCAGAGAGTTGTGAATTTATGGAATTCCCTGCCACAGAGGGCAGTGGAGGCCAAGTCACTGGATGGATTAAGAGAGAGTTAGATAGAGCCCTAGGGGCTAGTGGAGTCAAGGGATTATGGGGAGAAGGCAGGCACGGGTTATTGATAGAGGACGATCAGCCATGATCACAATGAATGGCGGTGCTGGCTCGAAGGACCGAATGGCCTCCTCCTGCACCTATTTTCTATGTTTCTATGTTTCTAATTAGCCTACATACCTGCACGTCTTTGGAGTGTGGGAGGTAACTGGAGCTCCCAGAGAACACGCTGGTCACAGGGAGAATATACAAACTCCGTACAGACAGCACCCATAGTCAGGATTGAACCCGGGTCTCGGGTGCTGTGAGGCGACAACTCTACTGCTGCACCACTGTGCCTGGTCTATGCTGATCCTTTACCACACCAATTTGTTTATAAGTTGATCATTTTACTTCAGGTTTCTCAGCTAATTTGTTTCAGAAATGCTTTTGAGTATTTCATGAGTAAACATAGCTTTGTGGAGAACATATTTGTTGCTTTCGGCAAGTTAAATGCATTTTTGTATTGTTAATTATTGAAAGTAAGGAGCAAGATTTACAGGAAGATAGACACAAAATGATGGAGTAACTCAGCTGGACAGGCGTCACCTCTGGTGAGAAGGAATGGGTGATGTTTCGGGTCGAGACCCTTCTTCAATCTGAAAACCAGCTTAAACCAGCATCTGCAGTTCCTTGGTAGACACAAAATGCTGGAATAACTCAGAAGGGCAGGCAGCATCTCTGGAGAGAAGGAATAGGTGACGTTTTGGGTCGAGACACTTCTTCAGACCCTTCTGCAGTTCCTTCCTACACAAGGTGGGCGGCATGGTGGCACAGCGGTAGAGTTGCTGCCTTACACTGCCTTCAGCGCCAGAGGGTTCAATCCTGACTATGGGTGCTGTAGTTTATACGTTATCCCCGCGGGTTTTCTCCAAGATCTTCGGTTTCCTCCCACACTCCAAAGACGTACAGGTTTGTAGGTTAATTGGCTTGGTATAAATGTTAAATTGTCCCTAGAGTGTGTAGGATAGAGTTAATATGTGCAGATCGCTGGTCGGCACGGACTCAGTGGGCTGAAGGGCCTGTTTCTGTGCTGTATCTCTAGACTAAACTAAACAAGATTCACAGGGAAACTGAAATAAAGACCTTAACCAATATAAGGATAATAATAATAATAATAATATCTTTTATTGTCATTGTACATATGTGCAACGAGATTTGGTATGCAGCTTCCATCCGATGTCATAACTTAAACTACTAATACAAAATATAAGGATTGAACCTGATACACCAGTCAACCAGATTGTGGGTGATCTGGACTTGACTTTTGGTTCCCTAAACCTCTCAATGGTCCTATACAACAAAAATGTGCCTGTTCCAGCTTTGAAAACATTCAACAATACATGGCTCTCTCGGACAGAGAATGCTGAATGGCCTAATTCTGCTCCTATCATTTATGACCTTGTGAGGTGCAAGTGAACCTCTGCCTCACCCGAAAGGACAGACGAGTTCCCTGGATAGAAACAGTAGATGACGTTCTAGGAGGCCTGTGCCGATCAGCCGACTGCGAGCTTCTTAAATTATAAAGCTAAGTTAATTAGTTTAAAGTTAATGACACTTTTCACAGAGTCCCTGGTCAATTGGTGCTGGTGATCATCACTATCAGTTTTGCATGACAGAACTGGATTGTTGGTGTAATTAACCCACCTCGCCTGCTCCATGGAACCAGTTTCATTATCCAGCCCGTTGCATGGTCTACAGGGTCTGAGGGCAAGGCAAAGTACGGGCCCTTATTTAATGGAACAATAATCACAATCTGCAACCAGTAATGCAGGAAAACTGTATGCTTTTTTTTTTTTTTAGTCTGATACCTTTGCAAAACTTAGAAACTCAGTCTACATTTGCCATCTGCTCACCATAACAACGTGATTCATGGAGGGATTAATTTCAAAGGCAAGATTATCGATGCTTTCTTTCCACACTAAGTGGCTAACTCACAATGTCTAAGTGGTTTATGTATTATATGAAATGTGACCAAATTAAAAATGGGACCGAGAAATCAAACTGTCAGCTGTTAAACCGTGTACTTTGTTGCTATGTGCTTTGCAGAAAGACATTGATACACCATTTAAGAGAATGTAATGTAAAAATCTATGCTCTTACCAGATGCCAAATATATTCTACGTACATTTTATTAGCTTAGTAACAAGTTATTACACAGTCATAGAGCACATTATCATAGTGCAAGAACACTAATAAACCCAATGAGCCCATTCTTTCTGTTGAGTTACCCGCTTGTGAGCCACAGATGAAATATTAAATATCCTGAGACAATAATATTCCATAAAAATAATTCAATCTTGCCAAAGTTTAGTTTAGAGATACAGCGTGGAAACAGACCCTTCGTCCCACCGATTCCACGTCGACCAGCGATCCCCACACACTGGGAACAATTCACAGAAGTAAATTAACATACAAACCTGTACGTCTTTAGAGTGTGGAAGGAAACCGGAGCACCTGGTGAAAACCCACGTGGTCACAGGGAGAAATCAACATTCATACCGCTGGTCAAAATGCTTTTATTAGGTGCTAGCTGTTCTTAATCCAAGCTTCAGTTACACACTTCAACTGGCGATAGTCATTCACAAAATTGCATTCCAGCTGATGTGCTGGCTGGCTAGTGGAATCACTTCAGCAAGGTCACAATGTGAACATTGAGTCTTGAACTAGGACAAATCGCTGCAGGTTAAATCGCAAACCATGGTCCTCGCATTCGCCAGCTTACAGGTCATATCAGCACAGAGCAACAGACATGACAAGATAGCACTTCAATGAATATAATATTTTTAAAAAATCTGAAACCCAAAGACAGAAAACTGATAAGAGCAATCTGAGTAGCTTTTGCTGATCCTCGGTTGAAAATCAAGTCAAGCTATCCTTAATAAAGAGCTGATAACATGTACAGGGGCTGCTGGTGCACTCTCACATTGACTATTTTAACATCATTAGCAGTGCACTGCAAATGAAGGAAAATATTTCTCTCCACGAAAAGCCTGCGGTTATGTGGCAAATACCATTTGGAAACTCAGACAAAGGGGTTTAGTAAAGAGAGAAACCATGGGAGAGCCACAACTTGCAATAGAAAGGACCACACACAGACACACACAGCCACTTTAAATGCAGCCCTTGCTACTAAATAGTCCCATTGTACTCTTAAGTACTCAACCATTTACAGACGAAACAGCCACTCCTCCAAGCACCTCTATTATTGTGTATTCTTTGTTGTGTGTACAAGGAACGTCTGTACTTTACTACAGCTGAATAGATTGCAGAATTCAAGAGAAAAATATAGGTTGGTTTATTTACCAAACTAACATGCATAAGCTAAACATCTGAAGCAACCCCGACAGGTGACTGTAGAAAATTCTAATTATGAATTAAAGAACTTAATAAAATCAATGATCACAACCAGATAACAACCATTTCTGGGAAGGACGTGTCAATGTTAATGGTGCAGTTTGATTCATCTGTACAGCATGAATACAGCATAGATAGGTATATGGACGGGAAAGGAATGGAGGGTTATGGTCTGAGTGCAGGTAGATGGGACTAGGGGAGAATATGTGTTCGGCACGGACTAGAAGGGCCGAGATGGCCTGTTTCCGTGCTGTAATTGTTATATGGTTATAATGTGAAAGCAAAGCAAGCCATTATCAGAATGTACGATACCAAACCTAATCTTGACCTGGGGCATTTAAACAAAAGTCGTAAGAGCAGGCAACATTTGCCAATGTTCTTTTGCACTTGCACTCTTATCAGCTTCCACATTCAACAACTTACCTAAAACAATATTTTAATTTAGTTTAGAGATACAGCATGGAAACAGGCCCTTCGGCCCACCGAGTCCACGCCGTCCAGTGATCATCCTTTCACACCAGTTCTACATTATCCCACTTTCTCATCCACTCCCTATGCACCAAGGGAAATTTACAGAGGCCAATTAACCTGTTCTGGAACATGGGAGGAAACTGGAGCACCCGAGGGAACCCACGTGGTCACAGGAAGTCCGTGCAATCTCCACATTTCAGGGCTGCCAACATTGGGTGAGAGTTGGGAGTGAGAAATTGCGAGAGACCAAGCCCGAGGGAGCATAGCGAATGGGGGGGGGGGGTGGGAGGGGGGTGTCCCCCTCCCATTAGTACGGAACTTTTGCATTTTTCAGATTGAAATCGTGCAATATGGTGCATACTGTAGCGAGTCTTTTATCTTACATTTGAATGCAATATATATGCTTTAAATTGGATTAGCTATGAATAAGGTTAGAGTAAATTACATTCCACAGTAGAGCCCAGGCTCTGATGAACAGGTGCAGCACACGAATGATCTTAGTATATTCATCATGGAAATCAGATTATAATCAAGCACTATCTTCCACCGTTTCTACCCAGTGCTTGGTACTTACTTCCAGCAGCCACTGGTTGTCCTCCAGGATGCACCGAGCCGCAGCCTGATCCATGCCAGTCACCTGGGTGAATTTGGCACAGAGACTCTCACGGCAGCGGCGCAACGCTTCCGACGCCTTGCACTGAGGCTGTTCCATGGCCGGAGCTGCAGTGAGCGACTCGCCAGCACGGCAAACACTCGCCAACCCCGCTCCCCGTCCTCATCTGTCCCCGTCGCTGCTTCTGCTTCCAACACCCATGGCCCATGCAGTTGATATGAGTTTTGACATTTTTGTTGATCACAGAATTTCTCACAACAGAGCGAGAGAAATTTGTGATCAGAGTGAGAATTTGGCGAAATGCGTGATTCTCACGCTCAATGCATGGGAGTTGGCAGCCCTGCCTCTCTCTCCCCCCCCCCTCTCTCTCCCCCCTCTCTCTCCTCCCCCCACCTCTCTGTCCCCCTCTCTCTTTCCTCTCTCTCCCACTCTCTCCCCCTCTCTCCACCTCTTTCTCTCAACTTTCTCTCTCCCTCCTACCTCACTCTCATCCCTCTCTCTCTCCTCTCTCTCTCTCCCCCCTCTCTTCCGCTCTCTCTCCTCTCAACCCCCCCTCTGTCCCCTCCCCCTCTCTTTCCCCTCTCCTCTCCACTCTCTCCTCTAACCCCCTCTCTCTCCCCTGTCTACCCGCTCTCACTCGCTCCCCTTCCCTCTCTTCTCTCTCCCCCTCTCTCTCTCTCTCCTCTCTTCCCTTCTCTCTCCCCTCTCTCCCTCCCCCTCTCCCTCTCTCTCTCTTCCCCCTCTCTCCCTCCCACTCTCTCCCCCCTCTCTCGTCCCCTCTCTCTCTCTCTCTCCCCTCTCCCCCTCCCTCTCTTCTTCTCTCTCTCCCTCTCTTTTCTCTCTCCCCCTCTCTCCCCTCTCTCTCCCCCTCGCTTCCCCCTCTCTCTCCCCCTCTCTCTCTCTCTTTCTCCCTATCTCCCCCTCTCTCTCCCTCTCCACACACTCTCCCCCCTCTCTCTCCCCTCTCTCTCTCTCTTATCTCTCTCTCTTCCCCTCTCTCTCTCTCTCCTCTCTCCCCCATTTCTCCCCTCCCACCCCACTCCCCCCCTTGCTCTCTCTCCCCTCTCTCTTTCTCCTCTGTCTCTATCTCCTCTTTGCCCCCATCTCTCTCTCTTTCCCCTTTTCTCTCTTTCCCCCTCTCTCCCTCCCCCTCTCTCTTTTACCACCCCTCCCTCTTCCCCCTCTCTCTCCCATTCTCTCCCTACCCTCTCCTCACTACTCACCCTCCCCCCTCTCTCCCCTCCCCCCCCTCTCCCCCCCTCTCCCTCTTCTCTCCTCTCCATTCACTCTCCCTCTGTCTCTCCCCTCTCTCTCGTCTCACCCCCTCTCTCCCCCCCCTGTCTCCTTCCCCTCTCTCTCTCCCCCTCCCTTTGAGAGTCTCTGTCTCTTCGGCACAGAGACTCTCACGGCAGCGGCGCAACGCTTCCGACGCTTCCGACGGCCCGGGACTCTCGCACTGGGGCTGCTCCATGGCCGGAGCTGCAGCGAGCGACTCGCCAGCCCCGCAAAACACTCGCCAGCCCCGACTCCCTGCATCTGTATCCGCCCGCTGCTTCCATCCTCCCTCAGCCCCGGCTCTCCAACACCCGCGGACCATGCAGTTTATCTGAGTTTTGAAATTTTCGTTGATCACAGAATTTCTCACCACAGAGCTTGAGAAATTTCTGATCAGCGTGAGGGCGTGAGAGTTTGCGCGAGGGCGTGATTCTCACGCTCAAAGCATGATAGTTGGCAGCCTGACATTTACAGCAGCCAAGTTCATGATGGAACCAGGGAGCCAGTCACTGTGAGGCAGCAGCTCCACCAGCTGCGCCACTGTGCCGCCCTTAGCCTAAGAATAAACAATTCATCTCACAAGGCCTTCCCTATGATGTTTCGTTCCAGCAAAATTTGGTCCTCTATTTTTAAAAAGCTTTTAATGACAGCACCATTGAGTTGAGCTATTGAAAGAAGTACATTCAGGTATTGAAAGAAGTACATTCAGTTGCAACCAAAGATACTAGAGGAGCAAGATAGACGACGACGAAAAAGCCATAGTTTGGTCATGGGCTCATGGGTAATTTTTGCCATTTTGGGAATCAAATATATGAGGGGTTTTTTTAATGGGCTTCTGTCATGGCATCCACATCTACCAGCGTAGCGAGCCATTCTGCTGTAGTGCTCGAATCGCCAATGTAAGCGATTCGAGCACTGTATAGCAGTCTTTCTTCTGGTTCCCCACTAAAGACGAAAGGTAAGAAAAAAATTATCTTTCTGTCGTGTGGCCTGCCCGATCTCTTCCTATAGCTCAGATCGCGGAGCCGGGGGTCGCCAGAAGAATTGCTCCGATCGTTGGCCCGCGGACTATAACACCCTGAATCCGCGGTGTGCGGAGCTTCTAGTCGAGGGGGCAGCGTGCACTTTCCCTCGTGGAGTCTGGGATTCCACGCCGGAGAAGAGCTCTGACCGCCGGCCCGCGGCCTATAACATCATGAAACCCCGATCTCCGGTAGGAAGCGGCCGATTCGGGACCTCCAAGCCGCGATCCTGAATCGGCTTGTGTTTAAGCCGGTTTGAAATAGTGTTTAAAACACAGGATAAATGGTGTTAAAATATACACAATGTACACGGATCAATGGTGTTTAAAATACATGATAAATGGTGTTAAATATGCACAATGTACATGGATCAATGGTGTTTAAAATACATGATAAATGGTGTTATAGGGAACAACGACATGCCACGAGGAGCACACATTAAAGCCTTAATTCCCATCCCAATGTATGATGACTAACATATACAATTCTATTCTTATGATCCCGACAATGTATTATATTATATAAGATGTTTTGGTACATGAGCAAGTTATTAGAAAGTCTTCTTTTATAGATCTAGACTTACCACAATAATAAAGGTAGACAAAAATGCTGGAGAATTTCTACCTTCGATTTTCCAGCATCTGCAGTTCCTTCTTAAACAATAATAAAGGTATCCATTTTTACACTGCTGTACATTTTTGGTTTTGTTCTTGTTGTAAGGCATGCATGGTATTGTAAGCTCTTCTACATTTAAGATAAATTGACCTATTAGAGGAAAGATGCATCTTCAATATACATGTCTCTCCCCATCCCTGAAAACAATTGCATTTAAGTGACATATCATCCATTCTGCCGTTATGTAGTTATAATCAGATTTGTTCTTATAAGTTAATTCTATATGATATTTTACTGTAATTTCAGATGTCGACAGTGGGTCCAGAATACTCGTTGACAAGATCTCCGACACCGAACTACAGAGTACTTGTCAAAGAACTGCCGTCTTTGTTCTGAACACCCTCACGCATAAAACAATAAATTATGTAAATCTTACCATAAATGACAGAAATAAAAAGTGTTATCGTTTTTAATGAATTTTGATGTAGAATTATTTTAAATTGAGTGGATTGATGCAATATACTGCTAACCCACAAATGTTTAGTTATGAGATATTCACATTTAAAAACTCACTCAGTAGCTCGGGTGGCTGCGAGCAGCCGCCGGGACCGGACAGCGGAACCGCAGCTAGACCCGGGGCTCGCAGGTGACCTGGGAACTGCAGCTAGTCCCGGAGGGTCCTGGCCCCTATGCAAAAAAGGCTGCGGACCCCTGGACTAAACCAAACCCTCAATCCTGTCCCGCCATCTTTTTTTCCAAAATTTAGCAACTCAAATGGTGGTGCGTCTTCATTGCCGGGAAATACGGTGACTCATTTCCCTCAAATATGTTAGATTTTCCTCAAATATATGTTAAATTAAAAACTAAACTATGGTAGCAATGCACAGTATTCATGTCTAATGCTCGCACTTCTGCATCAATGTATGTATACACTATATTTCTTTACACTAATATAGAATGAAAAAATATCTTGGCATGTGTTCATTTATATTTTATTCACGATATTAGGATTTCAAAAAAAGTTCAACAAATTAGAGATCACAAGAAAGAAACTAGAGAAATATACATATGTGTGTGTTATATATATATACATATAGATCACACATATATACGTATCATATATATATAATGAATATATGTGTTTATATATATATATAAGAAACTAGAGAAATATGTATGTTATATAATTATATACATCAATATTACATTTATATATGGGTGTGTATCATATATATAAAATATATACGTGTTTATAATATTTAAATATAGGCAAATATATTGGCTTATGGCTTATGTTCCTTATATCTTATGGGCAAAAAATTAAAGGCAAATATAATTGCCTTTATGGCTAATGTACATCATGAGAATGGCTCATGTACATCATGAGTTGCTTTAAATCAAAGTTGCTTCTGATCCATGAGGAACTTTGAAATCCATTATCTCTATCTTGCCACTCACACACAGAAACACTCACGTACCGTTCCCCCACAACACTGATTAAACCAAAGATAATAGAATGCATATGGTCCAGAGACCTTTCATTGCGCATTGTCGCCCATTTTATACGCAGTTTCCCTGAAAAAATTTTTTTTTTAAAAGAAGCACCTTATTTATTATAAACAAAGATCATAATGGTCTATCATAGAAGGCTAAAATAGACCAAGATAAACTGCAAAATTCAATGGACTGACGTGGATTAAACTGCGAGAGGCATAACGGGGATCGTGGTCTTATTCCTAAAATGGCGGAAGTGACGTTCCGTTGCGTTCCGATCCGTGCTACACGTCAGTCCATTGGATTTCGTAGGAGTGGTCTATGTTGCTCCTCTAGTATCTTTGGTTGCAACTGCACCACAGACTCACTGTAAACAATCTGTGGTGTAGAAAACACTATCAATTTACTCAGAAAGTGAAGCCTATTTAAAAATGGAGGAACATAAATAACTGCAACGTCTCATGTTAATGGTGGTGTAATAGTGGTGTCATTTTCCCAGGAAAATGGGAGTGGAGATTTGTAACATACCAAGCAGGTGCATAAGCAATCTAACTTTAATTACCTAATGATCTCAATTTTACCTGCCAATTGCTCGTCACTCTAAATTGTGTTGCTCTTAATTATATTCTTATACCTTATAATTGTCAAAGTCATGCCTGTAAATACTTTTGGAAACTCACAAATGGACAGCTTCTTAAAGAGTTGTTCATTACTTTGATTAGGACAAGGCTGTGTTCGCTGCTGCTGGAATTAAGAATGTCCTCTTGGGAGAAGGAGAGAGGGAGAGAGAGAGGGAGCGAGAGAGGGAGAGAGAGAGAGAGAGAGGGAGAGAGAGAGAGGGAGAGAGAGAGAGAGAGAGAGAGGGAGAGAGAGAGAGAGAGGGAGAGAGAGAGGGAGAGAGAGGGAGGGAGAGTGAGGGAGAGAGAGAGAGGGAGGGAGAGAGGGAGAGAGGGAGAGAGGGAGAGAGGGAGAGGGGGGGAGAGGGGGGGAGAGGGGGGGAGAGGGGGGGAGAGGGGGGGAGAGGGGGGGAGAGGGGGGGAGAGGGGGGAGAGAGGGGGGGAGAGGGAGAGAGCGAGAGGTAGAAATAGACAGTTCGACATGGAAATTTAAAAGCAAAATGCAAGCATTGACAGTGTGGGTATTCCTTGGTTTATGAATATTAAATTTACACATTTTTGCTTGGATGCCATTGACTCACTAAAGCACTTCTCAATTTACGAAGCATTTTTTACAGCATAATAAAAAGCATGCCCCATGATGAGTGCACATAAAGTCAGGCAGGATTTTGCTCTGTCATTCAACAGGATCCTGTTCATTTTGCCACCCAAGCCCCAACCAGCCACATTCCCTTTAACATCCAAAACTGCAGATGTCAGCCTTGAAAATACCTCTGAGCAAACACAGGCTTTAGACATTGAAATTCCTTCAATTTTACAACTCTTTCACAAGAAAAATGTAATGACCATCCAACATTCCCAGCTCCTTATCCTGAGGTTATATTTTCGTGGGTGGTACGGTTCCAGTTAATAGAGCCGCTTCCTCACAATGGCAAGGACCCAGGTCTAACCTTGACCCCTGGTGCTGTCTGTTTGTTCTCCCTGCAACTGTTCCAGCTTCCTCTAGGTGCTCCAGTTAGGGCAAACCCATGGGAGTTGTGCATACACTCTGCTTGGTCATAATTTTGTTCCATGGACTATTTGCTATCGCTCGCAGTTACATCATCCCAAGAGACACCGATATACTCTGTGCTTATTTTGATATCGCACCATGCCCAAAGTTCCCAAAGATTGGGTTTGGGTGAGTTTGAAAGAGTGCGTTCATCACGGGTACTGACCTTCCCACCATCAAAGGGAGTTACAGAAGTTGCTGCCTCAAAAAGGCAACTGGCATCATCAGAGACCCACGCACCCCTGGCCATGTACTCATGTCACCCCTGCCATTGGGGAAAAGAAATCTATAATGCCCAGGTTTAGGAACAGCTTCTTCCCTACCGCCTCCACATAAACTGAACTACATTGTGTGTGTGTGTGTGTGTGTGTGTGTGTGTGTGTGTGTGTGTGTGTGTGTGTGTGTGTGTGTGTGTGTGTGTGCGCTCGTTTGATGTGTGTGTGTGTGTTTGATGTGTGTGTGAGATTGATGTGTGTGTGATTGATGTGTGTGTGTGTATGTGGTTTGTGTATGTGTGTGTGTGTGATTGGCGTGTGTGTGTGTGTGTGTGTGTGATTGGTGTGTGTGAGTGTGTGTATGTGCGTGATTGGTGTGTGTGTGCGAGAGAGAGTGAGTGAGTGTGTGTGCATTATGTTATGTGTGTGTGATTGGTGTGTGTGTGATTGATATGTGTGTGTGTGTGTGTGTGTGATCGATGTGTGTGTGTGTGTGTGTGTGTGTGTGTGTGTGTGTGTGTGTGTGTGTGTGTGATTGATGTGTGTGTGTGTGTGTGTGTGTGTGTGTGCGTGTGTGTGTGTGTGTGATTGAGTGAGTGAATCGCATTATGTGTGTGTGTGCACATTATGTATACGCTGAACGTTGTTTATTATATTGTTTACAAGAGTATTATGTTTACATATTCTGTTGCGCTGCTGCAAGTAAGAATTTCATTGTTCTGTCTGGGAACAATAGACAATAGGTGCAGGAGTAGGCCATTTGGCTCTTCGAGCCAGCATCGCCATTCAGTGTGATCATGGCTGATCATCCCCAATCAGTACCCCGTTCCTGCCTTCTCCCCATATCCCCTAACTCCGCTATCTTTAAGAGCCCTATCTAGCTCTCTCTTGAAAGTATCCAGAGAACTGGCTCCACCGCCCTCTGAGGCAGAGAATTCCACAGACTCACCACTCTCTGTGTGAAAAAGTTGTTCCTCATCTCCGTTCTAAATGACTTACCTCTTATTCTTAAACAGTGGCCCCTGGTTCTGGACTTCCCCAACATCGGGAACATGTTTCCTGCCTCTTGCACGTCCAAACCCTTAATAATCTTATATATTTCAATAAGATACCCTCTCATCCTTCTAAACTCCAGAGTATACAAGCCCAGCTGCTCCATATGACAATAAAACAAACTTGACTTGTCATTGTTTGATTCTGAATAGACAAGCCTCATTACATGCAGTAGGTAATAAACCTTCAAACTAATAATGATACAGTGATCCATGGGGTGCTACCATGAAGTAGTGTAGGTGGATATTATTTGCCATGTCCTTGATGCTAACCAGATGTCTAGAGGCATTTTCCAATGACAAATGTGGCCTAGTCTTTCAGGTTATGCCTTGCACAAGATTGATTCATGAAGAGGTGAGAAACAACATGGTCAAATTGGTTAGATCGCCACAAGAAAGGAGCGAGAGAGAAAACGGGGTATTACAGACCAGTTAGCCTGATTACGGTGATTGGAAAGATGCTGGAGTCAATTATTAAAGAGGTAATAATGGGGCATTTGGATAGCAGTAAAAGGATTAGTCTGTCAACATGGATTTATGAAAGGGAAATCATGCTTGACTAATCTACTGGAATTTTTTGAGGATGTGACAAGTAAAATGGATGAAGGGGAGCCAGTGGATGTAGTGTATCTAGACATTCAGAAAGCCTTTGATAAGGTCCCGCATGGGAGACTGGTGAGTAAAATTAGAGCACATGGTATTGGGGGTAGGGTGTTGACGGATAGAAAATTGGTTGGCAGACAGGAAGCAAAGAGTAGGAGTGAATGGGTCCTTTTCAGAATGGCAGGCAGTGGTGAGTGGAGTGCCGCAAGGCTCGGTGTTGAGGTCGCAACTGTTTACCATATATATTAATGATTTGGAAGAGGGAATTAGGAGCAACACTAGCAAGTTTGCAGATGACACAAAGCTGGGTGGCAGTGTGAACTGTGAAGAGGATGTTAGGAGGTTGCAGGATTACCTGAACAGGTTGAGTGAGTGGGCAGATGCGTGGCAGATGCTGTATAATATAGATAAATGTGAGGTTATCCACTTTGGCGGCAAAAACAAGGGGGCAGATTATTATCTCAATGGGGTTAGGTTAGGTAAGGGGGAGGTGCGAGACCTTGTGTCCTTGTACACCAGTCATGAAAGTTGGCGTGCAGGTACAGCAGGCAGTGAAGAAAGCTAATGGAATGTTGGCCTTCATAACAAGAGGATTTCAGTATAGGAGTAAAGAGGTTCTTCTGCAGTTGTATAGGTCTCTGGTGAGACCACATCTGGAGCATTGTGTACAGTTTTGGTCTCCTAATTTGAGGTAGGACATCCTTGTGATTGAGCCAGTGCAGCGTAGGTTCACGAGATTGATCCCTGGGATGGCGGGACTGTCATATGAGGAAAGATTGAAAAGACTAGGCTTGTATTCACTGGAGTTTAGAAGGATGAGGGGGATCTTATAGAAACATATAAAATTATAAAAGGACTGGACAAGCTAGATGCAGGAAAAATGTTCCCATTGTTGGGCGAGTCCAGAACCAGGGGCCACAGTCTTAGAATAAAGGGGAGGCCATTTAAGACTGAGGTGAGAAAAAACGTTTTCCTTTGATCGCCCTTTGAATATCTCCTCAGAAACCTCTAGTTTTCTGACTGTTAGATTAAGTTTACCAACTCTGAGCATGACCTCCACGGAGAAGGGTGGTGCAATCTTTAGCAGTTTTCATATCCCTCATGATGAATGTACAAATTGAGAAGGACCTTAAATGGTTAAATGGCATCCAAGGGAAAAAATGTTTAAAGTCAATATTCATAGATCAAGGAATATCCAAACTGCCAAATGTTTGAATTTTGCTTTTTGGAGTCCTTAGGGAGAACCATACACCTATTTCTACCTATATCATGGGTTCCTACATGAACCACCCAAACTACATCTTCACCCTCTCACTCTCCGCACATATCTAGTCTAGGTTGCGTTGTTAATCCCAGTAGCAGCAAGGACAGCCTATGGGACTCTCATCAATAGACACAGGGAATAGTGATCCTTTCTCAAAACTGTACTCTCCCTAACCACTCACAACACAGTTGTTTTAATTCCTCCCGCACCTCTACCCGCATCACCTCCTAAAAGGTCTCCTATACCATGGCGTGTGGCCAGAAGACCCGTGTCTACAGACTTTGTTCACATTCTTTTCCCTCGTATTGGGAGCAGGTCAAATGCTGAGGTTCTTTCATCACAATATCCTGTACCCCGTTACCCAAGTGATTGGTAGTGATAAACATTGGTCTCGGACCGAATAAATACAGGATTACTGTGAGGGTTGGTACAGTGGCGCAGCAGTAGAGTTTCTGTTTCAAAGGACCAGAGACCTGGGTTCGATCCTGACCATGGGTACTGTCTGTATGGAGTTTGCACGTGTGCTCTGTTTTCCGGGTGCTCTGTTTTCCTCCCACAACCCAAAGATGTACAGGTTTGTAGGTCAACTGTCTTCTGTAAATTGTCCCTAGTGTGTAGGATAGAAAGAGTGTATGGGTGATTGTTGGTCTCAGTGGGCCAAAGGGCCTGTTTCCACACTGTTTCTCTAAGACTAGAGTTAAACTCAAAAAACGGGTGCAACAGCCTCCTGTAGCAAATTCTCCAGTACTCTCCACCTTTCAGCAATGTATTACAATGGCTACAATTCATACGACTGAGCCAAAAATCATCAGGATCCTGACAGTAAATGGGAATATGGTTGCAGGGATTTGCATGTTGCAGCTTCAGCACATCAGCTATCCTGCCAACAATATTGAAAAATACAACTTGGAAACTTACCCTTCAGCCCACCGAGTCCAGATGCTGACCATCGATCACCTGTTCGTTCGCACTAGTTCTATGTTATCTCTTTATCGTATCCACTCCCTACACACTAGGGGCAATTTACAGAGGCCAATTAACTTTCATGTCTCTAGAATGTCTCAGAAGCTCTACCATCTGCCCTAAACTTCTATTTATTTGATTTTATTTGATTTATATAAATACAGCTTAAAATAATCAGGTGTACATATATCTCCCGAGTAGATTTTGTTTGGGTGAATATAGTGGTTATGTAAATCAATGTACAAACTGCCCCCAAAATCTCCATTTTAGCCTCTAAAAAAACAAACAGATTAAGGACATTTTTACATCAAAAAACTTATATTGCATATCTGTCTCTTATTGTGTTGTACACATTGATTTACAAACACTGAACACACCGACTTGCACAAGGTGAGTTGGCTTAAATATCTACAGCTGGAGGCAAAAAGCAGCATCTCCTGTCACCTCTGCACCAGATTTAACGCTGGAATAAGTACTGCTGCAAACCAAATCCCAAGCAAAGAAAAAATTAAGCAGTGCCTCTGATTATCCATGATTGCCAGAAAATAACTCTTAGCATTTTCACGTCCAAGGACAAAAGGCAAAAATAAAATCTGTTCCATTTACCAACACATTAAGCAATTATGTTGCGAACGTATAATTTGTGCCGCAATGTATTCTCATGATATTTCATCACAAATGTCATTGCTATTACCCTTTTCAAAATGACTAATATCAGAATCTCAACTTCTTATCACCATTTCCAGAAAATATGCTTCAGGAGTACTCTTAGAAGATTAACTTACTTCTCAGGAGATGGAGTATCATTGAATTCCAGTGTTCAATAAGGACATAAATTCAATATTACCTGTGGAAATTGATGGCATATAATATTTTATGGATTGAGAGTGAGACAGGGCTTATAGCACAATATATTCCCGAGCTCTAACCAGCTCATCAAGCTCAAATGGCTGATGGATTAATTAACAGTAGGCGAAGTAGTCCTTTGGGTAGGACGATGATTGCTGTTGTCTTTTGGCTTATAAGTTCATTAAGATCAGGCAACTCACAAGGGATGCAAGCATCACTGGCTTTTGCATGGATGAACTTCTTTTTTTCCAACCACAATATCATCCAAATATCATTTAGTCTTTAGAGGGATTATCACAGCACAGATTGGAGTCAAGCCACTGGAATTACTACAATTCAAAGGGTAAAAATCCAATTGCAGAAAACTAATATTCCAGGCAAAAAATTAAGCGGTATTTTCAGTGTTCAGAGAACGTGCAAGAGAGACAAGACAAATGAAGGGGAAGGGGCGGGGGGGGGGGGTGTGGAAGTGAAGATATAACTCGTACACCTTCATTTGTCTCATCACATTTTTCAAACAACCCCAATATTAATTAAATGCAATTATCCCTTCATAAATCCATGAGATTCTTCTACTACTCAGCAGCACTCAATCCTGTTATTCTTTCCTGAATTTGTTTTAATATCTTCACAATAATCCCTGATGAAGGTGAGAGGAAAGGGCAGTGAATTGAAAAGAGAGGTCTTCCTATCCATCGTTCAGAAACTTCACTCCTGTGATCATTTTCAATAAACTGTGCATTATCGTCAGCCCATGCCACACGAGTCTGAGCTGTGTGATCGGACATATTCTCATCTCATTCATAATTGCCTTCAGCAGACCAATCGTGGAGGTACAGGGCCATTGTAAAGTACAACAGCAAATTTGCAACAAGGATTGGTAGTCTTTACATGCAGAAATAAAAAGGGCCCTTTAGTCTTGTAGATTAGCAATGCCTTTGAGATTATGTAAACTGCAGTATACTGCATGTTCGGTCCATGTTGACTAGTGGACTGAAAACTAAATAGACAGCACTAATAGACATGCTTTGTCATCATGACCAGATTGAATAAACAAACAAATAGAAAGATTAAGATAAGCGATTTCAAAAATTTTATTTCATATACTTAGCTTTGCAAATCTAAGATAAATATTTGGCTAAACTACACACGACTCAATAAATCAAACTTACTGCACAAGTTCAACTTTACAAGCTAATCAATTCTTGTCAAATGATTAAATTAATGCAACATAATGCTGCTGGCAGAACCAAATAGAAAGATTGGCTAAAGAAACTGCTTGTCAGTGCATCACTGACTTCCGCACTTGCACACTGCGACATGGAAGTCAGGAGTTTTCTTAAACTCAGAAGCCAGCAAGCTATTAAAAGATCACAGTAGTGTGGGGCTGATCCACAAGATCGGCCATCTGAAGCTTAGTCAGTACCTGTGGACCTTGGTGAACGGCTGCAGCAGTGAAACTGGAACTTAACTCAGGAAGGTGCACAAGGACAAAAGAAATATGCAGGAGGCTAGTCCAAAGATTCAGCACAAGTCAGCCCATTGTGTGCACAAATAATTTAGAAAGATAAGGAAATCTAAATTTGACACACAACTGATTCCAAGGAAACACCAAGAACTTCAGTGGCTGGAATCATGAGCAAAACACAAAGTGCTTGAGTAACTTAGCGGGCCAGGCAGTATCTGTGGTGGAAATGGATAAGCAACGTTCATGTCGGGAATTTTCTTCAGTCCAGAAACGCCACCAATCCATCTCATCTACAGATGCTGCCTGACCTGCTGAATTACTCCAGCATCCTGGGATTCCAGGAGGACCTCCTGATAACATTGCAAATAAGTTGAATGTTTGCCGACGCAGAGTTGTGCAATTAATAAATTGACGTGGGAATTAATCCTTAAAGAGTATTGAAATTTGACACAACACTGAGCAAGAGTCAAGTGAATTTAGGATTCTTTAATGATCACATGCACCAGGACCACAACAAAGAAATTCTTAAGGGCCTGTCCCACTTGGCCGTCATTTATGCGACAGGCTGGTAGTGACTGATGCATGAAGGTCGTGCGTGTCATCATGCGTCCGCACAGCCGTCTGGAGTGCGTGACGTCATTTGAAGATGGACATAAAATGCAGGAGTAACTCAGCGGGACCGGCAGCATCTCTGGACAGAAGGAATGGATGATGTTTTGGGTCGAGACTCTTCTTCAGTCTGAATAGATTGGGCAGTACGATCAATTTCTGCAGCCTCCTTCATTCCTGAGCTTTAAAATATCGAACCAAGCTGCGATGCAACCAGTCAGCGTGCTCTGTAGTCTTCACCTAGAGGTTTGTTCAAGTATTCAGCTAATTTCATTGTTCCATTGCCGATACATATGGCAATTAAACACACTTGACTGCTGATATGCCAAATCTTTTCAAACGTCTGAGGAAATAGAGGCATTGAAGAGCTTTGTTTATAATTGCATTTCTTTGTAACACGCTTTGCCTCAGACAGATCAGAGAAATGGTAGACTCAGGACCTCAAGGTAGACAAAAATGCTGGAGAAACTCAGCAGGTGAGGCAGCATCTATGGAGGGAAGGAATAGGTGACTCTTTCCATCGACATCCCGCCAATAAAGACAGGTGCATGGTCCCACTGTTTTCCTGTCCTGGAGTCAACAAAATTGTTGCTCTGGCATGACACTGCAAGATTATCAATCTCCTTCTGCACTCTCAAGGTTTCAAGGTCAGTTTATTGTCACATGTACCAATTAAGGTACAGTGAAAATTGAGTTACCATACAGCCATACTAAGTGAAAAGCAACAAGACACACAACCACATAAAAGTTAACATAAACATCCACCACAGTGGATTCCACATTCCTCACTATGATGGAAGACAATAAAGTTCAATCTTCTTTCTCTTTGTTCTCCCGCGGTCGGGGCAATCAAACCACCTCCGCAGCAGCTGACGATCGAATCCCCGCGCGGGGCGGTTGAAACTCTCTCCATGGCATGGAGCTCCTGAGTCAGCCTCTTCTTACCAGAGACCGTGGGCTTCACGATGTTAAAGTCCACAGGGCCCCCGGTTGGAGCTTCGATCCCCGGCAAAGGGATGGCAAGCTCCACGACGTTAAAGTCCCGCAGACTCCTGCAGCTTGGAGCATCCGTTGGTCTCCAGGAAAGGCCGCCAACTCCACAAAGTTAGGCCGCGGTGCGGACGGAGATATGAAAAAAATCGCATCTCCGTCGAGGTAAGAGATGGAAAAAGAGTTTCCCCCCACTCCCCCCTCCCCCACATAAAACAAACCAAGGAACACTAAAACATACTTTAAAACATACTAAAAATAACAAAAAGAAGAAAGGACAGACTGTTGGCGAGGCAGCCACTGACTCGTTCTTACCCATTATTCGTTCATTGACAGCAGTATCGACAACGAATTCAAAGGTAACTTTTGAGCTGTGGTTGGCTACACAGTGATGGATATAGAGAGAGTAGAGCGAGATGCTCCTGTGCTGATGGTCAGCAAGGAGGTGTTGTTCCCATTTCATTCCAACTGAGGTCTGCCGCTGAGGAATTTGAAGATCCAGTTGCATAGAAATGAGCAGAGACCTTGCTCCCGGAGTTTGACAATGAGTTTGGAACAGATGATGAGGTTGAACGAAAAATTGTAGTCGATGAACAACAGCCTGACATATGTGTTCCTGTTGTAAATGCTCCAGGGCAAAGAATAGAGGATGGAAAATTATTGACTGCATTAATGCATGTACAAATTTATAGCAATGCAGAAGGTAGACACAAAATGCTGGAGTAACTCAGCGGGACAGGCAGCATCTCTTGAGAGAAGTAATGGGTGACGTTTCAGGTTGAGACCCTCCTTCAGTCTGACCCGAATAATTAACCCTTTGGAGTGTGGGTAGAAATCGTAGCACCCAGAGAAAACCCACGTGGTCACAGGGAGAAAGTACAAACTCCGTACAGACAGCACGCCAAGTCAGGATCAAACCCGTGTCTCTCGCATTGCGAGGCAGCAACTACCTCTGCCCGACCGTTCCGCCCCTGCCGCTAATGTTGGGCATGGATTTCAAAATCCCCCTCCTATTATTTTAAAGACATTGAAAGGGAAGTTAATAATTTCCCAAGTTTGGTTTCACAGCTTATCGTTAAAAGAAATGGCAGTATAAGTACCATGAACGGTTATTATCGAATCAATTGTCATCCTGGATCTGCATTTTAATCCAGTTCAGAGAGATGCAATACTAAGGATTTGGGATGTGCAGTGTGAATCCAGGAGAACAAAGTCTGAGGAATAGCATACATCTGTGCAGACTGCTTTCAACACAGATGCCGTTTTCTTTGCTTGAGATTTACTTTCCCCTACCTCCAATTTATTTCACTCACTCCCTGTCTTGAAGATAATACTAATATTCCATTCTATTGACAGTAATCACAATTCTATAACTCATCCTGGTTCTTTGAGACCATGGGTTTTGCCCATGGTTGCAATCACTGGGACATTTCCTTATCACAGGGGGGAGGAAATAATGATGGGGATCCTACAACTCTGTCTGGTCGGTCTGAGATCACCAACACCACAGGATTGCATGGTTTCAAGATGGTATTATTTACATAGAGGAGGCCATAAATGCATTATTTTGCAGAAAGAGGAGAACTTCTTCAAAGTCTGAAGAAGGGTCTCGTCCCGAAACGTCACCCATTCCTTCTCTCCAGAGATGCTGCCTGTCTCGCTGAGTTACTCCAGCATTTTATGTCTCCCAATGCATTACATTAGATCATATTAACCCAAGAAAACAGAAGGATGTAATTCTATTAGTGCAATCCAGTCTAAGCAGATATAATTTTGTTATTATTACATTTGGACTATTATTATTGAATATTCTAACCATTTAATTCAATTCTTTGGTGTCTGAGGAATCAAAATTAGAATCTAATTAGAACTAGAAATGCCGCAAATCAAAACCAAAACCAATGAGTGCACGCAAAATAACAAGAAATACATTTCTATGACAGTAAACAATCATTAAAACGGACCATAGGTGTCCGTTATTGCCGACTGCCCACTATAATTGAGTAAGGTAATATCATTGTATAAATAGTAGAAACAAAGAGCTGCAGTTGCTGGTTAATACACAGTGTTGGAGTAACTCAGCAGGTTAGGTAGCTTCTCTCTTGAACAAGGATCATACCCTTTTTCAGACTCTCGGTCCGGAACTGGGCCTGGAATCCAGGTGAGTTGATGGTCCCAGCCTGCCGGTGGCCGGGTGCGAGGCGAGGATCGGTGGAGTCAATGATCGTGGCCCGCGGGCAGCCAGAGTGCAGGTCAGGGTCGGCGGTGGCGGTGGCAGGTGCTGCTTGGAAGCAGCTGAGGAAGCTGTGTGGGCCGGCAGTGGGTTTACTGTACTTGCTGAATTTTGTTCTTTTGTTAGCATTGGATAAAACATTGCCTTTCAACTAATATCTCCAAAACTATATCCGGAAACATACATTGTTTATTTTGTCTAATTGTCATCTTGTCAGCTCTCTCGCTCTTACATCTTTGATCATTTTGTTACTTTAAACATGGAAGGACCATGCAATATTTATGTGAAAAGGTGATAAGAAAATTGAAGACAAGTGTGATGACAATGTTCATGTCATTCAATTTGAAGTTTTACTGTTGTTGTGTGGTGTTGTTGTGGAATCAATAAACTCTGCATCCTAAAGGGATATTACCATAAATATGAAGAAAATAAAATAAAAAATGTTTTCACAAAAAGACATAATCAACTTGGGAAATTTTTGTTTAAAAAAAAATCGATCATAGGCTTCACAAATGTCTTCATCCTATTGATGGAACATTGAGAATTTGCCTTAGAGAGAAAATTGCTTCGTATTTGGCCTTGCACAACCTTAAGTTGCTTAACAGGCAAAGAAATACATTTGGAGAGTCGTCCCTTTCGTAATGTAGGAAATAAAACAGTGCAGCGTGCTGCAACAAACTTTAATGCAAGTATTAACAGAACAACTATTTCAACGATACCAAGTCTAAGTTAGACATGGAGAATGTGCGCGTTTCATAATGGTACCCTGGAATCTTTTCTAACCTAACCACCTTCAGAATTTAGGCTTTAGAGATACAGCGTGGAAACAGGATCTCCAGCCCACCAAATCCGTGCCGACCAGCGATCACCCTGTACACTACCACTGCCCTACACACTGGGAACAATTTACAATTTTTACCAAAGCCAATTAACCTACCAACCTGTACGTCTTTGGAGTGCGGGAAGAAATGGGAGCATCTGACGAAAACCCACGCAGACAGAAAACATACAACCTCCGTACAGACAGTACCCATGGTGGGGATCGAGCCCGGGTCTCTGGCGCTGTAAGGCAGCAACTCTACCACTGTGCCATTGTGCCGCCCCCATATGTGAGGGCAGATTGAACCTCCAAAACCTGGCAAATCAGTATGTACACCCAGAATTGTGCGCCTGACCCTTTGGAGTAAGATCTGAATCCAGAATCTTCTGATTTTAGAGGAAAGAGAACTACCAACAAAGCCTAAACTCACATTTTCTGGAGATGCCTCATCTACTGATAGGCAAGGACATCTATAAAACACCAAGATGACAGCAGCACCGCTGTTGAACAGGATGCATCTTTACTTATGTGCAGACTGCCAGTTTCAGTTTCCATTTTTATACATGAAAAGTCTTTACCCTCCAGGCACTGTGACTGTTAATTATGTCCAATGAATAAAAAGTAGCACGTTACAGATGTCAGTTACGGTTTGGTCATGAGAGGCATTCTTGACAATTGCAAGGGGATACACAAAAATAAAATCACACCAAAATGTGCAGCCATTGGCAGATAAATGCCAAATTAAGCTTATGATTTGACAAGTCTTTACTATAAGTTCCATCAGCTGACAAAATAGTAAATAGTTCTTCACAACAGTGCCATGCTCAGCACCAATTCTTGCTGATATTGTACATAGTTCCCTTGCTCAAGGACTGTCACCCTATATTTTTTTAATCCACACTCAAACGTCCCGTCCTTGCAAATTGTACCACCGGCCTTCCTCTCAAAAGCTCCTCAAAGTGTTGTTGCCACCATACACAAAGGGGTGGCACAGTGGCGCAGCAGTAGAGTTGCTGCCTTGCAGCACCAGAGACCCGTGTTCGATCCTGACTCCGGCTGCTCTCTCTACTGAGTTTGTACGTTCTCCCTGTGAGCACTTGGGTTTTCTCCGGGTGCTCCGGTTTCCTCCTACATTCCAAAGACGTGCAGGTTTAATAGGCTTCTGTAAATTGTTCCTAGTGTGTAGGATAGCACTAGTGTATGGGTGATTGCTGGTCAGCGTGGACTCAATGGGCCAAAGGGCCCGTTTCCATGCTGTATCTCTAAACTAAACTATTAGTTGTTGCACCCAAACAATGCAGGACACCGTTCTTTCACTATCAAAACAAAAGCAAAGTTGAAGAAGTGACAAAACCCTGACAATACACAAGCAATAATTAAATATTACAGCCATGTTATAATTTTTCTGGATAAAGACTAATAAAAGCATTTTGCCTTGGTATTCATTGCACCCATTTTCACTCAGCACTCCATATATATTTTTGTTGTTATATCAGTGTTAAGGTAAAGACGCCATTCTCATGCAGAGATTACATTTTAACCATTGAGCAGCAAGCAGAAATAAAGATAATGATTTATTTCACACAATTGGGGAAGAAAACCTGATATTCAGAATCATGGAATCTTACAGCACAGGAGGCAATACAACTTGTCCTGCCCCCATCTTTCCCAGCTTTTCCCCACCCCCTCTCCTTATTACAATCAGCATGAAGAATGGTCCCGACCCGAAACGCCAAGTATCTATGTTCCTCAGAGATGCCGCCTGACGCGTTGAGTTTAGGGCCTGTCCCACGAGCATGCGACTGCATTTGGCAAGCGCGACCAAACCTGAAGCGGGGGCCGCGCGCAGGTCGAGTGATCCCCGTACAGGGCCGGTCCCACCAGCATGCGACTGCATGCGGCGAGCGCGACCAAACCGGAAGCGGGGACCGCGCGGAAGTCGAGTGAGTGACGTGAAGTTCGAGCGAAGTCCGCGGGAAGTTCGCGCGTGATGTACAGCGTCGAGATGCTGCGCACGCCCGTCAAGGCGGTGCGTACGGCGTCGAGGCGGCTGCGGGCCGACAGGCCGTTGCTGCGCGGAATTTTTGAACACTGTCAGTTTTTCGGAGCCCCGCGTGATGTCGGGACCAGCTCCGCACAACTCCATACGGCTCTGGCGATCGAAGTGGGACCGGCCCCGCGAGGCCGTACGGCTCAAGCGACCACGTTAGGTCGCGCTTGCACATGCAGGCGCATGCTCGTGGGACAGGCCCTTTATTCCAACACTTTATGTCGCTCCACAGAGGTGCTGCCTGACCTGCTTGGTTACTCCAGCACTGTGTGTTCTACTTAAGATTCCAGCCTCTGCAGTTCCTTGAGGTCTTTCAGCTCACTGTGTTGTTTCTCTGAAAGAACTATCAAATTACTTCAGATTCCCTGCTCTTTCCTCTCAACCCAGCAACTTTCCCCCATCCACACACACATCCACTTCATCTCTGGAAGTTACTCATGAATGTGCTACCATTATACAGTGCATTCCAGGTTATAACAACAGTTGTATAAAACAAATTCTCCTCAACTCCCTTTCAGATTATTCTGCCAGTTGTCTGTGTCCTCTCTTTATTGAACCTCCTGTGGTCTAACCCGACAGTATTAAATAAGGCAATTAGTCCGCAGTCCCACTCTGTAATTTATGTCAGGTATAACAGCAGGAGCAAATAAATGCTTAATATAACATGCTCATAGCAATAATCTTGCATATTCTTCCTCCTCGCGAAATGGGACAAGTGTAAACAAGCAGTATGGATGCTATCTGCTGCCAATTAACCAAACAAGGAGTGACCTGGAGACCAATGGTACTTGGTACTCTAAACACGAATGCAAAATGCCTACTTTTTTTTCCAAGCAGGCTTCAAGTAGAAGACAGAGTACAACTGGAAATTACTAGGGGATTTTAAATTTGCCTGAGTCGTTGGGAGAAGTTGAGCGGGGAAGTTGAGCGGGGAAGTTGAGCGGGGTCCATGGCCTGCCCTTTTGTCACTAGTTCTGGCCGGTGGGGTGGGGGTGCGGGGAGGTCCTCACTCAATTCTACAGAAGCTGAGATAATCAATGCAGACCGAGGTATCATCATAAACATGGTGTTTGTCCCCAGTAGATGTTGCGGTGCCCAAACTGTCTGGGATGCCAAGTAAAGTAACTATGGGAAAGTCATTCAGACTACTAAATGTATGGGACGAAATCTCCCTGTATGCTCCAATCGTGCTAGGAAGGACAGAGGCCATGTAGACTTCTTCCCACTTCCTGTGATGTTTGGTGGACCGTGTGGGGTGGGAGGACCCGTTGCTCCTCCCGTGGAGCAGGTGGCGCTGCACAGGACAAAGGGAGATGTTTTGTATATAGTTATCCTGTCTTTATGTGCAGACAGAGATAACTATGTACAAAACATCTCCCTTCGTCCTGTGCAGCGCCACCTGCTGCACGGGAGGAGCAACGGTCCTCCCACCCCCACACGGTCCACCAAACATCACACTCCCCCTTTCCAGTTTGAACGTCTCTATTCCTGAATGAGTCGCCTTGGGGGAATACCACGATTGCAATGTGTCGATCGACGAGGGACCACAGGCAGATCGGCGGGAAGTTAGTCTGGCGGAACTTCGTCAGGCCTGGGGAGGGGCAAGTCAGGCACTCCAGTACCCACACGATTCGGCACCGGGGTGTCCAACTGCTTGGTTCTGGTCAGGTTCCGCGCAGTCTTCGCTGGAGGAACATGGCTTCTTAATTGGTCATCATGCCATTGGCATTGTCCTTCTTGTCCTTGGACGGTGCACATTTTAGTTCCAATGTAAGCCATGATCCTGCCAGCGCACCATTTGCTTTGCTTGGCCGTATAATTACGGTAATATACATAGTCGCCAATGTTCTACTTCGTTGGCTGAGTGCGCACCGTATAAGAGTTACGGGTCGGGATCAAAACTGATAGGGGAGGGCGCACTTGACATCCGAGCATTATCTCTGCCTGAAGACTTTTTGTGAGCGGCTGGGCGAGTGGCAGCGGCCGCCCCAGGGGGACGCTCACAAGAAGAAATGGGTTTCGTCTCGGCCCAGTGTCTGAGGCACTCAGCTGGCGCTGCAGAAACTGGACATGAGCTGAGAGCCGCAGCTCGGCGACCTCTGGCTCTCCGTCCGCATCGGCCTCCTCTGCGAGCAGAAGTACCGGGCTCTGCTCAATGGTTTTGAGGACGTGGAGAAGGTGATCCAACTGCAGCAGGCAAAAAACTTTGTGTATGGCAGCAGGGACAGCCAGGGGCCGGGCTGCACACCAAGGCAGGCTGCAAACCACGTGGAATCTGGAATTTACCTCACGACCTGCAAATCTTGAGATTCAGACGTTTGCAAACATCTGAATCTTGTCCTGATCCTTCACTGGCTGGTGGTGACTCAGGACGAGAATCCCCATCTTCCCTGGAAACTAAACAGTGTCTATCCGTTAGCCCAAACCTTAAATGTTTCACATTTCCAAGAGGAGATACGACACGTTTTAAACCTGCGAGACAAGGAAGCTTAAGAATGCTGGAATATTATCTAATGGATGCTGTATCACTCCTTCCAGTACTCATTCTGGATGTTCAGCCAGGTCACACTGTCCTCGATCTCTGTGCAGCTCCTGGTGGGAAGACTTTGGCACTGTTGCAGACTGAATGCTGTCAACATCTTGCTATCAATGATATATCCTCATCTCGCCTAAGTCGGTTAGGTAAAATTCTTCATAATTATGTCCCAAAGAATCTTTGTACGAAAGATAGACTACGCATCACGTCATTTAATGGCAGGCTCAGGGGAGAAATAGAGAGGGATACCTTTGATAGGGTGTTGGTTGTACAACGGATAGGCATTCAGTACTTGAAGAAGACAACAACATCTTCAGCAGGTTGCGGAGCAGGGAATGCCAAATGCTGTCTCTGTTACAGACCCAGCTATTGGTTTCTGGTATTCTTGCCACAAAGCCTGGCGGGTCAATTGTGTACTCAACGTGTCGCTTATCCCAGTTGCAAAGTGAGTGTGCAGTCAGATTGTGTGGTTGCAGTCATTTTGAGTTGTCTTGCTGCCAGCATTGAGTTAATGAAATAAAGACTTCAATATCAATATCAATATCAGTTTTATTCGTCACTTGCACATAAAGTGCAAGTGAAATGAATTTGCCAGCAGCAGTACAATGAAAAAGAACACACAAAAACACAATAAATTTTTTTAACACAAACATCCACCACAGCATTCATCACTGTGGTGGAAGGTACAAAATTTGTCCAGTCCTCCTCCATTTCCCCCGTGGTCGGGACCTCAACCCTCCGCAGCCACCACTGCGGGCGTCCAGAAGTTCAGACAAGGCAAAGTCCAGATAAAGTCCAGGTAAGTCCTGAATCGTTGCTTCCCCACCGGAGACCGCGGCTTCAGGTTGGTGTAGGCCGCAGGCCGGCGGTCGAAGATTTAAAGTTCCCGCCGCGCCACAGCCAGAAGCACCGCAGAGCCGGCAGTCAGAGCTCCTATCCAGGGGTCCCCGGCGAGAGACCCCGCTCAGGATGGTAAGTCCCCGCCGCGCCCGCGGTAGAAGTAGGCCGCGGGCCGGCGGTCAGAGCTTCTTCTCCTCCCGGGTCCCCAACGGGGGATCCCAGGCTGCGGACGCCGCGCCAGCTGGAGCTCTGTAGACCGCGGCTTCAGGCTGCCGTGGGCCAGCGAACGGAGCGCTCCCCTCCGGCGAGGACTCACCCGCTCATGACAAGAGTCCGCGCTGCGCCCGCTGCTGAAGCCCCGGGCCCTTCTCCGGGAAAGGCCGCCCGATCCTCGATGTTAGGCCACGGGGGAGGCGACATGGAAAAAGTCGCCTCTCCGCGGAGGAGGCGACTAAAGTGGTTTCCCCCTTACCCCCCCCACACAGGACACACAGAGAGACATTAAGAACACACATTAAAACACACTAAAAAGATTTTAAAAGTTGAAAAAACAAACACGCTGCTGGCAGGGCTGCCGGCTTACAGCGCCCCCATCAACCTTAAGTGATTAAGTCGTTGTACCTTGAAGACTCTCAAGTTTTATACAGACATAGAACAAGAACACAAAACTACCAATGACCTCTTGTCTTGACAAGCTGAAGGCAGGTTTAGTTTGGTGCCACTGAAAACCCGGTCTTTAACTGCACAACTTTTGCAGTCTATTTGCTGACATCTGGCGCAAAAAAGCTGGAGGAACTAATTGGTAATATTCAAGTTAGGCTTAACGGGTTAAAATCTGCAGGGCCACCAGTGATAGGAAAGCATTCCACTTCAAATGGCAGTTAAAATTCAGGACTTTTCATCATTTATTAAAATATTAAACGTCATGAACATCTTAATGATGCAACTTAATGTACAAAACCAATGAATGTTTTCGTTCTTCTTGTAACATTCCTTTATTTTATTATTTTTATTCAGTATCTAAAGCAAAAAAGTGCCGCCTGTAACACGCCACAGATCGATTGACAGGACACAGAGAACTGGACCAATATGTACACACTGGCTAAAGGCTTCCTGTGGTGAACTGTATAGTTGACATGGAGATAAAATATTCATTATTTAATCAGGATGAGAAGACTACTCATTAGTAAAATAAATGTGTTTGTAATTCATGGCGAAATGAGTGCAATGTTATGAACAGTGTCTCTAAGTATTGGAGAGAAACCTTTCTGCATTTTTTCATCAAAACCTTCCATCACGTTCTACTCAAGGTCACACACCTGCCATCATTGTGGCTCGCCAACTGCGAGCACTTTTGACAATTAACACAACTGCAAACCTGTGAGATTATCATTTTATTAACCAGAAGACAAAAAATCAAATGAAAGCAAAAACTTGTAGGTGATATGTTCCTACTCTTTAGCTGGATGCATATGTCAGCAAAAAAAAAAGCAACCCCTCCTCTCACACCCACTAAGGAGATTGTGTGAGATGCAGAGATACATAAAAAAGCATAGAAAGTACAACATACGAACAGGCCTTTCAGTCCATGATGTCTGCGATGCCGAGATATAACTAATATCATCTGCCTGCACATGATCCATATTAATTAATTATTTGATGAAGACATTTTATAGAAATTAGCTATTGGGTGCACACAAATGTGTGTATGCATGTTAAACAGGGGTCACAGTTTAAGAATAAGGGGTAGGCCATTTATGGCTGAGATGAGGGAAAACTTTTTCACCCAGAGAGTTGTAAATCTGTGGAATTCTCTGCCACAGAAGGCAGTGGAGATCAATTCACTGGATGTTTTCAAGAGAGTTAAATTTAGCTCTTAGGGCAGCTATTTTCTATGTTTCTATGTTAAACGGTTTCTGAAATGTTGTTCCTTTTGCACAAAGGTACTGAATTTTGATAGTAAAGCACAATACATTCATGCTGCATGTTTATCATAAGAAATAAAGAATACTATCTCTAGGCTTCTGTGGACTTATTGCATCTGAACTGATGTCTGAGATTGAACTAGCTAGAAGTTATGATCCAAGTATATGATCCATATACTGTATAAATGCTGCACAAAATAATTGCTAAACATGATTGCAACCTAGTAGTGTACACATTGCATATTCACATTTTCTACTGTGTGCTCCAATGCACGAGGCACATCATACGTAGAGGCATCAACATTCCATTCTGAAGAAGGGCCCTGATCCGAAACATCATTTTTCTTCAGGAATGCTGCCTGACTCGCTGAGTTACTCCAGCATTTTGTATCTCTCTTCCCAAGAACTAAGGTCCTGATGATATTCAGTCAACTACATTGAACAGGTTACATTATTGGTATGACAGCAGATTGCCAAAAGACACACATCATTCTGTGCTCTAATCATGGGAAGAGCTCAGCTGGTAGACCATGAGAATGTTTCAAGCATGTGCTCAAACCTCCTTGAAAAAAGTCCTGAACCAGGGATTTTTACCTGGAGAAAGAGCATTCAGGACGGCACCAGGAAAAGCAGCTGTCAAGTCTTGCGCTAGTTACAGGATCATTGATTCCTTGCAGTTTTTTTTAAAGCAAAAAAAGCTGGAAAGAAGCTGGTTACACGACAGTAGATCCAAAGACTGAAACCGGAATTGGTGGAAAAGGTTTAGGTTAATCCAAACAGTCCGATTAACTTTCATCGCAGCAAATCTGGAACTGTAGATATGGAAAAAGTGGAAGTTCAGCAGGAACAGAAGCAGGTAAGTGGCCAAATGTTTAGAACTCCCTTATAGAGAATATGGAAGGAGAGTGGGCAAAAGAGTATCTGTTCAAGAGTGCCCATCCCTCGAGAGTTTTTCCAATTCATCTCTTCTCTCATCTTCAGCAAACAATCCTGCAGGTTTCGGTCTTCTAAGCTAATGGTGAGGTCCTTCTGTGGGCAGAACTCTCGCGAGACTTTGATGGCTGGTCCGCACTACCAGCAGAGGTAAAGGTCAATGTAAATGGTCTTTCTGGCCTCTGAAACACACAAGATGCTGGAGTAACGCAGTGCGTCAGGCAGTATTGCTAGAGAAACAGAAAAGGTGATGTTTCGGTTCAAAACCCCTCCTCAGTCTGAAAGTAGAGGTGGCCGCTGAGTTACCCCAACATTTTGTGTCTATCTTCAGTATAAACCAGCATCTGCAGTTCCTTCCTGCACTTCTTGGCCTCTGGATCAGTCCAGGTCTTTAGCACATTAAACAAGGCTATTTCACTGACCACCACATCCACCAACATCTGAAGCTTGGTGTCATTAAAATCACTGTGTGTTGCCATTTCTGTTGGCAGCCCTCCAAACAATGGAATAATTTAATCATCAGATCCCCTTGCTTGTATGTTAATTAGTCATGGTTAGCTTCAGTGGGTGTGCAGGGCTCTTGAAATGATTAGTGCTTAACCAAATTTAATGGGAAAAAGATTGCAATTGTCACGTAAAACTAAAGTGCACGCATGAAATGTGTGGACTAACACATGAAAAGGCCAAGTTAAATGGGCGTGGGTCTCCATGTGGTATCAGTTTTATGCACCTCTTCAAATAAAAAAACATTTTTAAGCCAATACTGTATGCTTCAACTTCAACACAGTCCAAGTCAAACACAACAGGATTGTAGTTTAAAATATCATGAAGGGTCTGCTTACAATGGCACTAACAAGGGTACACAAAGATTATAAATATTGGTTCAAACAAAGACTAGAGGCTCTTCGCATTCAAATATTAGTCCTAAAAGTGTATTTTTATGTACAATATTTGAGCAGAGATGGAATATGTAACTGAAACATTCCAAGTTTACTGAGTACTGTCCTCAATCTTCATTGATGACATTGATAACATTCCACAGTACATTGTTACCGAATAAACCGTTAGAAGAGGAATTAATATAAAGAGACTTCATTATATGTGCCAGTTGGCAGACAAAACCATCTCCTTCAATTTCCTCATGGATTCTTCATAAAATATTGCTCCATTTGGCAGTTACAGTGTCTTCGTTAATGTTTGGGACAAAGTCCCATCATTTATTTATTTGCCTCTGTACTCCACAATTTGAGATTGTAATAGAAAAAAAAATCACATGTGGTTAAAGTGCACATTGTCAGATTTTAATAAAGGCCATCTTTATACATTTTGGTTTCACCATGTAGAAATTACAGCAGTGTTTATATATAGTCCCCCCCCTTTTCAGGGCACCATAATGTTTGGGACACAACAATGTCATGTAAATGAAAGCAGTCATGTTTAGTATTTTGTTGCATATCCTTTGCATGCATTTACTGCTTGAAGTCTGCGATTCATGGACATCACCAGTTGCTGAGTGTCTTCTCTGGTGATGCTCTGCCAGGCCTGTATTGCAGCCATCTTTAGCTTATGCTTGTTTTGGGGGCTAGTCCCCTTCAGTAGTCTCTTCAGCATATAAAAGTCCTGCTCAATTGGGTTCAGATCGGGTGATTGACTTGGTCACTCAATAATTGACCATTTTTTAGCATTGAAAAACTCCTTTGTTGCTTCAGCAGTATGTTTGGGATTATTGTCTTGCTGTGGAATGAACGGCCTGCCAATGATTTTTGAGGCATTTGTTTGAACTTGAGCAGATAGGATGTGTCTGTGCACTTCAGAATTCATTATGCTACTACCATCGTCAACTTTATTTGTCACGTGTACATACAAGATGTACAGTGAAATGAAAGTGGCAATGCCTAAGGGATTTTGCAAAACAATAGAACAACAGAACAGAACCAGTATTTACATTTAAAAAAGACACAACAGTAAATTAGTCCCTGGTGAGATTAGAGTTTACAGTCCTGATGGCCTGTGGGAAGAAACTCCGTCTCATCCTCTTTGTTTTCGCAGCGCGACAGCGGAGGCGCTTGCCTGACCGTAGCAGCTGGAACAGTCCGTTGCTGGGGTGGTAGGGGTCATTCATTATCTTGTTGGCTCTGGATCTGCATCTCATAGGTCCTGCAGGGGGGGGGGGGGGGGGGAGTGTTGTTCTCATGATGCGTTCGGCCGAACGCACTACTCTCTGCAGAGCATTCCTGTCCTGGGCAGAGCTGTTCCCAAACCAAATCAAGATGTTATCGGACAGGATGCTTTCTCCAGCACCAGAGTAGAAGGATCGAAGGATCCTCAGAGAGACTCTGAATTTCCTCAGCTGCCTGAGGTCGTAAAGGCGCTGCCTTGCCTTTCTCACCAGTGCGGCAGTGTATGTTGTCCATGTCAGATCCTCTGTGATGTGGACTCCCAGGTATTTAAAGCTGCTCACCCTATCCACAGTAGTCCCATTTATCCCCAGTGGCGTGTACATCCTCGGTTGTTGTGCCCTAAAGTCCAATCAGCTCCTTAGTTTTAGCAGTTGTCTCTTCAATGAAGATAAGTGAGCCAGTACCTTCAGCAGCCATACATGCCTGGGCCATAACACCCCCACCACCGTGTTTCACAGATGAGGTGGTATGCTTTTGATCTTGGGCAGTTCCTTCTCTTCTCCATACTTTGCTCTTGCCATCACTCTGATATGTTAATCTTCATCTCATCAGTCCACAAGACCTTTTTCCATAACTGTGGTTGCTCTTTTAAGTACTGTAACCTGGCCATCCTATTTTTTGCAGCTAACCAGTGGTTTGCATCTTGCTGTGCAGCCTCTGTATTTCTGTTCATGAAGTCTTCTGCAGACAATGGTCATTGACAAATCCACACCTGACTCCTGAAGAGTGCTTCTGATCTGTCAGACAGATTTTGGGGATTTTCCTTTATTATAGAGAGAATTCTTCTGTCATCACCTTGGCCTGCCAGTCCCTTTACAATTAGTAAGCTCACCAGTGCTCTCTTTCTTCTTAATGATGTTCCAAACAGTTGATTTTGGTCAGCCTAAGGTTTGGCTGATGTCTCTAACAGTTCTATTCTTGTTTCTCAGTCTCATAATGGCTTCTTTCACTTTCATTGGCACAACTTTGGTCCTAATGTTGATAAACAGCAATACAAGTTTCCAAAGGTGATGGAAAGACTGGAGGAAAGACTTGGTGCTGCAAGCTCTCTTGCACCTGCATTAAGGAAGCATTTAAACACACCTGAGCAATTACAAATGCCTGTGAAGCCGTGTCCCAAACATTATGATGCCCTGAAATTGGGGGGGGGAGGCTATGTATAAATACAGCTGTAATTTCCACATGCTGAAACCAAATGTATAAAAATAGAAATGCTCTTTAATAAAATCTGACAATGTGTACTTTAACCACTTGTGATTTTGTCTATTACAAATCTCAAATTGTGGAGTGCAGAGGCAAAAAAATAAATGATGTGTCTTTGTCCCAAACATTATGGAGGGCACTGTATATGAACAAACGAATAAAGAATTTGCACTTTTTGTTACGGATTTCCGAGCCATGCTGATTATCTGTTTCACATTCCCATTGGGATACCAGTGGACTACTGCTTAATGTGATTAAGGCTGGAAGGCTCAGACAGCACCATTCCACCACATCAAACACTCGTTAAATCCATTGCCAGCAATCTTCCCACAGTTCTCAGCCAACATGGCTTACCCAACCCAGCCTGTTGTTTATTTCTGTCTAAAGCCTCCATGAATCTGGAATTTCCTGTGCTTCATGCCCTAGAATGCTGACATATATTTTCAAATATTCTCATCAAAAGGCTACCTGAATACCAGCCTTCATCTTCTCATGTTGTCAATGAACAATGTCTTGCAATGTGTGTGCATTTTCACTTTGTCATACAATTTTTATTTTTGATATTTCATCAGTTACTTGACAAGTCACTTTTGATCACGATCTTCCAAGAATAACTGGAGATGGAATGGTTAGAAGTGGGTGGTTAAATAGTTTCTGTTGGCTGTTTGAAAAGGGGAGAGAAAATTTAGGCAAGTCCTATTGATGACTGAAATGTAATAATGCAAAGTCCGACACTGTGGCACAGCGTTAGAGTTGCTACCTTACAGCGCCAGAGACCCAGGTTCGATCCTGACTACGGGTACTGTCTGTATGGAGTTTGTACACTTCCCCCGTGACTTGCGTGGGTTTTCCCCAGGAGCTCCGGTTTCCTCCCATACTACAAAGTACAGGTTTGTAGGCTAAATAGTTTCAGTAAAATTGTAAATTGTCCCGAGTGTGTGTAGAATAGTGTTAGTGTGCAGGGATCGCAGGTCAGCACGGACTCGGTGGGCCAAAGTACCTGTTTCTGTACTGTATCTAAACTAAAATTGCTGGAGATGGAATGGTTAGAAATGGGTGGTTAAATAGTTCCTGATGACTGATTGGAAAAATACTATAACAAGTGTGAGAACATTTGGGCAAGTTCTTATTGATGACTGAAATGTAATAGTCAAGGGTGAAAAGTTCCATCCTTTAGTTTTAGCCAAGTGAATAACTTACCTTAGTTACACCAGTCTAATAATCCACCAGTGTAGTTTTACATGAGGAATAACATTGGGAATTCAATACCGAAGTCAACATCTTAACCCATTGTTTTCAGGAAAAGAGAAAATGAAAATAGAAACTTGATCAACCTCAAGTATAGATTCTACCACAGCAACAGCACAATTCAAAAAATTGAATTTGCAGTAGATTCAAGCCCAAATCATCTATACAAAGCTAAAATGATTTAACTTGAAGATGCTTAAATGAAACATACAATTTCTGAACCATAGATAAAACCTTTGCTTTGATAAACTTTTATTTTGTTTTTCCCCCTCCATATTTGATATAATGTCATTAGTCATAAACATTTTTTTTTGAACTTTGAACTTTCATCCTTTTACTTACTGCTTTCAAACTTCTACCCAAGCAACATCATCAGATACAATTCAATGGTTCAATGTTACTTTATTGTCGGGGTGGGAGATTGCAACTTTCACGTGGTCGACTAATGCAATCAACCCGATGTGCACAAACAAAAGATCAAATAGAACAAGTTGACCTACAACTTTACACTGTGCACGCCATATGCAAGAAGACAACTTTATTGTCACATGTACCTAGGTACAGCACACGGCAACAGGCAGTCTGGATAAGCTAATGCTGAAGTACATAAAATTAGGCAGAATATAACACAAATAATATGGAGCTCCTGAGGTCTTGCAAGTAGATTCTCAGTTAATGCTATGCTGTGGCAACTGTACCTGCCACTTCCCATGCTAATACTTTTGTAGTTGTTTGCAAATGGTCTCTCAAAAATCTAGAATTTTAGGTTTGACACCTACAGCCAAGTTATTAAAAGCATTCCAAAAGAACAGGTGAAATTCTGCAACATAATATTTGAAAAACAGTTCATTTAAACATTTAAAAAAAAAATTATCTTCTCTGAGGCTTTGATTTTTGTAATGCTGTAAAATTTTCAGGAAGCCTGTTGCTTTCATAAAGTGGAGTAAGTTCTGGCATGTGGACATTTTAATCAAACTTGGCAAACTTTAAATTTTTAAACTAATATTGCAACTGTTGGTGCATTTGCCCATAAAGTATTCACGAATGAAACATAATAGAAGCTATCCCCTCAGCTGCATTGTATTATGAATATAATGTTATAATAAATCCATTTAGAAAGTTTTGCATTTTAATAATACACAATTTTCAACTTGCATGTAGAATTAAATGAAATTACCAGTGGACCACAAAACTGATTTGCTCCCTAATAATTTAATGTGCCTCTCAGATACTGCAAATTTCATAATATTTTATTGAAATAGTATAATTCCGTACATGTATCAAAACAAGTGTCAAGGGAACCCTTCTCGGAGAACCACCTATTCTATAAAGCATTTAAAATTCATTGGGTTGGGTTTACATTTTTGTTTCTGCTGATGTGTGCAAATTGGTCCCAATTTATATTAGTCAAATGTTTCCTTCAGCTTTTGGATACAATTCAGAACTTTGTCTCGGCCAAATGAATGATAACATAGTTTTTGACATGAACAGTACATTTGTGTGGCTTGCTCTTTGGTAACTTACATGTATTTTGCATCAATCGTGGTTTGGATGTTTAGTCCATGTCTATGAACAAAATGAAAGTGCATAATGGTCCAGTTGCACTCAATACAACTTCTAAACAGTGCATGGCTATTAACTGAAATGACCATCATTGCTACACAGGCTTGACAAGAATAGTAGCTCTGATCAATAGTATGATGTGACAAAATTAGGGACAGATGTTGAATGTCTATTCAATGAATCCTTTGCTAAATATTTGGAACTAGGTAAGGGTAGGGAGAACTTAGAGGGGGATTTGAAAGTAGCATGGCAATGTCTGCCAAGATAAAATAAATAGTAATCAGGGCTAATACATAATTTCAAACATTTTAAATAAATGTAATCCAAAATTGTTTCCAAGTTTGACTTCATATTATTTGGCCGCCCTCTGCCTGATTCAATTATTATTTATTGTCACATGTACCTAGGTACAGTGAAAAGCTTAATATGCAATGTTATTTTTTTTTTCAAAATTATGGACAATGCTCTCAAAAATGACCTATGGGATTCAAAGAGATGGAGGATGAGAAGGAGGAAATTCCAATACTGAAGTGCAGTTGGATGAAAGTTGTTGACACTGACAGTGAAGGGAAGAAGGGATGCGCAAAGGTGAGGAATCACAACAGAGGTTCAGGAAGGGGTCTGCAGTACAGGATAAGGTTACAGAGGTGACCAGGAGAATCACAGCATTTCATTTCTGTCCAGGCAGGTGGATGACAAAGTACAATACAATACAATAGCGTTTATTGTCATTTGAACCTAAGTTCAAACAACATTTTGTTTCTGCAGTCATAAGAACAAGAAAAAAACCAAGACACACAATTTACACAGACACCCATCACAGTGAATCTCCAAACACCTCCTCACTGTGATGGAAGGCAAAGTCTTGTCTCTCCCCTGTACTTTATTCTTCTCCCGATGTTAAAGCCCCCGGCGGGCGATGGTAAGTCCCGCGGCCGTTAAGGCCGCGCCGGGCGATGTAAGGCCCTGCTCTGGGTCTTGATGTTGGAGCCCCCGGCGGGTGACGGCAAGTCCCGCGGACGTTAAAGCCGCGCCGGGCAATGTAAGGCCCCGCTCTGGGTCGTTTTTAACCTCACGATTCGGGCGGGAGAAGTTGCCGTTGCTGGAGCTCCGAAAAGCGGTCTCCCACCAGGGACCCGCGAGCTCCCGATGTTACCGTCCACCGGGCCTGCGGCTGGAGCCTCCGAAGCTCCGAAATCTGGTCACAGCCGCGAGCTCTCCACGCTCCAAAGCCGGCCAGCTCCACGATGGTGAGTCCGCAGGCTCTGCGACTGGAGGCCCAGGTCGATTCCGGTTGGAGGCCGCTCTATGGTGCTAGGCCCCAACGACAAGGGAGACCCGACAGGGAAAAGGTCGGGTCCCCGTACAGGGAAGAGATTTAAAAGTTTAAAAAGTTCCCCCCCCCCCACATATACACAGCTAAAAACTAAAACCAATAACATGCACCTAACGGGACAAAAAGAAAGAAAAGACGGACGGACTGCAGTCGAGCCGCTGCCACAAGGCGCCACCACACCGATAAATTGGCATGGTTAGTAAGTTTGCAGGTGACACCAACATAGGTTGGTATCACAAACTATGAATGTGGTTACCAAGAATTCCAGTGGGATCTTGATTAGCGGGGCAAGTAGGCCGAGGAATGGCTATTGGAGTTTAATTCAGATAAGCACGAGTTGTTGCATTTTGGGAAGTCAAACAAGGGCAGGACTTTAACAGTGAATGGTAGAGACCTGGGGAGTGTTGCAGAGAGAGGGATCTTGGCAAAGAAAAGATGAGATCTGGGGCAGATATGCCATGGTCATGTTGAGCATGTGGACAGATGTATGGAATCAAGTGGATTGTTCTTGCTCCTATTTTCTCAAGTGCTTCCATTTTCACATACGCTCCCACCAATACGCATATCATCTAGATTCCATCATCTAGACATTCATCCCCGAGTGACCTCTGCACCACTTTGCTGCCTCTTTTCAAAATCTCAGACAATGAATAGGATCAGTAACTGGTACAATTCTTTTCATTCCTCTTGAAATTTTCAGTTCACTCCTTACATTTTAAATATTAGTTTAGTTTGTTAATTATTTCGCCTCAGACATTGAGGAATGAAATTTTGGAGCTAGAGTGGAACCTGCCAGCAGTACGATACAGTATTACTAATTGGGGGGCAAGATCCCAGGCATATTGCTTCTTACAACAAAAGTCTGCAACAGAAGTCTGCAAATGAAGGGGGACCTCATAGAAACTTACTGAACAGTGAAAGGCCTGGATTGAGTTAATATGAAGAGGATGTTTCCACAAGTGGGAGAGTCTAGGACCAGTGGCCATGGCCTGAGAATAAAAGGATGTTGCTTTAGAAAGGAGATATTTATTTAGTCTTAGGGTGGTTGGTGAATCTGTGGAATTCATTGCCACAGACGGCTGTGGAGGGCTAGTCAATGGATATCTTTAAGGCGTAGATTGACAGATTTTTGATTAATAAGGGTTTCAGGGATTATGGGGAGAAGGCAGGAGAATAAGATTGTGAAGGAAAGAAAGAAACCTGATTGAATGGTTGAGTCGACTTGATGGCCCAAATGACCCAATTCTGCTCGTGGATCTTCAATTTACGACTTGGTAAACTGGACACAGTCATCGTGTTTATAAAATATACTCACTGAAAGCCATATTATTGCATGTATCGAGGTTTGTGTTTAAATTCTCTCCATCCACTATATGTTCCATGTCTTATTCAAATTGCCCCCCCCCCCAAAAAATAAAAACGTTTTCAGTACACTTCTTTCCCATGCAGGCAAATTTCATGAATTATTTATGGACGATAAGTCAGTATTAAATTTTCAGCAGAAAATTCCAGATCCTAAGGTCGTTTGTCCTTCCCTCCCTCAAAGCAGGAGCAGTAGATACATAAATAATGTTATTTCATTGCATCTTTCTTCCTGCATTAACATAAAGATCTTACACAACCTCTTCCATGGTGACGCTACCCAATAAATCTGGTTCTTGGAGATGTTACATTCTAAGCCTCCGACTGAAATAGAAAACAGGGCAAGGCTGAAATGCCACGTTCTTTATTTATCACAAAAAATGTTGCTTATGGCAACCCAATAATGCTATGACAGAAAAATTAATTTAATACCCATCTCAAAAAATATCATAAAAATGTCAAGATGATTAAGGAATTAGAAAGGTCACCCATGCCAAGACAAATGACAGACAATCAAAATCTTACTACGATAATAAATCTGTACAAGGATGAAATTAAATATTTAATCTGTTTGGTACAACTATGGGCTTATATTACAAAAGTTAGGTTGGAAAATAGCAATCACGCAGCTATGATTAATGGATTACAAAAATGTAAAGCCCCTGGTTTTAAATGTGTATGCAAATAACTCCATAGCCCTTCATCAAAGCATCAATTTATGATATTTTATAATTTACATTTTATATGATTTACAGTTAAAACATTACATTTAAAGTCTGTCTCACGAAAGATAACAGGTGATCACTGTAATGAATAAATATCGCCATTAAATTTCCAGCTAAGTGTATTTGTTTCAACATATTTAAAGATTTTAAAAAATCTACAAAAATAATTAATGTGATGTATTTTCTCAAAATGATAGAACTGAACTTCAGTCTATAGTTTCAATAATGGAAGCCTTATACCCTGACAATTTTGCTCAGTATTCTTCAATTGTACACTTAGCCCAACCATAAAATAACGTCAAACCTCCTTGTGAAGATCTGAGGCAAATCTACTGCAATATATGTTTTGGCCTCTGGTTCATTAAAAGCAATTCAGAACCGTTACCTAATTGTGGGTGATGGATAAGTTGGGGTAGATGTGCGGTCACTCAGCTGTTCATGGTGTACGTCTTTTGTCTTAGATAAGGAGGTAAAAATTATTCATGAATTCGCAAAATGGACCTAGAATCAAAATCAGCCTTTGCAAGATACATTAAAAGGCCCAAACCCTTTTACCGACATCTGACCCCACCGGTTAGCAGCAGGTGGATGACAAGCAAACACCAACTCCCGTGTGCACAGAATTGGGATCAAATGGAGAAGAGTCAAGACAGTTAAGTGTGTTTTATTGTCATATGTTCCAGATAGAACAATGAAATTCGTAGCTGTAGCAGGACAACAGAATATGTAAACATAGTACACAGCAAACAGTATAATAAACGAGAGAGAAAAAAGGTTCAGTGAGTATATCTACACATACAATCTATATAGGTGTGTATTTGTGAGTATGTGTATGTATATACTCACTGAACCTTTTTTTGCTCTCATTTATTATATTGTTTGCAGTGTACGATGTTCAGATATTCTGTTGTACCGCTGCAAGTATGAATTTCATTGTTCTATCTGGGACATATGACAATAAAACAATTAACTCTCTTGGCTCTTCTCTATTTGATAATACATATATATATATATATATATATATACACACACATGCACATACGTACACACAAAAATAACAATAATAGTCTATGTAGTTCAGAGCTTATTTGAAGTTGTAGTGTTTATATAGCTTAATGGCTGATGGGAAGAAGCTGTTCCTGAATCTGGATGTTAGAGTTTTCAGGCTCCTGTACCTTCTTCCCGATGGCAGGGGTGAAATGAGTGTGTGACTGGGGTGGTGTGGGTCTCTGATTATGCTGGCTGCCTTTTTGAGGCAGTGATTCCGATAATCCCTTCGATGGTGGGAAGGTCAGAGCCGGTGATGGACTGGGCAGTGCTCACAACATTTTGAAGAGGTTTTCAAGATCAGAAATGATGTTAAGATATTGCTTCCAATACAATGTATTTGGCCAGGATACACAAACCAAGAAATAGTGCAAGCAACATTCTGAAGAAGGGTCTCGACTCGAAACGTCACCCATTCCTTGTCTCCTGAGATGCTGCCTGTCCCGCTGAATTACTCCAGCTTTTTGTGTCTATTCAAACGCTGCATATCAATGCACGTGTAATATTTACACTTAGCTAGTATAATGTCATAATTATCAATGAACAAACCCTATCTGAACAACTTATTAAAAACATCAGTGTCACAATTGTGAAATCAAGTCAATCATGTCAGTGTGGTTCATCGAACCTGGACTTTCCTTCATGTCATGATTCAGAGTTTGACATGTAGCTGCCAGTCATGGAAAATGCTTTGGCAACAGCAATTAGCCTTCAATTGACTTCAAGCTGTGCCATTTTAAAAACACAAGCCAAAGGAGCTGCCTCACAGCGCCAGAGACCCGGGTTCTAACCTGATCTCGGGTGCTGCCTGTACAGAGTTTGCAAGTTCTCCGTCTGACTATATGGGTTTCCTCCCAGTGCTCCAGTTTCCTCTTACGTCCCAAAGACATGCTGGTTTACAGGTGATTTGGCCCTCTGCAAATTGCCCATCGTGCGCAGGGAGTGGATGCGAAGAAAGTGGTATAACTTAGAGCTAGTGAACGGGTGATCGCTGGTCTGCGTGGACTGGGCTGAAGGGCCTGTTTCCACATTGGATCTCTAAACTTAAACTAAACTAAGATAGCTGAGGATCTATCTTATAGCACATAGTGCTAACCACAGAACCACCTCAGCTTCACATCCTTGTCGATAATCTCAATCAACTGGAAATTTAAAGCTTATCTTCCTCCCCAGCAGCTGCTGACTGACCCGCTGAACAACTTCAACTTTCTTATTTTACCAGGCCGTCCACACGTTACAAATACCCCATCACACAAACGAGCTACGATAATATCATGAAATTCAAAAGTCTGACATTCGTATGTCAGAGTGACGTTCACTCTATGTCAGAGCAAGATTCCTCTCTCTCTCCACACCTTTAAGAATTGTTATTTCTTATCAGTCTAATGTACTTTTGAAGCCACCCATAACAATACTGTGGACACAAAGTGCTGGAGTTACTCAGCAGGTAAGTAGTATCTTTGGAGAATATGAATGTTAATCCTGGCCAAAGTGGAGAGGCCAAGACTTTAAAATGGGGTAAAAGCTTCAGGGTTGCTGGGAGATTTGGTCAAATTGGAATTGCTCTCTGCAGAATTGGGACAAGCTGCGGAGTGGTGCCAGTGTGTCTAGAGCTTAGATGCAAGTTGCAAGAAAATAATAAGAACATCTGCAGACCCTGTTAATTAGGTGCAAAATGCATAGAATGGATTGGATGGCTGCAAATAAGACATACACCTTGATAATAATTGTAAATAATGTTGCAGAGTTCTACTTTGCCGAGTGTTGATTGAATGAGGTATTGAGCCTTGTCTGGGTTTCTTGCAGATCAGGGAAAATGTTTCTAAGTTGGCTTTCTTGAGAAGTCCTGTTTGAGTACAATGTATTGAGCTGCTGTATTATTGGGTTAGGAAAATGTCGGTTATGTATGGGGTTAATCGATATCTGTAATTGGATTATTAAGAGACCACCCCCATGTGGTTCGGCCCCTCGAGGTCCCGGGACATATAAAAGTCCGCTACTACGAGATCCAGCGTCGATCTTCTGGGAGAGCGCTTGGGACTGCGTGACCTTCTGGATTGTTTCTGTCTGAGCGAGGCCTAGAGGGCTTGATCAGGCAGATATGAGATCGAACCCATGGTGGGATAGGTGCAGTAGTTGAACTGTAATTGCACTTTGTTAAAATAAAGATTAGTTGTTCAAGTGCTTGATTCAGTGTTTTTGACTGAAACTAGACTGGGGGGAAAGCTTAGAATGAGCGATTTACATGAATAGGTGACCCAGTCTGAAGAAGGGTCTCGACACAAAATGTCACCTATCCATGTTCTCCAGAGATGTTGCCTGGCCTGCCGAGTTATTCAAGCACTTTGTGTCCTTTTGCGTATTAACCAGCATCTGCAGTTCATTGTTACTACAAGTTATAAATGGTTTGGACAGATTTTCTTCCTATATTTCATGCAGATCAAAAATGGAGGCCACGGAATAAGTAATTATGTAAATGCCCAGGACGTGAGAATTTTATCTTAAATGCAAGATGCAATTTGCAATAGGCTGGATTTTAGGATAAAGGAGACTGATTCAGAAACAACCTGCAAAAAAAAACGAAATAAGCTGAACACTTGGAGAGACATTTACAATGATAAACCTGGATTGCTCTTCAAAAGAGCCAGCTCACATTCAGTTGGCCAATTGACTTCCCTCTTTGCAAAGCAATTCCACAATTCTCTTGTAGATGTTAGTCTTTGATCACTGGAGCTAAACAAGAGGCAAGAGGGTTTAGTGCTGAGGTACTCACCACCTGACATACAGGTTGGAGCAGTCAAGATCCAATTAGTGCTTAGAACTGAAATCAAATATATACCCCGGAACTGATTATATTCCGTTTTATTGACTGTATCGCTTGCAATTTTCAATGGATTACTTCTTAATTCAATGGTCGTTTGCACAAGGCATAAAATAGATAGGGGCATGTGAACATAAGTTATTAAACTAGTCCTAGAAACATAGAAAATAGGTGCAGGAGTAGGCCATTCGGCCCTTCGAGCCATTCAATATGATTATGGCTGATCATCCAAAATCTTCGATTACAGCTAGTAATCTGGGCACATGAGTTAAAATCCCAAAGTGATTAAGTAATTTAAAGTTCCGTTAACTAAAACTGATTGAATTGATTAAAAGATGTAGGAATGGAAACATCCCATTTGACCCACAGAGTCCACGCCAACCATCTATCACCCATTTGCGTTATTTCCATTTTCGCATCCACTCTCTACAAACTAGGGGGAAGTTAGAAAAGCCAATTAACCTACGCCGGGCATCTTTGAGATGTGGGAGGGAACTGCAGATACTAGGAAACCCACATGGTCACAGGGAGAATGTGCAAACTCCACTCAGATAGCCCCGCGGTCAAGGTTGAACCCGGGTCTCTGGTGCTGTGAGGCAGCGTCTCTACCAGCTGCTTCACTGTGCAGTACCATGTTGCACTATGAAATAATACAATGTAAAATGTTACTGGGTCTGTGTGAAAGCACTGCAGCGCTTAAAGTTATCATTACAGAGCAAGTCCAACAGTCGAACCAAACACAAACATAGCTGCTAACGTAACTACCAGTATAAAATAGTACAAGAAGTCAATCAGCTGTTCCAAATTGCTGCAAGAAAGACTTGTGGTTGGGCCACCTCTGCATTGACCTTGGCACCAAACACAAAATAATGTTAGTCCAGTCAACACTGAGAAATCCCTTCGAATGAGTGGGCCTTAATACAAAATATGATGATTTCTCCTACGGACTCATCCAGCAATAGCCTGATGAAGTCCAACTCACAGAGTTACACCTTTCTGGCGATGCCCAAGACAGCACCACACATTCCTGAGCACATTGAGCTCTAACTGGGGTGGCACATCAACGCAGTGGTAAAGTTGTTGCCTTACAGCACTAGTCACCCAAGTTTGGTCCTGACCATGGGTGCTGTCTGTAAAGAATTTGTGCATTCGCCCTGTGACCACATGGGTCTTCTATGGTTTCTGGTACTCTGGTTTCCTCTCACGTTGCAAAGACGTACAGGTTTGTCAGTTAATTGACTTCTGTAAATTATCTGTAGTGTGTAGGACAGAACCAGTGTATGGATACAGTGTTGCTGTCTCCTCCCCTTCCTAGTTCTCCCTCAGCCCTCGGGCTCCTCCTCCTCCTTTTTCCTTTCTTCTCCCCGCCAGTCTGAAGAAGGGTTTCAGCCCGAAACGTTGCCTATTTCCTTCACTCCTTAGATGCTGCTGCGCCTGCTGAGTTTCTCCGGCATTTTTGTGTACCAGTTTATGGATGATCACTGGTCGGCGCAGATTCGGTAAGCTGAAGGGCCTGTTTCCATGTTCTATCTCTCTAGACTAAACTTAATTGCAGAGCAGACTCATTGAACATTGCAAACACTAGTGTACAGTTTAGCATTACAAATTAGTCTTAATGACTAAAAAGCCCTGATTCCATGGCCACAGATCAAGAATTGTCCATGTATCATATTTTCTATGTCGATCAGCCATGACCAATGACGAAGCAGACCTGATGGGCCGAATGGCCTAATTCTGTTCCCATGTCTCATGACCTTATGTATTTTCTTACAACATAGTCCTGCCACTCATTTTAGTTTAGTTTACTGAGGTACATTGAAAAGCTTTTGTTGCATGATAACCAGTCAGTGGAAAGACTAAACATGATTACCATTGAGCCATCCACAGTGTACAGATACATAATATAAGGAACAATGTTTAGTGCAAAATAAAATCCAGTAAAGTCAGATGAAAGATAGTCCGAGGGCCTCTAATGAGATAGATAATAGCTCAGGACCACTCTCTAGTTGTTGATAGGATGGTTCAGTTGTCTGATAACAGCGGGGAAGAAAACGTCCTTGAATCTGGAGGTTTGTGGTTTCACACTTTTGTACCCCTTGGCTGATAAGAGAGCGGAGAAGAGGGAGTGACCTCCTCATTAGGAATACATTTTCAGTAGCCAATTAACCAACTCATAAGCACTTTGTTGGGATGTGGGAGATAAACTAGGTGAGAACAGGGAAATTGTGCTATCTTCACACACAGTATCCAAGCGTGGGATCGAACCTGGGTCACTAGAGCTGTGTGGCAGCAGTGCTACCTGGCAGCAGAAATCCTATTTAATATCACCCACTATCAGGCAATGATTGGGCAACGAAAGGACACAAAGTGCTGGAGGAACTCAACAGGTCACGCAGCTTCTCTGGAGAACATGGAGAGGTGACGTTTTGGGTCGGGTCTGATTGTATGAGAGGAATAAAGAAAGCTGGAAGAGGATGGAGCAGGACAAAGTGTGGCAGGTAATAGGTGTACACTGGCAAGATGAGTGTTGCTAGGCAGATGGTTGGATAAGGGACAGATGAAAAAACAGAATGGCGTGAGCCAAAAGAATTGAAGAATTGTGAATTTTGAAGCCAGAGGAAGGAACGTGGTATTAGTGGGAGGGGAAAAATAGGTGCAAGTCTAGGTGGGGCACAGGGGAGGGGGGGGGGGTGAGACAGGGGAGGTGGGTTTGTCAGAGATTACCAACAATTGGAGAATTCAATGTTTTGCTGCTTGGTTGAAGATGAACTCCAACAAGCAAAGTCTCCAGTCGAGTTGCCGCATTCCTGCAACTACCTCTTCAATGGCCAAGGCACGTCTTATCCACAACAATCCAAAGCTGACCAATTACTACCCAGCAAAATGATGCCAGATATTATAAAATGTGTTGTAAAACTATACACCCTCACCATTAGTCAAGTATTTTGATCAAATGAGGGGTTGGAGACAAGTCATTCCATACCAATCAACTCACTCAATGACCATCCTGACTTAGAAACCTTTTTGTCACAGCTGTGTCAAACCCCACAGCTTCTACCTAAAGCGATATAGGTGAATTGCCTTCAATACAGGAACACTGCTTACCACCATTTTCCCCAAGAGCAATTTGGCTTGGGAGATAAATGGCGGCTTTGCCAGCAATACCTACACTGCCCAGTCCATCACCGGCTCTGACCTCCCCACCATCGAAGGGATTTAGCGGAATCGCAGCCTTAAAGACCCACACCACCCTGGCCACGCACTCATTTTACCCCTGCCATCAGGAAGGTGGTACAGGAACCTGAAAACTGTAATGTCCAGGTTCAAGAAGAGCTTCTTCCCAACAGCCATTCAGCTATTAAACACCACAACCTCAAATAAGCTCTGAACTTCATAGACTATTATCATTTGTTTTTTGTGTGTAAGTATGTGCGCATGTGTGTGTGTGTGTATATACAGTGGCTTGCAAAAGTTTTCATACCCCTTGAACTTTTCCACATTTTGTCACGTTACAACCACAAACGTAAATGTATTTTATTGGGATTTTATGTGATAGACCAACACAAAGTGGCGCATAATTGTGAAGTGGAAGGAAAATGATACATGGTTTTCAAATTTTTTTACAAATAAAAAACTGAAAAGTGTCGCGTGCAAAAGTATTCAGCCCCCCTGAGTCAATACTTTGTAGAACCACTTTTCGCTGCAATTACAGCTGCAAGTCTCTTGGGGTATGTCTCTACCAGCTTTGCACATCTAGAGACTGACATTTTTGCCCATTCTTCTTTGCAAAATAGCTCAAGCTCAGTCAGATTGGATGGAGAGCGTCTGTGAACAGCAATTTTCAAGTCTTGCCAGAGATTCTCAATTGGATTTAGGTCTGGACTTTGACTGGGCCATTCTAACACATGAATATGCTTTGATCTAAACCATTCCATTGTAGCTCTGGCTGTATGTTTAGGGTCGTTGTCCTGCTGGAAGGTGAACCTCTGCCCCAGTCTCAAGTCTTTTGCAGACTCTAACAGGTTTTCTTCCAAGATTGCCCTGTATTTGGCTCCATCCATCTTCCCATCAACTCTGACCAGCTTCCCTGTCCCTGCTGAAGAAAAGCATCCCCACAGCATGATGCTGCCACCACCATGTTTCACAGTGGGGATGGTGTGTTCAGGGTGACGTGCAGTGTTAGGTTTCTGCCACACATAGCGTTTTGCATTTTGGCCAAAAACTTCAATTTTGGTCTCATCTGACAAGAGCACCTTCCTCCACATGTTTGCTGTTATCTCCCACATGGCTTGTGGCAAACTGCAAACGGGACTTCTTATAGCTTTTTTTCAACAATGGCTTTCTTCTTGCCACTCTTCCATAAAGGCCCGATTTGTGGAGTGCACGACTAATAGTTGTCCTGTGGGCAGATTCTCCCACCTGAGCTGTGGATCTCTGCAGCTCCTCCAGAGTTACCATGGGCCTCTTGGCTGCTTCTCTGATCAATGCTCTCCTTGCCCGACCTGTCAGTTTAGGTGGACGGCCATGTCTTGGTAGGTTTGCAGTTGTGCCATACTCTTTCCATTTTCGGATGATGGATTGAACAGTGCTCCGTGAGATGTTCAAACCTTGGGATATTTTTTTATAACCTAACCCTGCTTTAAACTTCTCCACAACTTTATCCCTGACCTGTCTGGTGTGTTCCTTGGGCTTCATGATGCTGTTTGTTCACTAATGTTCTCTAACAAACCTCTGAGGCCTTCACAGAACAGCTGTATTTATACTGAGATTAGATTACACACAAGTGGACTCTATTTACTAATTAGGTGACTTCTGAAGGCAATTGGTTGCACTGGATTTTATTTAGGGGTATCAGAGTAAAGGGGGCTGAATACTTTTGCACGTGACACTTTTCAGTTTTTTATTTGTAAAAAAAAATTTGAAAACCATGTATCATTTTCCTTCCACTTCACAATTATGCGCCACTTTGTGTTGGTCTATCACATAAAATCCCAATAAAATACATTTACGTTTGTGGTTGTAACGTGACAAAATGTGGAAAAGTTCAAGGGGTATGAATACTTTTGCAAGCCACTGTATGTATGATGTGTGTGTGCGTGCGTGCATGTATATTTGTGAGTATGTGTATATATACACCCAGACTGAGCTTTTTTTCTCTCTCTCGTTTATTATATTGTTTACAGTGTATTATGTTTAAATATTTTGTTGTGCTGCAAGTAAGAATTTCATTGTTCTATCTGGGACATATGCCAATAAAACACTATTGACTCTCAACTCTTGAATCTACCATCATTTACACTGGAAGATATAGAAATAATTTTTGCAGGGATGCTATGGGCAAAATAGTTTGCAAATGTATTTACATATCAATATCCTGAAAGGATTTGGGTTTTACTGTCTTAGAAACAGCCACAAAAACCCACAACTTGCTTGATCGGAAATTGTTCTTACAACATAAAACAAACTCAATTTCATGGCTCTGAAATGGATATTTACAAATGATTGAGAATATTCTGTCGTGTTTGTTTAATCATGAATTGGTATTTATGCTCCCGGGAGCTCTTAACATTGGAAATAGGAACCATATTTAATTTTAGTTTGTAGAACTTTGCAGTTACTGCAGGTGTGTTATTCTTCAGAGATGATTATATAGTATCTGCAAGAGAGTTAAAGTTTCCTCACAGGAAATGCTATATGATTATTTTGAAATGGGTACTTTGAAAACCCACATTTAAATAGTTTTGAATGGTGAATTAACAGTTCCTGTGTTATAGGAGTATTTGCACAGCTTGGAAGCAGATATAAAAATGGCAAAACATTGCATTATATAAGTAGAAGTAGAGATTATTTTCTGCAAAAGCCTAGATATCTATCATACTAGCCAAAGACGATTAAAGATTGGTTAACCCATAACTGCCTCCGTTTAGGCAACATTATGTGGAAGCAATTAACAATGCTGCCACTTCCAGCAACTTAACTTCCTGCAAACACTTAAACAAAAACTAAATATATATCTGATCATAAGCTTTTTTTTCATAATATTCTCAAATATCAAAACAACATGGAATATTCACTGGGAAGGGCTATTTATTTCCAAAATGGTCATGAAACAATTTACAAAATCATGGAACTACTACAATTTCCAATGTTACCGGGGTAGCAGAAAATTGCAAGTAAATTCTCCAGGACAAAATGCAACATTAAGGATTCTTCCAAAATAACATAGTGACATGCCAGCATTGATCTAATATCATAATCCATATTGGTTCAATTGTACAATCTTCATTATTCTAATATTACAACATGAACCATCATAATATACCAGAGCGCATTATTTTATGCTTCCAGATGCAATCCATTCTTTCCAAAATCCCATTACTCAAATGAAACAGGATTCCTTTGTGCATTTTACCAATACTATCTCCATATCATATTCGTATAACCTTCAGTCTCATTTATAATCAGTGTCCATTCACCCTGTTCCTTTACAAAGAACGATATCAAAAATTGCAGGTACTTTCACAGGAATCTATTCATTTAAATTGTAATCCATCCGGCATAATGTTCATGTATTTTTGCTTTGCAAATCTATTTCAGTTCAGTTTTAGTTCAGTTTAGTTTATTATTGTCACATGAACAGAGGTGCAATGAAAAGCTTCCATTTCCGCGCTAACCAGTCAAAGAAAAGACTATACCTGAAAACAATCAAGCCGTGCACAGATAATGCATAAAAGGTACAATATTTAGTGCAAGATATTATCACTGAAGTTTCAAATTTCACGAAGGGAAATGAATAAGTTTATTGGCCAAGTATGCACACATACAAGGAATTTGCCTTGGTGCTCCGCTCGCAAGTAACAACACGACATACAGTAATCCATTAAGAATAAAACATAAAACATTAATACATTAACAGAAAGACAATTTCCAACTGCCTAATGCTTCATTATCACTAATGTTGAACCAATCTCCTGCTTAAATCCATCACTGGGAGTTCTTATGGGGTTTTGGAATGTTTTGGTGATACATTACTCCACTCACACTTGGAAGTTGCTACTTCTTAGTATCTACAATATGATTAAGCGGCAGTTAAGTCTAGAAGAGTAGATGTTACTAAGTACTAAGCATTACCAAGTGAAGAATAACTGTTTCTAGATGAGATTCTCCCAAATTGGCTTTGCAAACTGCACTAAATTCCAGTACTCACAATTGATGGGAGCATAAATTATGTTGTTTGCAGGGAACAATTAGTGTGCAAGAGGACTCCCAAATAAAGCAGGGCTCCACAGAATGACAATTAGTTACTAAATTAATGAAATCTTCATTTGGCACGGGAGATAGATTTTCTTTTCATTGGGGAAATGGAGAGTCTGTTAAAATGAACTCCTTTCAGGACTTTCACATTGAATCTCCCAAGCCATTCTTGTCATGTGGTTTGAACTCTTTGAAATTCATCAACATTATATATGAAAAAACTAAATTTGGGCTCAGAGTATTTCAAACATACCTCAGCAGTAAGACAGACCTGGGTTAAAATAACTGATTCTGACAAATAGTACATATTAATACATATCATTATTACAGCAGGTATGTTATGTACCAGCTTCAGAATATATGGATGCTTAGTGAACTAACAATAATCAAATCTAGGTTTGCCAATGGACACAGTTATTGTATAGTGCAGAGAAAATTACAGCACAGGAACAGGCCTTTCAGCCCACAATGTCCATGTCAAATTTGATGCCAAGATATACTAACCACATGCCTCAGTGCCAGAGCCATGGGTTCAATCCTGATTTTGGGTGCTGTTTGTGCAGAGTTTGCATGTTCTCCCTGTGGTTTTCACATGGTTTTCTTCCGGGTGCCCTGGTTTCCTCCCACAACCCAAAAGCATGCAGTGTTGTAGGTTCATCGGGCTCTGTAAATTGCCGCTAGTGTGTAGGGAGTGGATAAAAAAGTGGGATAACATAGAACCAGCGTGAATGGGTGATCAATGGTCAGCATGGACTGGTGGGCTAAAGGGCATGTTTCCATGCTGCTTCTCTAAACAAAACTAATCTGACTATGCATGGTCCAAATCCCTCCATTCCCTAAACATACATGTGCCACGTTTTATCTCTGCTGAATCTATAATGAAATAAAATTAATTCACTATTCCTCATCATCCAGACAGTTTGAATGCAAGCTGCTTTAGCTGCATTGCATCGCCATACATCATGGTTCAGTATTCAAGTTCAAGTCCGCGTTTATTGTCACTTAAACAACTAAGGTACAGTGAAATCTGTTCCCCAAGTGTAACTTTACACTTTGAGATATTGCAACATTACAAATCACTGAGTGATAAACTAATCACAGCGCCAGAGATCGATCCTGACCTTGGGTGCTGTCTGTGCGGAGCTTGCATGTTCTCCCTGTGTACGGCATTAGCACGTGGTTTTCTTCTGGGTGAGAACCAGAACCATTGATTGCTCACTCACCATTAGTCACAGAATATATTCAGAAGCAAAATTGATACTTTAAAACATTCTGGGATAATGTAAATATTCACTTTAATATGAAGTTAGCATATCCACATAAAATATTTTACAATTTTACTGACCTACATTAAAACAAAAAAACACAGACTTCATAAAAGTTGTATTTTTTTTTAAATTCTATCACTTAGTATTATATACTTTGGGATTTACAATATGGCATCATATTCCATGCATTAAATTTGAAAATGTTCAAACTTCATTGTAGAATTAGGGTTCACAGAGTTAAAAGGCAAAAATCATTTTGAAGAGAATATAATGAACCAGTTCATTACATTCAATATATGTTGCTCTAATTCCCCTCAACAAAAATAGGTGTCAGATGAAAGGAATTGGACTTGCTTCAAGTGACACAAAGGCAGCCCATGCTCATTAAATTTCTATTGAATGCCCACCTCTGGGATTTCTTGGATTCTATCAGCAAAGAACTTCAGCTTCTCTGTGGAAAACTCCAGTGTATCTTTAAATTTGTAAAATACATCAGTCGAGGGCTTTTTTGCCAATGTCGTTTTTTTATCAATTAATTGTTCAACAAATCGTGACTAAATAGATGCGTTTGGAGATTGGCTCTATACTGGTCAAATGGGGAAGAGGCATTGCATCTCAGCAGGATGCATGCACAAAGTATTTAAGGGCCTGTCCCACTTGGGCGCCATTTGTGCATCATTTACACGACAGGCTGGTAGTGACTGACGCGCAACCGTCGTGCGAAAATCGTCTAACAGTACGACAGTCGCGCGCCAAGTGCCCTGCCCCCTTTAGGAGCCATTTACGATGTCGTTCGTACCTAGTCCAATCTCCGTGGCAAGGACTTTCCCAGTGAAAATCAAAGATACTACGATGAAATATTTTCAAAACTACGCGCGCTCTGTACCCGGGTTGTCACGTGGTGCGGTGTTCAAATGGCGCGCAGACGGCGAACGAGCGGCGCATGGTTATGGACGTTGATGCACACTAAATTAGCAGAGGCAACGTTCGTGCGTAACCATGCATCACCACGCGCTACATGTACGCCGTCAGTATGTCAGCGTACGGCATTAGTACGTCAGTGTGCGCAAGGGATACGTCATGCAGGTGGCGCGCGACGATTTTGAACCTCAAAAAATCCTGGGGCGCCGCGCGTTACCTGTCGTCACTGCATACGTCACCATGCGCCTTGCGCGCGTCACGACGCGCCAATCAATTTTTAGCATGTCGCGGAAATGACGCGCAAATAACGCCCAAGTGGCACAGGCCCTTTACACTACAATCTGTAATCCCTGGCAGTGCCTCAATTGACTAATTATGCTTAGGAACCCCAGAATAAACTAACATTGAATTGAGAAATTCTTGCAGAAATTCTACAATTTGGAAATTAGAATTATTTAATTGTACTGAGCCCAAATCGAACATGGCAGCTACTAACAGAATCACGTATTTTAAGGAAATAATACTGATGAGCACAGGGAAAGTGAAAATGGGTTGCTGGGTGTCTGCTCAAAAGCCTGACTTTTGTACAGGTCTACCGTTTCACCAGACCAACAGAGGTCACTGCCTTGGTGGGGGGGGGGGGGGGGGAAGGGAGAATACGGGCCCGCAAAGTCGGCGATGGGAACGGATCTGCTCGAGGAGGCAAATTGGACCCTCCGATCGGCCGTGGAAGTCCCGATGAGGTTGACATCGGCTGCCTCACGCCGAGGCGCCACATTTTCAGGGGGACTTCCTGGGGGGATTTCAAGTGTGTTCTTGTAATTTTGTCTGGATTAAAGGAAGTGCCGGATCACAATTGGTTGGAAAGTCTATGGTGGACCTGTATCAAAATGCCAAGACAATAAGGCAATTAGAATGGAAAAAACTGTGGATTATTCAACTACTGTTGCAAAAGGTGAATGTTCAGCTCCACAATAGCAGCAGCTTCCCTCCAGTTAAAATATCAATGTACTATCTTATATTTCCCTGTATGCAAACCCACAGAGTAAAACTTTTCACCATGTATTAGCTGTAACTAAATTCCAAGTCATTTTTAACAAAATAATTCTGATGCTACTACATCCATTTCACCGAGAGTGTCTTGTTTGATAAACTTGACTTGATTCATTCGAATGGAGAAAGGCACTTGGCTGTGGATATTCAACTGAGCTGTGCAATTAGTCCTGAATAAATCTAACAAAACAAGCCCAGGATGCGTTCAGCTAGGTGATCTCTTTCTGTGCTGAAAAATACTATGATTTAATTGATTAATGAGAAAAGACAGGCTTCTTTTACATTGACAAGGCAGGTTTTAAAGAAGGCCTTAAAAATAAATTAAGATGGGTCGGGAGAAGTTTGTGGAGGGAATTCCAGACTTTGAGGTTCATGCCGCTGAGGATATAGCCACAAGTTGGGGAGCAGTGAACAGCAGAGATGGGCAAGTAGCCAGAAATCACTCAGCATACAGAAGAAATTAAAGGGGTGAAATTACAGGGGTAACTGATTGAAGCACAAAACAGCAACCGAGTCAGAAAACTGATGAGTACACTCCTACACTGGTGGAATAGCAATCATATTAAAATGCAATCAGTTGTAGATAGGATAAGGGGGTCTCTTAGAAATCAGTAGCATTGAACATGGCTTTCCAATACACCATTACTTCAAGTTACTCTACCTGCAAAAGAAACTATAACATAGACATCAGATGCACAGATACAGAACAGGGCTTATTCAAAAATAATAAAATCCCAAGCTAATAGTCAGTCTGAAGAAGGGTTTGGGCCCGAACCATTGCCTATTTCCTTCGCTCCATAGATGCTGCCATACCCGCTGAGTTTCTCCAGCAATTTTGTCTGCCTTTAATAGTCAGACTAACTGAGTTTACCTCAAATCTTCAACCATAGTTGTGAGAGCTACCAACTGAAGTAAATTGACTATCCACTCACTATCTGATGTAGTTCAACATGAATTGACTTCGGCCCAATAAAGAGAAAATCTAATTCAATCCCAGCATGCCCTACTCAAACCTAATAATTGGTTGGATTCTCATGTGAAATGGATAATGTTAATAAAAAAAGAGAGAGCAGGTGTAAAGTACATTGGCTCGTGCCCGGTTAAACCCTGTGCATTAACTTCAATTCATTGGTAACACACTCGATTCACCTCAGCGTACTTTAGCAGTGACCTCATCTGCAGAGCTCGTACAATGTGACAGGGGGACATTTTACAGGCTTGTGGAAGGAACACATTTACTAGGTTGCACCTGCAATCCAATCTAGGTTAGGACAAAAAGAAGCACATCAAGAGATTTATGGTTACTCTTTCTGTGTTCCGGTTATGATTATCAAGCAAAATAAGATCAGATAGAAATGTGTGCTATTATTCAGCTGCTGTACCCAACACCTGGCATTTCAACACCAGGACATGCCTGAACAAAAAGATGATACACTGGTATCATATATTCTTATGACAGAAATGTGACTTTTGTCAATGAAATTGCACTCGTTTTGGTCTTTAACGGGGAAGAGGAAATGAGTATACGTTTACTGTTTTGTAATTTCTGCTGCTGTTGCAGGTTAAGAAAATCTGGCAGGGCAGTCGCGCAGACAGTGTGTTTTGTCAGGCTGTGTAAATCTGGAGTATTGATCGGGAAAAATGTCAACATGACAAGATTATTCTGACAAGACAACCAGAATAACACTGCTTTCTAGTTATGAAATGACTTTTTATTAATGGCTTCTTTCAGACACAATTAATATTGCTTTGATACAGCCTACCTAAAAGAGGGCATGTACATCTGCTGAAATAAAAAAGTAATCCTACCCTTAATTGATTCTATTAAAAAGCTACAGAAGTAGCAAAGTGGCACATAGCTTACTTCAGCTATTTTTAATGTAATTCAGCTATTGCCTATCTACATGTTCTCATGGAGAACTAATAAAACAGAGGGGTTTAGGATTGTCATCTTTTCTGTGCACATCCGGGAGTGCATACAAAATGACAAAAAAAAATTTTAGTACTAGCTATAATACATTGCTTATCATAATAGCGAATTCCTCATCTGATAGCATGCAAAAGATGCAAATATTTCCAGGAACAAACTTAGAAATATAGAAGGTAATATTTGCTGCACTGTTGCAAAATAACCTGGGAGGTTGTGCAGTTAAATAGTTGTTGATGGGCCAGCACAAACATGATGGGCAGAATGGCATCATTCTGTAGTAAATCATTCAAAATTCTAAATGTTGGATGCAAGTGCACATTTCAGTATGCTTTTCCATAAGAAAGTGCAAATGAAAACATGGTACATATAGTATTCAAACAGTATTTCACCCTCATGGTCCAGTTATTTAGTAGGGTGGTGTGTATTTAAAAAAAAGTAAAGATTTTGCACATGCAATGGTTCTTTTTCTTGATAAATCAGGACAAATGTCAGGAAGATGATGTGCTGAGGCGAGGTAAATGCTTTTTTTCCCTTCTGCCGACTTCAACCGGGCAATTTCAAAGCACAACCATCTGTATACAAGCCAATAACACAAATTCACCAAATTCAACACCACATTGTTCTGACTGTAACAACCACATCACAAATGCAATAAAGTGGTGCATGAGCAAAGGTGACTTCCAATAAGAATATTTTCAACACATTACATTTTAAAATTAGATTTAGTGCCAGCAATTAATATCAGTAATAATTTGCTATTTAATTCTGTGTATTGTTGCTTCAGGAGAATGTGATTAACATCTCTTTTAAAAATGGATTTCTTAATTACCAGAATGGAGATTCTTATCCTACTCCCTTCAAATACAAAAAGAAGAAAGATTTCAAATAAAAATAGGAAAAGTTGGAAATACTCCTCGTCCGACAGCATCCATGAAGAGACTTGGTGTGAACTCTTGTTCTCTCTCTCCACAGACACTGCCGGGCCTGCCCAGTGTTTCCAGCTTTGTCGGTTTTCTTTTGCAATTTCCAGCACCTGCCATCGACTACTGGAGCAGCATTTCAGATTATTTCAACCAGAGAGGTCAACACACCTCATCTGGTGATCTCTCTCACAGCAGTGAAGGGAAGTACTACCAACCGGACAATGTGAGCAGCTGCTTTAAACATAAACTTGATAGGCCAGGCCATTGTAAAGGATGATGGGGAAAGTGGCGACAGCTGGAGAAAAGCCAGAGGGGAGATGGTCATGGGTTCCAGTGTCCCAGTACTGCACACATGGTTAAACTTCTGAAGGGTTAAAGTTGCTTGCCAAAAAATGCCACAAGTTTAATTGCAGCTTGATTTAGACTTTAGAGAAACAGTCCGGAAACAGGCCTTTCGGCCCATCGTCCGTGCCGACCAATGACCCCTGTACACTAGCACTATCCTACACACTTGGCACAATTTATAATTTTACCAAAGCCCATCAGCTTATAATCCTTCACGTCTTTGGAGTGTGGGAGGGAAAAGGAACCATCTGGAAAAAACCAACGCAGTTACGGAGAGAACGTACAAACTCCGTGCAGACAGCACCCGTAGTCAGGAATGAACCCGGGACTCTGGCCTGTAAGTAGGTATGTTACAAAACTTACCTTCAGTCGCGCTGTAATTCTGCCACTGGCCGTGTGCGCGATTTTGGCGCCTTTAAGGGGGGAGCGGGGTTAAAACGCGGTTTCTCCTCCCTTGTCCTGGAAATATTTTGTTGGAGTACAAAACTTCGCTGACAAAATCGTTCCTACCGGCGTTTTGTGAATTTTTTTTTATTATTAAATCGTCAATGTCAGCGCTACAGTCATTTTAAAAGCAGCTCCTGAAGCGTCAACGCCGATAACGGGGAAGGATTTCACACAATGGACAGGTAAACGAAAGTGCTTTCTTTAAATGTATAAAAGTGCTTCTTAAGAAGCCTTTAATTCACATTTTTTCATGCGACACGGTGATTTTATTCCCCGAATTAACGGCAGTATTTTTCATGCCAATACGGGGTTAAATTCACCGCAAATGAACGTTCCAAAAGATCGCGTTCCAGAAATTCTCACTCGCAAGATGAATTAAATCCCCATTAATTTACAGGTATTAAACATTCAATTCCTTCCATTTGGCCTGTAAATTCATGAAAATTAGATTTAAAAATTATGTTATATTGTGAATTATTGTGTGAATGTTATTTGGACACTTAGGCTATTTAAAAATGTTAATCTATTCTTAAGAAATTGATAGATGTTTAGATCTAGTAATTGAATTTTGTAATTAGCTACAATTAGGTAACTAACTAATTATATGCTTTACTTTCATGTCTTCGAAGTAAGATTGTTTCATATTTGTTTCAGAATGCTTCAATCTATAATACCTGAAAATTTCTTTCAGTTACCATAATTTTTAAGAAAGTTATGGGCTTTTAACTGTCCTCGATCACAGCTTTTGTGTTAAGTCAATGGAAAAGCAATAGGGAACTAGATGCTAATTTCTGAGTATGATAATGGCCATAACTTTTTTAATACTGAAGATATGAAAGTGAATTAAGTGTCAAATTAAACTTCTTTTTATGCTTTATCTGATGGGATAAATTGCAGACTTTCTTTTTAAAATCTCAAAATTTTGTAACATTGCTACTGTAAGGCAGCAACTCTACCGCTGTGCCACCTTTGCTTCTATTAACTTGAACAGGTCAGAAGGCTATCAGAAATGAGACCACCAAATAGTCTTGTGCTCAAAGAATAGCTCAAACCACAACTCTAAGAGCATAGTGAAGTTCTTTAAAGCAAGTGCAATGGCATGGAAGAATGGACTGACTCAATGGTATAAGATGATGGGTACAAACCATTTTTATACTTCATTGTTTTAATGTGGCTGCCACTAATATTTGCAAGAACATCAACCGCATTGCATGTTGTCATCATCAGTAACCATTAAATGGAAATTTGTCCCTTGTTCACTCACACTGCCTTGCACATTAAAGTAACAGCGACACTATACTCAGCTGCAGAACTTCAGTCCCTTTGGCTTCGCTTTAGACTAGAGATACAGCGTGGAAACAGGCTTTTGGCCCACCGAGTCCACGCCGACCAGCGATCACCCCGTATAATAGCATGATCCTATATTTGTCGTGGGATTAAATTCTGGTGGGATTAATTCTAGTAACTAAATTGCAACCTTCACGTGGTCCGCCCTGTTTTGACAAATGCAATCAACCCGGTGTGCACAATCAAATAAGATCATAGAACAAGTTGTCCTACAACTTTAGGCTGGGCACGCCATACGCAAGAAGAAGAAGAAGTTCCTATACATTAGGGACAATTTACAGATGCCAATTAACCGACAAATCTGTGCACCTTTGCAGTATGGGGAAAAAAACAGCGCACCCAGTGAAAACCCATGCGGTCAAAGGGAGAATGTACAAACTACGTACAGACAGTACCCGTTGTCACGATTGAGCCCGTGTCTCTGGCGCTGTAAGGCTGCAACTCTACCGCTGCGCCACTGCTGCCCAATCTTCAACAGCACTAAATTTAAAAGCCCAATGCATAGCAATCACAACTACGTGTGCTCGTCACAAAAACAGGTTTAATATCCATTCCCGTCTATAGCGATTTCCTTGCTATCCATATCAGACCATGCTCTATGTATGGGAGAAGGTCTGCCTAGGATGGCGACAGCCTGAGGACTATAAAGAGCAAGCTCCTTGTTGTTCATTTCTTAACACCTCCGCTTGTGAGTGAACTAAAACTACTGAACATCCTCTGGGGAAAAGAATCCAGCATAAGGTCACTTTACAATAGATTTCAACCTCAAAACTTTCATTTGAGAGAATAGTGTATGGATCAACAAGCTTTAAAACCTTTTTTTAATTACTATGGAAACTATCACAGACTTAACTATCTAATGGCATTACTCATTTGAAAAGACTTATTTAACATTTCTCTTCCTCTGCATTCCACACTGATTTATATTTAGACTGGATCCTCATGTTCCAGTATATTTAGGCTTCCCAAATTACCCAGGCAGGGTATTCTCTATTCTGAATGAACCATACTTAAGAATATGTATGTCCACATTGAGGCATCCCACTACCTCCTCCTTAACAGTAGATCAAATGTGCTGCTCTCAGATCCTTTGACAATGTCTGCATACAGCAAAACACCTGTATGATGGATCAATCTATATCAATGGATATTTTTAAGGCAGAGATAGATTCTTGATTAGTATGGGTGTCAAGGGATATAGGAAGAAGGCAGGAGAATGGGATTAGGAGGGAGAGATAGATCAGCCATGATTTAATGGTGGAGTATACTTGATGGGCCGAATGGCCTAATTCTGCTCCCTTCACTTATGACCCTATGAACTATTGATCACAATTCAATTTGCCAGTGTCAAACAAAAAAATCTCCTTTCTCATGTGGTTAGCTTTAATCTCTGTCTGCATCAGACTTCTTGATAATTTCTAATAACTTCTTGGTAATATTTAATAATTTTTTTCTTCTCTTTAAATTCAAAAGCTAATAAGCATTTAGGGCAAGCAGCTCACAGATTCATCAGTAAATATTTATAATACAAGAATTATTTCTTGTTCATTAGTTACTGTATCTTTTGGGAATCTCCCATTTCCTTTTCTACCCATTGTTCCTGAAGGATTAAAGACCCCAAGCTCCGTGCACATTTCACTAGAAGCTCCTCTCGCCAGTCACAATGCATTTAACTATGGATTTTGAACAAGTTCACATTGTGTAAGCTAATTTATTTGTACTGTTTCCATGAAATTAATCAACCAAATCCTTTAGTACATACCGATGATAACATTTTACACCACGTTCGAAAGTGATGCCCGGAAGTTGGAGCATCTTAAATAAAGCCAATTGCACTGCATCGGGAAGCAGGTTGGCTGCATTGTTGGAATTGGATTTAGTAGAGAGATTATAAAATAAGTAATGATGAAGCATTGAAAAAAAAAACCAAAAACACATTGATGAGATCAAATTGCCCACGCAGTGATCAATTAAGAAGGTGCAGGATACATTATCCTCTACTAATAGAGTACAGACATCTTGCCACAATTTACAAGGCTTTGGTGAAACCACATGTGGAGAACTCCACAGTTTTTGGTTTCACACCCACAGAAGGCTAGTCTTCCTTTGGGAATATTGCAGTGAATGTTCACTGAATTGATTTCTGCAAGTCCTAGTCTGATAATAATTGAGTAGGAAGGACTTTACTCATCAAGAGTTTAGAAGAACTAAAGGTAGGCATTCGGGAAACAAACAAGACTCTGACGGAGATCGACAGAATTGGAATTCAAAAGGATTTGCAGACCAAAGATACACAAAATGCTGGAGTAACTCAACGGGTCAGGCATCATCTCTGGAGAAAAGGAATAGGTGACGTTTCAGGTCGAGACTCTTCTTCAGACTGAGTCAGTATCTCTGGAGAAAAGTAATAGGTGATGTTTCATGTCGAGACCCAGGTCGAGATGGAGTCTAAAGAAGGGTGTCGACCCGAAAACTCACCGATGCCTTTTGTCCAGAGTTGATGCCTGACCCACTGAGTTACTCCTGTATTTGTGTCTATCTTCGATGAGATTCCGTAAACCTGGGAATGCTGGACTGGCTGAAAACATATACAATTGTTTGATATGTTTAAATCTCTAAGAAATTGTTAATCGTTTTTAATTTTAATTAGCAAAAAGCTGTGTCACTTTTTGCTATAACTTAATAGGTGCTACATTAAAGCAGGCTCTATAATTAAAAATCTTAAGTAATATTCACCTCAATCTTTTATAACTTATCAAAATCGCTTGGATCCTGGATACTGCATCAAAATTTTTTATCTGGTACAGGTTTGGAAAAGGCCTTTCACCGGGACGAGTGGTGGGAATACAAATCACAGCAAGACTGGGCTTTACTGTTGGACTCCATGTGGTGAGTGTACCGACAGATTTTTTGTTTCCGAATCTATTATTCAGTCCTGGACTCCTTTGTTTGCCAGTATGGATGCAAGGGGCAAGGGCATACTGCTGTTTGAAAGGCAGATCACTGATAGTTTGGTTTGGGATGGCAGTGAAATATTGCTCTTGTTTCTCTGTAATTAATGACCAACAGTATTAATGATCACTTTTGACTATACAGTGATCTTGAGAATGAAAATTAAACATTATGGGGAAATTATAATTAAACGTGATGGGGATATTTTGCTGAAATCGACCTTCCTCCGTCATTCAAATGATATTGCCATCATCCAGTCAGTTACCATCATAGTTTTGGGGGTAAAGGGTACAACATACTTGCCCCACCGCATAAACATTGTGGCTACTGCTGTCCGTCAGACATGCTGCAAGTGATTCATGTCACGGCTCGAAGAGTTTCCAACATTACAAGCCAAAGTTAGACACATAAAGCTGGAGTAACTCAGCGGGACAGGCAGCAACTCTGGAGAGAAGGATTTGGTGACGTTTCGGGTCGAGACCTTTCTCCGGTCTGAAAAAGGGTCTTGACCCAAAACGTCACCCATTCCTTCTCTCCAGGGATGCTGCCTGTCTCACTGAGCTTTACGTGTCTATCTTCGGTTTAAACCAATATCTGCAGTTCCCTCCTGCACATTACAAGCCAAAGGCCAGGACTGAATTGGAATTCACTCCACCAGCTGGGATGTGTGCAGTTTCAACAGTGCAAGAAACTCAACACAACAGAATGGCGCTCGTTGGCACAGCGGTAGAGTTGCTGCCTTACAGCGCCAGAGACCCGGGTTCGATCCTAACCACGGGTGGTGTCTGTACGGAGTTTGTACGTTCTCCCCGTTACTGCATGAGTTTTCCCTGGGTGTTCCGGTTTCCTCCCGCATTCTAAAGAAGGGAACAGGTTTGTCGGTTAATTGGCTTAGTAAAGATTGTATATTGCCCCTCATGTGCATGATAGTGCGAGTGTACTGACATCACTGACTCGGTGGGCAGGAGGGCCTGTTTCTGCACTGTAACTTCTAAACTAAACTGAGGACAATGCAGCCCAGTTGAGTACATGTCAACCATCAATTTAAGCATTCATCTCCTCCAACTCTCATAATGGCACAGTGTATACCATCTGTGCAGTGCACTGATGCTAATTAATGCCTGTTTATTAGCATCTTTCAAACTGATGGACTCCAGAAGGTCGATGGGCAGGAAACCAATGTAATAAACTGCCAAGTTCCTCTCTCACTAATACACCTTGCAGGCTTAGAAATATGCGGATTATTTATTGTCACTAGATCAAAATGCTGCAATAGTCTACCGAAGAGCATATCACCATACCAACAAGCTCAAAAACTCAGGCTGACATGCTTATTTCCAATCAGCCAGCCACGATTGAGATAAAGTCATAGAGTGACAGTGTGGAAACAGGCCCTGTGGCCAACTTGCTCACATCGGCCAACAATGTCTCAGCTACACGAGTCCCACCTGCCCGCGTTTGATCCATATCCCTCCAAACCTGTCCTATCCATGCACCTGTCTAACTGTCTCTTAAATGTTGGGATAGTCCCTGCCTCAACAATCTCCTCTGGTAGCTTGTTCCATACACCCACCACGCAGATAAAAGATTAGATGGAAACCTTCAGCAAATCAGTGCTGGAGGAAGTCAGCAGGTCAGGCATTTGGTGAGGGAATGGTCACCCGCAGAAGACCATTCCCTCTCCAGATGCTGCCTGACCTGCTGAGTTCCTCCAGCACTTTGTGATTTGTTCAAGATTCCAGCATCTGCATTCTCTTGTGTCTCTTGCAGCTCTGTGCAAGCACAAGAATGGAAATGGTAATCAGTTTAGCTAAATTTATTGTCATGTGTACCAAGGTACAGTGAAAAGCTTTTGTTGCATGCCAACCAGTCAGCGAAAAGACAATACATGATCACAATCCAGCCATTCACAGTGTACAGATATATGATAAGGGAATAATATTTAGTGCAAGATAAAGCCAGTAAAGTCCGATCAAATATATTCCAAGGGTCTCCAATGAGGGAGACAGTACTTCAGGACTGCTCTCCAGTTGTGGTAGGATAGTTCGGTTGCCAAATAACACCTGGGAAGAAACTGTCCCTGAGTCTGGAGGTGTGTGTTTTTACACTTCTTCACCTTTTGCCTGATGGGAAAGGGATGAAAAGGGAGTGGCCAGGGTGCGACTCCTCCGTGATTATGTTGCTGGTCTTGCCATGGCAGTGTGGGTATAAATGGAGTCAATGGAAGGGAGGTTGGTTTGTGTGATGGTCTGGGCTGCATCCACAATTCGCTGCAATTTCTTGTGGTCTTGGATGGAACTGTTTGTCCAGCTTCCAGCTGGTTATCTGAACACTAATACAATCCTTTACCATGAAGTCTTGCGGTAACGGTGAGGAAACTTCCACTGCAGCTTATTTACCCCGTGGCTACAGCAGAAGAATATTTGTGACTGAAAATGATGCCGCAAATCACTTTCTCATTGCCTGAGTGGTCCATTATAGGGTACCCTCCGTTGTGCTATTCATATATAGTTTTTAAACACACATTCATAGCAAGATTTTGATACAATTTTGTTATTGTTCTTTCATAAATTGCAACTCTACTTAAAATACATTCTCCACATCCTCCAGCTATAATGCAATCTCCAGCTCTTTCTCCAAAATAACCCGTAAGTTGACAATTATTTGTCCAAATCCAGTTTAAAGCAACTTATCAAAATGATAAAAGCATTGCAGACAAACTCTGAATTATACTGCGAAAGACTTCAACTACAGGCTGCAAATAAAGAAAGCAGCTTTTAGGAATCATGCAATATTCAACATCACTCATCTTGGTGGTTCATTTCAGCGGGTTGATTTAGCATAGCCGAGGCAACAATTCCACATTATTTAGAGAATCTCTTTGGAGAAGAAATTCTGCACCATTTTCCTCTCATGCTTTATGATCATAATAGTGCAGTTATTTTTTTTAAAGGATACGCTGGAAAATACAGGACCAGGTCCTGCTTCTCTTCAGCATTACACTGATCAGCATTTTCTTCACTTGCAGTGTAAAAGTATGGATCATTTTGGAGGTCGGAAGCCAGCACATGACCTCTCAACATAGCTGCTGGGCTGAGCATCGAGCACAAGGGTAAAGCTCAGCAGTGCTGAGCTTAATACACTTCACACCTGGCCCCTCGACTTAAAGGCTGCAATAAAAGGACACAAAGCGCTGGAATAACTCAGTGAGTCAGGCAGCATCCCTGAAGAACATGGATAGGTGATGTTTCGGGTTGAGACCCTTCCTTGGATTCAGAATGGATGGCATATATATTAATGAATAGGGATATCGACCTGAAAGAAGGTAAATGAAGGTGAATGGTGTGCCCTACTCCATACTTGGCAGATACCTGGAGATACAGAAAGAGATACCGCAATCCTGATGAGTGCCATTCACAAAAACACGACAGGTACTATCTCATGTTGATGCTTACAAGGTCAAGTTGAATTCTCAGATCTAAGCCAGCAGCCAGGGTATTGGAACCTTACCAGAGGTTGCACGTTAGAAAGGCAACATTCGGGAAACCCTTCAGCTCCTGATCACACCCGCTGGATTGGCATGGTAGCACAGTGGTAGAGTTGCTGTCTTACAGTGCCAGAGACCCAAGTTCGATTCTGACTATGGGTGCTGTCTTTATGGAGTTTCTACATTCTCCCCGTGACCTGTGTGGGTTTTCTCTGGGATCTCCGGTTTCCTCCGACACTCCAAAGACGTACAGGTTTGTTGGTTAATTGGTTTGGTAAAATTGTAAATTGTTGTATGTGTGACTGTGTGATAGCAATAGTGTGCAGGGATTACTGGTCGGCGCAGACACGGTGGGCCGAAAGGCCTGTTTCTGCACTGTATCTCTAAACAAAACTAAGAACTAATCTAGACTGAACTGTGCAGCTCATGGGAGCAAGACTCAGTTCTGATCCGATCAGTGTTGTGAAACATTCTGTTGATACTGTCTGGCAGCACCCAGACAGGCAGAGGACAGAAGCTTTAACAATCGCACTCTAGCAAGCAACCAGGTGGAGTACAATTGGCAAATCCACTTCACCAGGCATCTGTGGTCTCAGCGACACTGTCAATTTGTGCCAAACTCCAGGCAGTTTTCCATATCCATGAGTAACCAAGTTAAATGCTCAGTAATGTCACAAAGAGCCCTTTCATGCTGAATAGCCAGGCCCTGTTACATCTCAAAGAAAAACTGATGCAGTAAGTGTTAACGCAAAGCAACGTTTGTTCCATTCTGGATAATGTACACCGAGGGTAAAATTATAGTGTACTACATTAAAATCAATATGGTACACTACAAATGGCCTTGTTAAATTGTACAAAGACCAAAGCACAGGAACATTTGGCATGCCAAGATCTCAGCAAGCTATACCAAAATGTTGGATACATTTATTTTTGTGGAATATGAGTTAACCAAAAATAGTACAAGCCTGTTCACTACCTTTGACACAGACAGATAAAAAAGGTAGAAACCAGAAAGAAAAAAATAGAATGACAGCAAAACTGTCCTGTCGTGATATATATATTTGTGCTCAGCGAACAACAGCAACACAGAATATCAATTTGCTGTTCCCTCATTTGTTATAGGTAGTTTAGCACACACAAAAGGCAGGTGCTGCATACATGAGCAATTACATGCAGCATATTCTGATAATACCAAAGGTAAACTACAAGAGACTGAATATGTGTAATGCTCCAAAACAAATCCGTTTCAATAATGCTACTATAGTGGATGACAAGTAACATGTAACAAAGTAATGACGGCTCCAAACTTGTCAGGAGCGGTAACTTAATGTTTCCAGGCACCCAGAACAGTGTTGCTCCCACAGTGCACTAACACAGTCCAATGCATCTTTCCCAATTTCCATCGGTTAAATCTTGCAGGAGTAAGGCTTTGGAAGAATGATCAAGACATATCCCATTCCAAGATCACAGGCCCAAGGGTAAATTCTATGTCAGCATCAGTTATTTTATTTAAATAAAAGTAATGTAAGGCTGGAATGACAGTGTAATGCCTTTGCAAAATTGATATAATAATCCACTGGATTTTCTTTAATCACCTAATAGATTGGAAATATGACAGGAAGAAGAAACGAGGTGTGCAGAAACCAGCATTTTTGTCAATCATTGCCATAATTTTCTGCTAAGAACTTTCAACCTGAACATGAATTTCTGCTGCATTTCAAAAATCACTGCTGGTTAAAACCTGTCTGCACACTTCCCTATTGCAAAACACAATAATACAGTAGAAGCCAAATAATCTGTCAAAATGGAGCTACCGTGTCTTTCACCCATGCACTGAAAATAACATTTGGTAGATGAAATGCTGTGAATACCTGCTCCAGCTTTTACATGCCTTCGCTCAGTCCATCCCTTTCAGTCTTCGAATGGCCTTGCCACCAAGACAAGTTGATGCTAGGTGCAAAGATTGATCAGCTTTTAATAGGTGCTCACAGCGCCAGGGCATCAGAGTATTTGGAAATATCAAAGCAAAACCTCCCGCTTGCAACTGCAAACATCCAGCAATAGTGCCAATAGTGCTCAGTTACTCCCACCAACCAAATAACCATCTGCCTACTTAAACATGTCTATGTACCAGCATGGAATGAAGTGAAGTTGGAGAAAAAGGATGGGTGACGTTTCAGGGTCGAGACCCTTCTTCAGTCTGAAGTGATTCCAGCACTTTGTGTCTATCTTCGGTATATACCAGCGTCGGCAGTTCCTTTCTACACATGGAGTGAAGTTTGCAGGCTTTGTATTGATTTTAACTACTACTAAGATTAAGATTTTGCAGATAGCTGACAGAATCACTTTCTAAAACATATTGCTTTCATACTCTCTGGTGTAACTGAGGAGGCGATTTTGAAGCCAGCTCTACTGGGTTGCAGCAGAACTGTACTAATTCTACAGAAGCTTAATTCAAGGATAGATTGTAAGAGAATCTACCCCTGCTAATGGATTATATCAAGTATTAGTTGAGCCAGTATCTGCTGGGAAACACTGCTAAATATTAGCACACACCTCTAATTATCACCAAGAGAATGTACAATCAAGTTCCAATGGAATTTTGATTGGAAAATATCCCAAAACAATTCTTAGAATCATCGGCAGTCACAATTGGCAGCAACCAAATAACAAGATATTAAAATTAGAAAATAGGTTTTAAGGGTGGAGAATGGAGAGATGATCAATATGGAGGGGGCAGGAAATTTGAGTTTAGAGCCCAGATAGTAGAAGGTAAATGAATTTAGGGTTGGAAAATGTTACATAGCTAGAGGAGAATTGAGGACAAGAGATTGCGATTTTTGTATGGAGGGTGGCAAAATAACAATAACGATGAGGGTTCCAGAGGAATAGGAACTGGACAGTGTTGTATCTCAACATTGTTTCTCAACAAAGTTTGTAAAGACAGCAAACTCAATTTAAGCATTTATTTTGAGAGGGCTTGTATACAAAAAAACAGGGATGTAATGTTGAGGCTCTATAAGGCGCTGGTCAGGCCGCATTTGGAATATTGTGAGCAATTTTGGGCACCATATCTGAGGAATGATGTGTTGGCTCTGGAGAGGGTCCAGAGGAGGTTTACAAGAATGATCCCAGGAATTAGTAGGTTAACATATGATGACAGTTTGACAGCACTGGGCCTGTACTCACTGGAGTTTAGAAGAATGAGGGGGACCTCATTGAAACGTACAGAATAGTGCAAGGTTTGGGTAGAGTGGGTGTGGAGAGGATTTTTCCACTACTGGGAGAGTCTAGGACAAGAGGTCATAGCCTCAGAATTAAAGGACATTCTTTTAGGAAGGAGATGAGGAATTTATTTAATCAGAGGGTGGTGAATCTGTGGAATTCTTTGCCACAGAAGGCTGTGGATGCCAAATCAGTGGATATATTTAAGGCTGAGATAGATAAGATTCTTGATTAGTACAGATGTCATAGGTTATGGGGAGAAGGCAGGAGAATGGGGCTAGAAGGGAGAGAAAGATCAGCCATGATTGAATGGCAGAGTAGACTTCATGGGCTAAATGGCCTAACTCTGCTCCTATCACTTGTGATCTTATGAACATGTGTTCACAAGGGGTCTCCAAGCATTGAGGATGAACTTTGATGGCTTAAATGTCCTATTTCTTTCTCCGTACATACTTTGGATACTCAAATAATTGTGGTATTATGCAACAATAACAATGATGTAAAGCATGACCAAAAGGCCCAGATCTCCGTTAAAATTTGATTTTATGTAAAAGGCAACTTATGTAAACTCGCACTTACGTAAGCAATTCTTTAAGCCCACTGATGGTCACTTGGTCTCAGTGTCAGAGTTCCCCTATGGTCTCTGTGTCGACATGTGCAGCAGCATTTACACATCTGACTTACCCAAGGATCAGCGGCATGTAACCCTTACGCAAGCCGGAGAGTGTCTGTAATAGCAAGTTAAGTCTAAATGGAAATCTCTTTACTAGATTAAGGAGAATAATGATCTCATCCAGTGCCCTGACACTATTAGTTACAAATCACCGCAATGCAAATTAATGTCAAGTACCAAAGTAAATGTATGTTAGGTCTATTAACACCAAGTTATAAACCGTTGGTTTGATCAAATTGAATATGTACTGATTTTCCATCGTGTTCTTCATTTTCACATACCTTAACAAAAAGGGAACGGGATTTAAATAAACAACACAAACCACTTTAAAAAACTCCCAGAACAATGGTAGCAGAATAGTGGTGGACTGACATTGCTAAGTAGCAACATATAATGAGCATGTGTAAACATTGCTAATGACACGTGACATTTAGCACATCTTAATAACGCATCATTTTTCATTCATATGCAAGTTGCAGTAGACTACAAATCATAGCCCTAGGGGCAGCAGTGAAGTGCATTATATTTTGCTAAGTAGTAATATACTATACACAGCGCAATAATAATGAGGATTTCAGTGCGTACATGGGCTGGCAGTCCGTCACCTTGTCATGCACATACAATGAGATAAATACAGTAGCTTCATAAAAAGATGCAGAGTTTATGCCTTTTCGGGTTACCAAAAAATTCTGATTTTCCTTTCATAAATCCATGCTGAATGGGACTAATCATTTTACTGCTATCCAAATGCCCCATTATTACCTCTTTAATAATTGACTCCAGCATCTTTTCCACCACCGAAGTCAGGCTAACTGGTCTGTAATTCCCCGTTTTCTCTCTCGCTCCTTTCTTGAAAAGTGGGATAACATTAGCTATCCTCCAATCCACAGGAACTGATCCTGAATCTGTTGAACATTAGAAAATGATCACCAATTTCTAGAGCCACCTCCCTGAGGACCCTGGGATGCAGACCATCAGGCCCAGGGGATTTATCATCCTTCAGTCCCAATACTATTTCTCGCCTGATGAAAATTTCTTTCAGTTTCTCGACCCCCTTAGATCCTCTGTCCTCCAGTACTTCTGGGAGATTGTTTGTGTCTTCCTTAGTGAAGACAGATCCGAAGTACCTGTTCAACTCTTCTGCCATTTCCTTGTTCCCCATAATAATTTCATCCGTGTCTGCCTTCAAGGGACCTACATTTGCCTTTGCTATTCTTTTTCCCTTAACATATCTAAAGAAGCTTTTACTGTCCTTCTTTACATTCCTGGCCAGCTTCCCCTCGTACTTCATCGTTTCAGCCCGTATTGCCCGTTTTGTTTCCTTCTGTCGTCCTATGAAAGTTTCCCTATCCTCTGGCTTCCGACTACTCTTTGCTGTGTTATACATTTTTTCTTTTAGTTTTATTCTATCCCTAACTTCCCTCGTCAGCCACGGTTGCCTCCTGCTCCCCTTAGAATCTTTCTTCCTTTTTGGAATGAAATGATCCTGTGTCTTCCGGATTATGCCCAGAAATTCCTGCCATTGCTGTTCCACCATCACTCCTGCTGGTATCCCTTTCCAGTCTACCTTGGCCAGCTCCTCTCTCATGCCTTCATAGTCCCCTTTGTTCAACTGCATCACTGACACTTCCGATTTAACCTTCTCCTTCTCAAATCAAGTTTCACTGCTCTATTCTGAATTTTCTGAAAAGGATACAAGAATCGTGCAGGTAATGCGAATGAATGAATCCTCATAGAGCTATGTTCATCTTAAGGGAACCCCAAGATACTTAAAAACAAACAGCATAATGACTTCTACAAACAAGTTCCTCAGGAGAAAGACTGCAACTACATATACCTCGGTATGTTTTTCTTTGAGAAGTGCATTAGCACAAAAAAAGCTTAAAATGGGAGTCACAGCTGTTCCCAGAGAAACATAAGACTTCATATGCTTTACAGACTACAAGCAGCTTACCTGTGCTCTGTGATGTTTGCAGACTGGAAATGAAAGAGCCAGACAATCTTATATAAACAATCAGCACTGGTTGCAAGTGCTGCTGTTGAAATTACTACATCCACCTTGCAAAAAATATCCTGCCCAATGACACGATTGTTGTTGCCACAGAATCTGATTTATTCACCTGAAATATTCATTTTTTCATCTGCACTAAATCCATCTCTCCTCATGGCTCACTTAGTCAATCCACATGACCCACTCGTATAGTCTGTTGCTGCTTTGAACTATTAGCTCAGGCCAGTTTGGATGGGTTACTTACAGATACCTCAATGTTCCTGGATTTGCGAGGGCAAGCAAGTCATGACTTTTCCCATCTAGTGACCCTTTTGAAAGGAATTAATCTGCAACTGTTTATCAAAAGTAGGATCAGATGTGGTTATGCTTATTTTTAAGGCAGATTCTTGATGTCAGGTGTCAGAGGTTATGGAGAGAAGGCAGGAGAATGGGGTTATGAGGTAGAGATAGATCAGTCATGATTGAATGGCAGAGTAGACTTGGGCTGAATAGCCTAATTCTACTCCTATCACTTATGACCTTACGACGTTATGAACAGAAAATGCTGGAGTAACTCAGTGGGTCAGTCAGCATCTCTGAAGATCACAGATAAGCAATGTTTTGGGTCAGAAAAGGTCCTTCTTCCTGTTGGCTGCTTTCTTGAGGCAGTGTGAAATGTAGATGGAGTCAATGGTGGGCAGTTGTTCTGTGCATCGTCCAGGGATGCACCCACAACTCTTCTTGCAGCCATAAGCAAAACTATTGCCAAACCAAGCTGTGATGCTTTCTGTGATCCATCCGCAGAAGTAGTAGGTAAGTCTTTGAACACATGACAAGCTTCCTCTGAGTATTCTGAGGAAGTAGAGATGTCGGCACACATTCTTGGCCGTAGCTTCAAGTTGTTCCATCAAGTGAAATTGAAATGGATTTCACTGAAAACTGGCAAAGAGGTTTGCCGCACAAGGCTTAGGGATTAGAACACTAAGTTAATCAGATCCACTCTCATGTTTTTAATTGTTCAGAGCAGCACGATGATGATTTTAAGACCCACCGAGCAGGATCCACTACCACACTCAGAAAGCACAACCGAATGAACATTTCCCCTTTCCATTGATTCACCGTAAACATGTTACAGCAATTAGTTCAGTTTACACACATGATTCATGTTCAAATAAATAAAGTTCATGATAATATTTACTCTACCAGAGGTGAAAATGAAATCATAAATCAGTGTTTTTACTTTGTCTGCAGGTGCTGTCAGTTAAGAAATGTCATAATTGTGTGTTATTTCAGATTTCCAGAATCTGTGTTCTTTTGCTTTTTTGATTAGCTCACTACTACTGCTCGTCCAAAGACAGGCATTTCTGATGAAAAGTCGTTGTTTTGAAGCACAAGCTCTGTTCTGCACTTCACATTTTGGTTTAGCTTAGACTTTCGACGTACAGCATGGAAATGGGCCCTTTAGCCCAACGGGTCTGCGCCGATCAGTGATAGTACACTAGCACTATCCTATACAATAGGGACAATTTACAGAAGTCAATTAACCTATAAACCTATGCTTCTTTGGAGTGTGGGAGGAAGTCGGAGCACCGGGAGAAAACTGATGCGGTCACAGGAACAAACTCTGTACAGACAGCACCCATGGTCAGGATCAAACTCGGGTCTCTGGTGCTGTAAGACAGCAAATCTACCACTGTGCCGTCCTAAGTGGGGCGACTTCAATTCCATATGATCACATAAATATAAAGTGCCACTGTAATCCTTATAGTAATTGGCAAATAGCAATTCATATTGAATCATCAGTACTGGGTTTATCAGTAAATGGAGGTGTATTGTTATAACATTTAGTTGTTCGCCTCAGCTATGTGCACTAGAATGCAATTGAGATGAACAACTTTGATCCATATCCAATCCACAGCCGTACTATTCAGAACATTGGTTATCAGTGACCTGTAACTCAAGGGTAAGAAGTAGCACTTCAAAATTGGGAGATTTTACAGCTCAATTATTCTGAATTCTTTTACTTGGTTACATTATGGGGTTTTACAAAAGGAATTTGTTATGTTTTGGAGCCAATTCCAAATCTAAAATGTGAAGACCCATTTATTTAATTTTTATATTTACCGCCAGGAAAGCACATCAACACTTTTACTTCCTCAGAAGACTATTTTTAGTTTGGTGATACAGCGTGGAAATAGCACCTTCGGCCCGCTGAGTCCGCGCCTACCAACGATCACCCGTAACTAGTTCAATGTTTTTGCAGTTTTGCATTCTACACACGAGGGGCAATTCACAGAAGCTGTGCTGAGCACCCGGAGAAAGCCTGTGTGGTCACAGGGAGAATATAAGGTCTCTGAACAGACAGCACCCGTAATCAGGATCAAAACAGGGTCTCTGGCGCCGTAAGGCAGCAATTCTACTGCTGCACCAGGTGCATTGTAAAATACAGGTGCATTGTAAAAAGCATCCTATTGTGATGCATCACAACTTGGTTTGGCAACAGCTCTGCCTAAGACCCCAAGAAATGATAAGAGTTGTGGATGTAGCCCAGTCCAAATGGGACTAGCTCAGATGGGGCATATTGCTCAGCATGCACAAGTGAGGCCGAAGGGCCTATTTCCATGCTCAATGATTCTATATTTGAAATGTAGCCTGGTGTGAAATGATAAAGCTTACAAGCTCATTATTTTCAATCCAGTTACACATCATTGAGAACTGCGTGTTCTTGTACGAATATTAAAAATTAGAGGGTAACCATATTTTCCAAAAATGTGTAGGTTACATGACTCACAGCATCTCCTGGGGTCAGCTAGATGAAAATATCGCTACTTACAAACTAGATAACATGCTTGCATTTAAAGACTCAATTTTATCTGACAAGATATTCTATGACCCAGGCAGGGCTATACGGATTGGATTCCCATTATTCATAATTAATCAAACCAATTCTGTACTTTATGACATGAAATACCCTTTCATGCCATTGCAAAAATATACTGAGACGTCTGGTGCAGGTTTGCACAAGTTTAGAGAATTGCACTATTGGCTTTCAAAAGTTCCCTAAAGGTCTTTTGCAAACCTTACCTTTTAAAAAGTTCTTTGTTGGGACTTTTATAAAAAAAACACATTTAAGGCATCATTAGTCAGACTGTTGCGAATGCTTTTAAGATGCAGCTTCATTCTGATGAATGGCTTTGATTATATTACTTTGATTCAATGATGTAAAAGAAAAGTGAGTTTTAAAATGTCAACAAGCATGTTATTGGCTTTAAATATCATAAAAGTAACACCAGAGATTTCAAAAGAGAAAACAATATATTGTTCAGAAATATGATAAATGTCAGACACAGCCCATCTCTTGCCTGGAGAAGTATGATCTGCAGTTTCTAACACTCCATACAATATTACTGCTGGGATATGAAAACAATATTTTCAATCAAGCAACCATATGAAACAAGTAAACTATAGGATCGTTAGAAAAATGAAAGTTTTCTCTTCTGAGTCGCATGAGACTGCAGATGCTGCAAACTTGAGGAAAAAAACTGCTGCAGGAACTCAAAGGGTCAAACAGTGTCTGTGGATGGGAATGGACGGACAATATTTTGGGTTGGTTTTTGGGTTTTCTCTTCCTTGTTCAAGCAATTAGCTCACTATCAATAAAAGACCGAGCAATGTGCTAATTTCCCACAGAATCCATCCTGCATTCTCAATAAGTAATGGAGTGTTTATTGTCGAATCAGAGGTTATTTTATAATGCTGCCTAAATTCAGTTCACCTAATCATGGAATACTTTTCGTCTGAAGAAGGGTCACGACCAGAAATCTCCCCCATCCTTCTTCTCCAGAGATGCTGCCTGTCCCGCTGAGTTACTCTAGCATTTTGTGTCTATACTTTTACCCTTGTTGCACAAGTTGGATTTTAACTCAAACACCAAGAGTGATACATGTTTAATCTTCTATTGCAATCCATTTTTCCCACTGATATAATTTTAGTGACTAAAAAATTGCAGAAGGTAGAAATTCAGATTAACGGATGTTGTGCACAAGCAGATCATTTTGGTTAATGACAAGCCACATCCATTCTTGAAGCTCTGGAACATTATTTTACTTTAATAACACAATATTAACATCTAATATAATTCAATTTGGTAATTAACCAGGCAAAATTTCAAAATAATGAGAAAATTATGACGACTCAATTAGTTCTAAATTTACTTCTGGAATTACATTTTTACCAATCCAACAATTCCAAGCAAAATCAAATGAAAATTAAAGATAATTTCTAATCAGAGGAATTAATGAAATACTTTTAAAATATATGCACCATATTCTTTCTCCCGCAGACACTTTTAAAATTAGCATCTTCTGGCCAATCAATCAATAGATGAAAGCAAACATTTGCGGAAAGAACATTATTTTGTACTGATTACAGAATCAGATTCTATCAGAGATGAAAACTATTGCTATGATGACAGGTGTAACTCCGAATTAAACTTTAGTCACCACAGTAATACTGCAGGGCCAACTTTAATGCACTGATTTCTTTACTATGTTTTAAACATTAAAGCAATGAATTTATGTACATTGCTAATTAAAGTGTGAATGTGTCCATTCAGTGGATTCTGTTGGCTGAAATTGAAGCATAATTGAAACCTGCATAAGATCCTGTGGAGAACCTTACCTAGAGTTATCAAGGGATTTGTTTTATCTATTTACTGACGAGACAAATATGCAACCTCAGAATTGAGAAAGGAATTTCCTGAACACAAAACAAAAATGCAGAAAATGTACGCAGCCGATACAAAATCCTTTCGCTATTACCACCATTATCTTGAATATCGCTCAAATACTGGAGATTGAGAGCTATACTAAGCATAACCAACAGCTCAGAAATTTCAACCTGCGCAATATCACTGACTTTGTTTAGAATGTCATTTAGTTTTAAGAATGTAATTCCTGCATTAAAATAACATCTATGGTAAACAGTAGCAACAAACAACCTTTGGGCACTGTTTTAACTTTGCTGGGAACCAGAAAACATCAAAATTAAAGATGCAGTGTAAAAAGAACAGAATGTTCTTAACGTTCAAAGAGTGTGAAAGAATCTTGCTCCTCGTGATTTAGAGAATTACTACATTGTGTATTATTGTAAGTGGTTTAATCAAATTGGTCTGTCTTTCATCGTATTTCAGGAAAATGTGGGATCTAACATTTTACGTCCAACACAACTGAATGAAGGAGCAAATCGTCCAGAGTTTCTATTCCTAACTATTATTTAATTCCCTGTTAAAACCATGCTTTAGCAATGGGATCAGACACAACTGCAATCTAAAATGACAGCTGTGAATTAAAACTCAATATCAATTAACATAAGTTATGATCATGAAAGGGCTCAACAAGGTAGAAACAAGACCATTGGAAAAAAATGGGTTTTCTTCAGACTGAAACGTCACCCATTCCATTTCTCCAGAGATGCTGCCTTTACTCCAGCATTTTGTGTCTATCTTTGATTTAAACCAGCATCCGCAGTTCTTTCCTACACATTGGAAAAACATATGTTCAGGTATAAACAAGCAATAGGACAATAGATATCTGTGCAAGAGGATACCATTTCTGTCAAGATAGTATGGTATAAAGTGTGGCTCACGTGGAAGCATTTGACAAGTCTATTTTGACATGGGTTTCCAATAGTCTTCAACATGCTCCCTTTCAGTTTTAGTGACACTGTTGTAGCTGGCTAACATCACTGCAATTAGAAATTTCAGCACAAAATCTTGGACTTCCTGAACAGTAATGATGCAATTTCTAGAAACCACTGGGAGGCACTAACTGTGAATGTATCTTCTGGTCCAATTATCAGAACGATAACATCATGTTTTTCTCTAAAAATCAAAACTTAAAATAAAGCTTGTTTATACATTGATCAATTTAATCAATGCAATAAATATCAATAATGCCTTTTCAAAGGCACGATTGATGTTGATAGACAGAGCTCTATAGTTAAAGCCCCAACACGCAGAACAGTAAATTAAATGAGGCATCTTAATTCCCAGGCGACACAGATTTGTAAAGTATACTCATGCTAATTTCCTTTTCACTGTACCCCCATTGAATCTCGCTGGTTCCTAATGATCAGCTCCTACCTCTTGTACGCTGTGTTGAGACCAACTTCTATGATTAAAGGCATGCTGTCTTTAATCACTTGGGGTGAAGTACCAAGGTGCACACTGGAGTCTGCTGCAACTTTCTTCCTGCGCATCACGGACATTAAAACCCGGACCTGTTGTTGTCTCATGATGAGACCAACTACACACAACTGACATTCTGCCGGGCCTGATCGCTGCAAGCAGCTGCCCCTCTGCTAAATAAATCTTTCAGCAGCTTTGTCATAGCGCTGCCGCTTCAAATCAACACTGGTGATGGAATCAGCATGTGCCACTTTGCAAATAAATCTACAGTGCGAGAAGAACTCTCCCATTAATCATGATTACCATTTCCTTTCAGTCTCGAAGGGCAGAGAGGCAGAGAGACAGAGAGCTCAACACAGATGCGAAGGGGGGCAGGAGCAGAGGGGAGACACACGGGGCTGGGAAGACGGCAAGATTCACAAACGCCGTGCTGTTTGTTTTGTTTATACAAGGCAGGTATTGGTAGTCGGCACTTTGCTCCCCTCCCGCCTTAAGCAGCCAGTTGCTTAGCTGCATGGTCGTTTCAGAAAAGAAAAAGGTTTAAAATCATCAGCTACGCAGGGAGGTTTAAAATCTTCAGCCCCTCTGCCCAGCCCAGCCATCTGGACACAGCTGGGGGGGGGAGAGAGAAACAGGTCCGCGGACAGTGGGAGACCACTTCACTTCTGCTTCCACCGTTGCAAAGCAACAAGCGCACACTCGCGAGGCAAATCTCGCCTAGATGTAATTGGGCAGACGAGGAAAGACTGAGCGGGCAACAACAGTTCTCTATTGTCCGGCGCTGGTTTCGCAAACCCTCCTCGTCCTGACCTCCAAAGGCTTCCCTTTTGTCCGTCAGGGGGAAGTGCAAAACACACAAACACAATTATTCACCGCGAGTAAGTAAGCTCGTCAGAAAATGCCAAAATATCCATTCCTGCATTTTCTGCAGGCAGCCTTGACGCGATCTTCAAAGCAAGATTAAAACCTGTTAGCAAAGCCAATATGACTGAGTACACAAACGCATCACTTATTTCTCTCTGGTCTTCGCACATAGCGACTGGCAAACTTGGAATCGAAGAATTCACCCCAATCCTTCTCTCCTGCCTTTTGCTTAAAGACTTACTTCATTGAAGGGAGGAAAGAAATCAATGTAACTTTGCATCTCAGACTTTTTAATCTCAGACCATTGACTCTGAGAGGAAGGGGCGAATCTAAATGTGTGATACGTACAAAACCCTTTTGGAAAAGATTTATTACAAAACATGTTTGTTTTAAATCCAAGAAGCAACCTTCTGCCAACTGCTACAAATGCCTAAAATGTCCTGATATCCCTTTTGGCTTCATGAAGTTTAATCTACCGCCTTTTCCCCCACCCCTCCCTCCCCTCTGTACAACAAGTCAACGCAGCATTGCACATCCACGAAGGGCAGGAGGGGAGAAGAGTTTAATTGCAGACTCGTGTTTATTGACTGGAGGTTTAAGATTTGCTGCATCGGTTCTACAACACAGCACACAAATGCACTGGATTCTAACATGTTTTAAAAAATGCACAGTTGCAGCCAAAACAAGCCATCGTTTTGAAAAACACTAACTTTCTGACTCCTACCTATTTCAGGAGGGCACGTTACAGAATTACGAGCTATAAAATGCTGCAGTAAAAGGCGAGCACCGGCGGCAGTAAAAGATGCTTGCATTACTAAATGAATAAACTTGCCATTCCAGTTAAAATAACAAGGGGTTCTTCGCCGGTTTACTACATGTAGTTTGGTGTCAGCATCTTCAAGGGGAAAAACCTCTACATATATCACTCTGACACAGGAATGTGTAGCGGTACACAGGCAACACACCAGCGTGCTCCTCGCCGTTTCTCACATCAGAGACAATACTCTTGATCTTGAATCACTTACCATTCGGAAGGCAGCGGTTGTCCCACAACCGTGCTGCAGTCGATAGGAATGCTTCCCCTTCGTGTCCTTTTGAACACCATCATGCAACGTGCTTCATGGCAAGAACTAATCAGACAACAACTGCGCAGGAGATGTAGATCCTTCTCAAGCATTAAGCGCTCCCCGCACAGACTCAAACACTCGGCTGAATCCAGGCTTCAGATACATACACTCACTCGCTAAATGAATGGGGGGCAGCAGCCAATCCCTGCATGTTGCAGAATGACAAGCACACATGTAGCCTAATGTCGGCTCATACCAAGGCACAAGAAGGGAAAGGGGGGGAATTGCATTTGGGCAGTCTTTAACAAATGTCACTTTTGAAAGAAAATTACATTAAGCCTGTCACAAGTGTCACATGGTCACCGCGAGTTTTTTTTAAAAAATTATCTCCCATGAGCTGTACCATTGGTAGTGCTTTAATAAATAACTGCAGGCTATAGGTCCCTGCTGTTCAATTGTTATTGTATGACACTCGGCTGTCTCAGAAGAATAGTTTTGCAAATCTGCGGTTTCAAAAGAAGCAGAACAGAAGTAGTCTCTGAAGGCATTAGTGAAATCAGTATTGTTGTTTTAGTGACATTATTAGTCTATTAACCAGCTCCATCAGTTGATATTGCATATTTCTACCTCAACATTGCACTGTTTTAACCTTTCGACAAAATTATACGAATTCCAGCTGTTTATCATTCATTTGTCACTTCGTATCCATAACGGAATCTTAGTGAAGGCTAATTAAAAGGCGTGAAATATCTTGTAAAGTACTTTGCTGGCGTCGTGTATAGAAGGGAGCAGAACTGTGGAACTGATGACTTGCAAAGCTATGTTGCCAATCACATCTGCCCCCTGCACATTGTTAACGTTGAATTATAAGCCAGAGGAAAAATACTTGTCTTGGGAAAGGTCACGCCGCATCAGGTTAAACATCTGGTGTTCTCTAATTTAGGAGACCTGCAGCTGAGATTTGAGAATGAGCTCTCCCTGAATGAAAATAAAGACGTAAAAAACTTTGAATATATCTTGATTGTTTTGGAGAAGCTTTCAAAGACTCCCCTCCCTCCTCAGTCTGTCTTCGTGTGGCTGTACATATCTGTCAAGCATATCTTTAAAAAATATAGTCTGGTATGGTATTAATGTTTTTCTTTTGATCAAGTTATTGTAATTTTGAACATCATAAATTGGGTAAGCTTGGAAGGGACTAACTTATCTTTTTCATTAATCTTGATTGAAAACTGAATACGTCTGCAATACAAGACACCCATTTAGATACAAACTTAGATACAAAGGGCTTTTCTGCTTATGCATAATAATGAAAATGAACCATGTGGACTATATTCAGGGGATAGATGCTTTGGTCAAAAGTTTTCTCTCTGCTGGCCTATATTATTTTGCCTTGTGACCAAGAATGAAGCCAGCTACAGACCTATACAAGCCCTATGTATTATCTTTCAAGCTAATCTCAAACAGACTTAAGGTTTCTTGGACTGCCTGTGAATAGCGGAGTGAAACGTTAAACATTCTTTCAGATGTAAAACTACAGGAATGAATTGGTGAATAGGTTCAGTTAATATGGGATTTGCATAAGATCCTTCAGCATTTGCTAGGGGTTGCAAAGGGGGAGGAAATCATTAGAGAAAAGACAGGGTGGGGGTTGGGCAAAAGAAATACTAACTTGTTTTTCCCCTGCAACTCCTTTCAGAGCTGCTTCTACAACTGACCTTTTAGTACAGTCATCCACCATTGATTGATCTGCAGGGGAGATTCCATGATTTAATTGAAGAAAAGCCTCAATGGCATTATTTAGTTCCATTTTGTGAAAATTCCTCTTCTCAAATGTAGATGTGGGTCTTCAGGTTTGGATGGGGGAAGGGAAGGAAAATTGAGACTTTCAATCTCTCAGAGAGAAGGGAGCAAAATGTTTGCCAACTGTGTAAACACTGTAATCTGCAGCTGTTCATGTGACAATTATCCTCACCAATGCTCCTTTTTGTGTCAACACCAACAACATTTCTCAAACTCTATTTTCACTTCAAGGACTGGTATGCCTCACAAAAAAGTAACTTTAATGTTTAAAACATTACAAGCAACACATACTTAACTTCTTAAGAAAATATAATGGTAGTACTATATTGTTTTTTCATACTATGCCGCATTTTAAACTGGCAGCAGGTCATCTGAATCCCGTGAGATTTCCTAATTCTGTTTTTCACTAAATGAAGTCTTATCTTTCATCATTAACCTGCAACTTAATTTATGCACACCAAAATTCACAAATAAATTTTAAGATTGTTTTGCAATATCACACAAAATGATTTGTTTCCCACACTTGGTACAAATACAAGGGCTACAACACCAATCACAGCTGGAACTGCCTTCTCCCATTGTTCTAGAGTTGGAATCATGGAGCAATGATCAAGAGAGACAGGGTATTCCTTAACTCAATAACGGCAGCTTAATGATGCAAAGGCAATCCTGCATCACATGCATCCACTTAGATATCAGTTTTTATTATTCGCTGGGTGATCCGGATGAAGGCGACGGCTGCAACAGGCCTTATGGCCAGCTGCAGCTGGTACTTTGAAAAAGGCACCAAAACCTGGCAACACTTGCATATGGAGCCAGTGGGCTGTTCTGTACTTCTGTACTTAAACTGGAATTGGACTTTTATATGGCAATAATTTTACTGAACTTTATGCAAAAAATAATAATTTCACTATACTTGGCACATGTGATAATAAGGAGCCATTGAGAACGTAGTCTCAAAGTATGAACTTTTCCTCCAATGTTGTAAAAATTATCATACCATAGAGATATCTCAAGGAAGTTGTCGAAATCTACAAAATGATCCTGAATTCAAACAAATATATCTATTCAGAAACGTCAATAGTTAATAGTCAGAAATTTACAACAGTTTTGATAAAGGTCTCTGAAAAGTTTCCGCTAGAATGCCAATTGATAGATAATTTTATATCGAAGTCACGTGAGTGATTACGTGAAGAGCCCGCCAGCCTGCATGCGCGTCAATACGTCGATGCATGGCGCGGGAGTCGGAGCAGTTCAAAACTGCTCTGGCAGGTAAGTTAATTTTGTTTTCAGTGGGCCGCTGCGGTACAGCGGGCCCGGAGTAGCTGACGGCCGCAGCCTGTGCGGCTGCCGCCATTGGAGCTCCGAACGGGAGCAGGCGGCCGGATTTGGAGGCCGCCGTGGAGGCTCCGTAAGGAGCTGGCGAGATACGATATTGCGGCTGCCGGCGCGGCCAGGTCAGCGATCGCTGTAAAAGATTAGCAGCAGCCGGTGGTTTAACAATAGCCACGGCCAGGACAGCATCCGCCAGGTAAGCTCAGCTGCAGTAGTACCTAGCAATTTTAAACATAGATGCTACCGGCTGAGGTCGGTTCAGCTTACGCTGTAGAACAGCGTATAGTGTATGCTCTATTTATAGGGCGGCTATAAATAGAGTTGTCAGGTTTTAATAGCGGTTGCCGCTCGGTCACGTTTGTGACTATTGTAGCAGATAGGATACAAAGGTCATGCTTAATACTTTGGCAATATAACGATGTATCTTAACATGCCAATAAAGTTTTAAATTGAAATTTAATTAAATTGGATACAAAATACATTTATTATCACATACTCCAAATAGTGCAGTGAAATTTGACTTGCCATTGCAGCACAGCATTGCTCCACTGGAGCAGGCGGCTGTTCGGTGCATCTTACGGGCAATACCTGTACAGATGAATATTCCGAAAGGGAGTCAGCCAGAGGCCTGAGGAGGCAACGCCTGGTTCAGGGTTGCGTTCTATTTCCTCCCCTAAAAAACTCCATTGAGGCTCCAGAAAGGAGCTCCTGGTAGCCTTTTATGAGCTGTGTCTAGCAGACACCTGTGGGAGCAACACCTGTTCTGGGTGGCGTCATGATAATTTCCGCTCAGTAGAGGGGACTGTTGGAGATTCTTTCATTGAGACTCCAACTATGTGGATATCGATAGAGCATTCGAATCTCTGATCTAATGGGGATATGCTTCTTTTAATCATATGAACAAACTATGCTCCATGTACCGGAGGCATTAACAGGCGGCTCCAGCCATATGCCTGTGACAACACCTGGCAGGGTTGCAGTATTTTTCCCACTCTGTCGTGGGGGAGTATCGGAAAGAGGTGACTCCGATTATGATGCCGGCTCATCCAGGTCATATGGGGACCAGAGGCCTGAGGTAGCAACACCTGGTGCAGGGTTGCGCTCTATTTCCTCCCCTGAAATACTCCGTTGAGGCTCCAGAAGGGAGTAAGGACTCAGAGTCCTAACAGCTGCAACTTGTCTGGTAAGTAAATAATGATGATTTATGCCGACAGCAGAGGACCGCAGCAGTGCGGAAAGCCGACGGCCACTTCGGAGTTGCTGGCAGCGCCGATCTGCATAGTTAGTTCCGATTTGGCTCCTATAGGGAGCAGCTTGGAGATGGTGGCACAAAATATGCTCCGTGTTACGGAGGCGTACACAGGCATTTCGAGTCATACGCCTGTGGCAACGCCTGGTTCAGGGTTGCAGTATTTCTCCCTCTCTGTCGAGGGGAGTGTCGGAGTGTCGGAGATCAGTATGGAGCTGACTCTGAACATGAGTATGTGCCTGAATCCCATGCTTTAATGCATGATGTACGAGAGTCGCATAAGGAAGAGCTGCCTGCTCTTGCCTCTAAATTTGCTGTTCCCTCGGGGACGGGCAAGCCACTACAAGAGGAGTTGGCCAGCGGCGTCAGCTACCTAACATCACACCAGTTGAAAGAATGGCAAGCATGGGTCCGAAGATGTGGTCAGACAGGGTCTGCAAATGGAACTTTGCTGAAGCTCCAACAAGCAGATCGACCCGGGTTCAGAGACACTAGCAGGTAAGGTCTCTTTATTAACCTCCGTAAAACTCCGAAATGGAGCAGTCTGTCGGCCCAGGTTTGGGTTGTCTAGTATCTTTTCACTGCCTCTGGAAAAGATCATGTTGATGCAGAGACATTGGCAGGGTGCCTTTCATAGTAACCTCTGTAAGTTCCTAGTAGGAACAGCTTGGTTACCCTGGTTCTGGGTAGACCATCATGGAACTGGCTGGCCATATGGGTCATATTGACCAGAGAAGCACTGCCTCAACATCTGTGATTGAGGTTATCAGGCTGCTTAGTAGAGTGAAGTAGTTGAAGTCTCCCTCAACACATGTTTAAATTTCTGTTCAGTTAGTGGAGTTGCCAGTTCATTGGAAACATTATTGCCATCCTCTCTGGGATAGGTTGCTACCAGCAGGAAGCCGGTCTAGCATATAGTATTTTTATCTGACCTGCAGGTTCATGTTGTAAATCAAAAATGTATTTATAATAATCTGTAGGCTCTCAATACCAGTATTCCTGATTGAGTGGCTGGTCGAAGAGATTGTGTTGTGCACACTGGTGACTCAGACAGGTGGTTTCAGTCAGAGGACTGCGAAGCAATTCCTGGTTCAGGCTTGCATTATGCTAAATTCCACTCTGAGGAAGAATGCTGAGGATTCGTGGTGACTCTAATAGTCAAGAGTTGACAGGGAACTCGTATTCCCACTTCAAGAGGATACTGTGTTTTCAGCTCTAGTCATAAGGTTCTGATTATATGTTATCAGCAAATGTATGAATAACTAGATAATGCATCTTCCGCGGCAAGAGAAGCCAAAACATTTCCGTCCATATGGTCAATAGAGGAACGGTGGTTCCAAGTGGAATCAGTGACATCTCACAGAGGTTGAGTAGTCTGCCCAAGAACAAGAGGGGTATATTTCTGATATTTCTTAAGATTACAGAAACGTGGAGCATGCCAAATCAGGTTAGGATTTGGCTAATCTGATCATGTGTTTAGTTACCCAGTTTGGATGGATTTACATGGATGATTGGCTTTCAGCAATTTACCTGATTCAGAGAATCGATCTTGGAGATGCATACTTTGCCATATCTATACACATGAGGCACAGATTATCTGGTGTTTTGATAACAAAGCCAGTGGTGGAAGCTAATGCTGCCCTACTCAGATCAAAGAACATTGTGTCATCGAGTTTTAGATAACATGCAAAATTTACAGCTGACAAACTTAGGGGTTTATCAGTAGATACCTCTTACGATATTAAGGATGAGGCAACATGAAATTTAATAAAGTCCAAATTTGCCTATTCATTCAGGCCATGGTAAGGCAGCTGAAGCAGCTCCTATTTACTCGGTCACGAGTGATGGCAGGGGCAGCCTGTTTTCTCAGGCAGCTAGCTCTGCGCAATTGTATGGGAAGTTTGTGAACAAAATATGCGAGTTACCATTAAACGGAAGTAACAGAGGTTTGTGTTGCTTTCAGTTTGGGCTTAGAGAAGCATTTATGTGATAGCACAATTGACACTGCTTGTGCTGCTTTGTCATTCTCTATAGTCCCATAAGTGGGACAATGAATGATTGGTTATTCACCCCCTGTTCACTAACGTTTTACAGGGTGTCTTTTATATGACCGCTCTAAAAGCCTACATTCATTGTAGTGTGCAATGCATATCAGTAAATTATTATGCAAATATTCTTCTACTGTATTTCTAATGGGAGCAGTATTTTTTTAAAGTTGATTATGCTTTTAGCAACTGATTCCAGCACAAAGTACACAGTCTTTACTCAATCTCTGGCTCGTTCTCTGGGTCATAACTGACATTAGGGTAGCTTGTTATGGGAATGATCTCATAAGCAAAATGGGCATGAATGCGTACGTTTGGAGTTGACAGCATACCCACCAGAGCGGAGATTGGGGGTGTTATTAGGTATACAAGTACACTGAGCTTGCTAGTACCTATGAAATGAAAGATAGTTTCTTTATTGTTATTTAATAGTCTCTCAAGAGATTGCTGATGGCTCATTAGCAGCCAATAGAATGGATAGTTCCCTTTCATCATACAGCAAGAGGCTTACATAGTGCGTTAAGAAGTTATAACATTTGGGTGAATATGTCTGGATATTTGCAGATAGAATTCTGAACAGTGTTGCATGAGTTATTGTCTAACTCAAAGTCAATTGGGACTATGGTCTGGTTAAGAGCAATGGCCATGTATGCAAGTTAGCATCATGGTATTAATAACCCATGTTTTTTCTACCATTAATGGTTTATTTGTTTAAGTGTTACACACACAGATTGGGTTACTGCATGAAACCACAGAGCTTTGAAGGCTTCACGTAGTCACTCATGTGACTTCGATATAAAATAGAAAGATTAAACGAGAACTTACCGTTTGAAGTTTGATCTTTATTTTATGAGAAGTTGAAGTGAGGGAATACGTGCCCTCCACTCCTAACCCTACTTCTCATAAAGATCATTTGGTAATTCTAAGGTCGTTAATCTTTCTATAGCTTAAGTTCAGTAACTAGTCTGTGGTTTCATACAGCTGCTCTGAAGATTGACGCGCATGCGGGCTGGCGAGCTCTTCACGTATTCCCTCACCAACCTCATAAAATAAAGATCAAACTTCAAACGGTAAGTTCTCGTTTAATCTTTCTAATTTACCAAATTGGGAGAAACCAAAGAAATTGTTTGAACAATGTAAGAGCAGGAATAGTTTGAACACCAGGCAGTTATTTCCCCCAAATTTAGTGAGTCGCTGGAATACATTGCTGGCTGGAAATGATGACTCACTGACTCATGAAAAGTTGACTCAAGAAACAGCTGACTGGAGCAGAAATTATTTTACAAAGATGATCAGGATGATAACATTTGGCCCATGTGATCTACCAAAAATTGATACAAAGAAGAGAGCCAAAGAATTATCAGAAATATTTATTATTCCCTCATGAGCCCTGTGTCTATCCTCCACTTTCGTGCCACAAGCAGGGAATTACGTGTAATCATAAGATCATCAGTGATAGGAGTAGAATTTGGCCATTTGGCCCATAAAGTCTATTCCACCATTCAATCATAGCTGCTCTATCTCTCCATCCTAACCCTTATTCTCCTGCCTTCTCTCCATAACCTCTGACACCTTGTCTAGGAACAAGGCAGGCTGAAAATGCCTGGTCCATGTTATGCTAAATAAGAAACTATTTAGGTCCCATAGGAAATCTTCGGGTTTCATTGGACAAGTCTTTAATTTTAGGCTGTTAAAAAAAACCCCCCAACAGAATAAGGGATTATGCATAATGATGATCAGCATTCATTTATGATCATATTTGGCTCTGAAGGGATTACTGGTTCATTGTCTCCCTACTTCAAGTAGGAAACTGTTGATCCCAGAATTACCTTAGCCGACAGAGCAAGGAAGATGGATTCCATAATTCTTTTATCTTGAGTGGGTTCGATAGGTATGATTAACATAATAGAATTTTGGGGGCACACTGGATCCAAGCATGTGTCCCGTCATTTTTGGAATTGAAGCGCAAGATAAAATTCACAAATTAAGAGCAACAAAGAAAATAGCAAATCCAGAAGGAAGTCTGCTTGCAACTGAGTATCACACATGCGGAACAGATCATTGGGAGAATAGGTAAATAAGAGATCCTAATACAATCCTTCAAGGAAATGAACCGAGAGGGGGAATTGGACTAAAGATTTCTCCTGTCTCAAGTTATTACTATCTCCATCGGTTTTGTGCCGTTATATAATTTATCATTCCCCTTCAATCAAAAATGTATCCCAGAAATTGAAATGGCCAACGAGTAAATGCAGAGTGTTCAAAGTTCAGCCACGAAGAAAAATTGAGAAAAATAATATTTTGTAAAGAACAAATGTTTGCTGAATTTAACAGTTGACTTAAAAAAGCATATACTTAAAAGAGAATTCCTCGTACACTGTTTCAATTATTTTTGATAGTTGAATGCTCTTTTATTCTACTTTATTATTGCATTCTTTGGGCTTTTGAAATAGAATTTTCTTCCCAGTGAAAACTGAATAAGACAAGACTGCGAGGAGCTGTTTGATTACAGGTAGGATTCTGAAAAGGACAACACAGGTGGAAGAATGTTGATGCTGACAGGGGGATGGGGTGTGCAAATAGGGAATGGTGGCAGTGCAATACTTACCGGTAACTTGTATCAGTGATTAGCACCAGTATATATCCAGAATTTGGTCAATTTACAGAGCAAGTTTAGTTTGACTGTTCCCTCAATCCTAAATTATACACCAATGAAGAATTGGTCATTTGAATGACATATAGTGGGTACAAGTCATCCACGCAATAAACAAAGAAGATAGAATGAAAAAGTAGGAACGTTTCTTTTGCAAATCATTTGCTCATCTCAGTATCAACATTGAAGTTGATGCCATCTGCTAAGGTACCAATGCAAAACCCTTTTAAGAACCAAGCACATGATGAAAGTTCAGTTTAAAATATACACTCGGGAAAACATATTGGGATGAACTGCATACAAGTGCAACAGCAGCTGTTAACACCAGGAAAATCCATGACAAACAGATTTGTATACACATTACACTAACCCATGTGCAAAATCACAGGGAGTGCATGACTATGACCGTGGATTGAATCTAACACATGTGAGGATTACTACACATGAAATGGTTTACATAATCAAGAAACCAGATCTTAAACAATTTTTCCATAAATAGTCTGAGATCTGAATATGGATCCTCCAGAAGTTCTCTGATATTGAGCTAGGATCTGTTCTGGGAAATATGTCAGCCAAATAGAGAGACAGGCACAGACAAAGGTAATGAAGAATCTTCCAATACAAACCATAAGACCATCAGACACAGGAGCAGAATTAGGCCATTTGGCCCATTAAGTCTGCTCCACCATTTGATCACGGCTGATCTATTTTCCCCCCTCAACCACATTTGCCTGCCTTCTTCCTGTAAACTTTGACACTCTTACTAAACGTGAACCTATCAATCTCCGCTTTTAAAAATACCCAATGACATGGCCTCCACCATCATCTATTGCAATGAATTCAACACAAAGTGTGTACACGTCTCTAGAGAACATGGATAGGTGACGTTTTGTTTCAGGATGCTTCAGACTCAAAGCTCATTCATGTTCTCCAGAGATGCTGCTTGACCCGCTGAGTTACTCCAGCACCTTGTATCCTTTTTTTGTGAAACAGCATCTGCAGTTGCTTGTTTTTAAATCTTCCAATACTGATCTTGTGCTCTGGTTTTTAACCCACCCACTATAATCTGGGATTAGTTTTTCAACCAAAAACTGGTAGAAATGGTGCAGTGCCCTTTACATGCTTCACCCAATGTCCAGCTCCAGAGTGGTGTTGCTAAATATTATACAGAAAGCAACTTATGAAGAAATCCTGTGGTGACAAAGAGAGTGGGGGAAAAACATGCTCATGCTCTTATGTACTGCCCTGTTTTCAGGAGTTTCAGCTGAGTGTTTTCAACCAAAGTTGGTTAATCAATGCATTGGAATTTCCAGCACGAATTTGGTACAGCACAAGTTAAGATACTGCAGTATTTTTTTTGTTTTATTCAAAACATTTCATTGGAAATTGGATCCACCCGGAAATCTGCCCACACTTCCAGATCAAATTCATCACATTATATGTAATTAGGAACTGCAGTTGCTGGTTTAAAACTGAAGACAGACACAAAATGCTGGAGCAACTCAACGGGACAAGCAGCATCTCTGGAGAGAAGGAATGGGTGACATGGGTTTCTGATCGAGACCTGAGGAAGGATCTCGACCCTAAAAGTCACCCATTCCTTCTCTCCAGAGATGCTGCCTGTCCTGCTGAGTTACTCCAGCATTTTGTGTTTATCTTTGTATTTATCACATTATACACATGAAAGACTGCACAAATGAATAGAAGTAATTGCAAGCAATGTCCAATTGCACCAGTCCACAGAAATTATTATATTTTTTGATTTGCAAACGAGCTTCAGCAGATAAAATAAACACTGACAAAATCTAATGTAAACTTTCATGCCTATTAACAATTATTTCAAACACAGAAACTCACAACCAATACAAACACCCGTGGTACATTCCAGAAAAAGAAGCTGAATCAGTTGGAAGGGAAAGAAATCTAATTGATGACCCAGAAATATTGAACTAATCATTTTGTATACATACATTCTTGATCTGTGTTTAACACAATGCCGAAGCCGTTCTGATATAGACAATGCAGGATGCATAAAACTCTACTGGTTTCCAATTAAAACTTCCCACTGTAGAATACAAAGTGCTGGAGTAACTTGTTGGGTTACTCCAGGATCATACATTCATACAGCGTGGAAACAGGCCCAACTTGCTCACACCGACCAACATGCCCCATTTACACTAGAACCACCTGCCCACACTTGGCCCATAACGCCCTAAACCTATCATCCATGTACCTGTCCAAATGTCTCTGAAACATTATCTTAGCACCAGCCTCAACTACTCACCAGCCTCAACTAGCTCATTCCATACACCCACCATCCTCTGTGTAGAATAGTTACCCCTCAGGTTGCTATTAAATCTTTCCTCCACCTTAAATCTATATCCTCTTCTTCTCGATTCCCCAACTCTGGGGATTTACCCAATCTACTTCGCTCATGATCTTGTACACCTCTATAAGATCACCTCTTAACCTCCTGCGCTCCAAGGAATAAAGTCCTAGCCTGCTCAACTTCTCCCTATACTTCAGGCCCTCGAGTCCTGGCAACATCCTTGGAAATCTTCTCAGCCCCTGTTCCAGGAGGACACCGGAGTACATGGATAGATGAGGTTTCAGAATGGGACCCTCTGTCTGGAGAAGGGTCCCGACCCAAGACATCACTTGTCCATGTCCTCCAGAGATGCTGCCTGCACCACTGAGTTACACCAGCACTTTGTGTTGCACACAAGATTCCAGCATCTGCAGTTTCTTGTGCCTCTAAAACCCCTCAATTGCCTCCATAGCTTTATTCCACTTTATTCTTCTTAGAAACCATGTAAGCCATATAAACCACTATGAAATTTGTACTCCTCCAATTTTGTTCTCTTGATCATCTCTGAATTCAATAGTTTCACGATTGATCTTAATTGTACATGCCTTATATTCTGGAATTCTCTCTCAAAATCTCTGGCTCCCGATCCCTTGTTCTTCAAAAAGACGTAAAAAGAAAAAGCTGTTGCTCTGATGTTTCCATCTGTGGCTCAGTGTCACATATTGTTTGATGAAGCCTCAGTAAAGCTTCGCGATGTGCAAGGTGCTGTATAAATCCAAGTTGTTCTTGTTGAGGTGCAACATTAATGCGAATAACTGCAGACAGGTCCTGCAGTTGCAGGATAAATGGAAACAGAACTTGGAGCCCGGTATCAAACCGATGCCAAAGGAAAGCTCTCTTAAAAAAATAGAATCCTCTGCTGTTCAATCCACTAACTTGTAGCTGCATTTATGCTGGATCGACTTATCAGTAGGACAAAGTAGATGCACACACTAACTCCTTTCCACTATGAATATAAAGTTGAGCTATAAAGTTCTGGCACAGTTCAAGATTCAAGATTCAAGAAGGTTTATTGTCATTACAGCCATATACACAGCACACAGTGCAATGAGATAGCATTTCCCTAGAACCTCGGTGCTACATAGAACACAATTGGACAACATGCTGCATATATAGATATACTACGCTATACACACGGTGCAAACCTTCCTTACTAAAGTGCAACAAAGTAAATAGAAAATGTACAAAACAGCAACGCGGACAGTAGACAGTGCAACAGAGTGCAATGTACACAAACCAAGTGTGCCAAGGGTGCAGTGCAGAGTTTACGTAGCAGCAGAGATTGGGGGGGGGGGGGTGGTATTCAGATCAGTCCCTGAGCGTTGAGGAGTCGGATGGCCTGGCGGAAGAAGCTGATGCGTAGTCTGGATGTGAGGGACTGTATGCTTTGGTACCTTCTGCCAGATGGGAGGGGGGAGAAAAGTGTATGTGAGGGGTGGGTGGGGTCCGAAATGCTGGTTGCTTTGTGGTGTGGTGTAGATGTCTGAGATGGGGGGGGGGGGAGTTGGAGTGTTTAATGGAAATAGTGCTAACTGCTAATAACACTTTGCACCAGATATTCCCCCTTTTTTAGCCAGAACGGACTCATTTGTAGCAGTGACAGAGCTGGAATCATTGCGCATCCACTCATTTCTGCAGTCATAAATAAGTTACTGCTATGCACCATTCAACCTACCTACAACAGTAAATAGGGCTGGTATTTGGGGAATGATTAGATGAATGCTATCTCTGCTGCTGAAAATTACTAAAGGAGAATCATGTTTCACTTTTGTAAGGTGCCCTTGTTTTATTATTTTGTTTGTTACTTTACTTTGTAGAGATAAAGAGTATTAATCATAACTATCTGGATTATAGTCGAGTGTATAGCACTGACCTGAAGATCATCTGCAATGAAGTCTGCACATAAACACTTCAACAACTCTATTTTGCAAAAGAAACACCATTATTATTTGCTAATGCTTGTATTCACATCTTCCATTTTAGGAATAAAAAATGCAGCTCTAAAAATTTAATTTCAATCAACGATATGTTGTAAGTAATTTAAGATATGAAACAAGTCAAATGAATAAGTTGATACGCATTTCAAGTTCATTGAGGAAGTGACCTGGTAAAGAATGTGGAACATTTTACACATAATACATCCGTTGCTTTTCATACATTAAAGACATGGTTGCCGTTGTCTCATATTATCAATCCACCTTTGGATAGATCTTCTGTTGCCCTGAAATTGCTGGTCGCAATCTCCTGTTGGGAACTGGTTTCCCAGCACTTAGTCAGGGTTCAGTGCAGCATAAGGCTGCCTCAGCTGTCCTGACAGAAAGGCTTCGACAACTGGTGAAGCTTGCCCCAAGGCTAACCAGCTGTCAAATGTGCCAGTGTTACTGACTGCCTCTAAAAGTACTTGACATTCACAGTTAGTGACACTTAGGACGTGTAAAAAAATCTTAAAAATTAAAAAATATAAGTGTTATTCTTGTGGCTTTTCAAAGCGCATTCAGTCACTAAGCATCAATTAAAATTAGTAGTGCTCCAATTCTTTGGAGTTGGTGATCGTTGCTAAAAAATGGCCATTCTGATTCCTGTCAATAGGAACCACAGACATTTCTTTGGGCATCTCTCACAACAATATGATTATGAAAGAAATGGGCAAAGATAATTACTTTTTTTTACCAAAGATAGGCACAAAATGCTGGAGTAACTCAGCGGGGCAGGCAGCATCTCTGGAGAGAAGGAATGGGTGACGTTTCAGGTCGAGACCCTTGTTCAGATCAGTCTGAAGAAGGGTCTCGACCCGAAACATCACCCATTCCTTCCACCCAAAGATGCTGCCTGTCCCGCTGAGTTACTCCAGTATTTTGCGTCTATCTTCGATGTAAACCAGTATCTGCAGTTCCTTCCAGCACATAATTATTTTTTTACTTTAGTAAAACTTAAGATGTTGTCAAGAATTATGTTAAAGTATTTTAAATACAGTGCATCAAATGGGTTATGTAGAGAAAAATATGACCATTTTGAATATGTTGAAATGAAAAGCAGCCTATAGTTTTAAAATAATAAGATAATAATAATTTGTGAAGTACTATTTATTTTAAAGTTAACCCAACGTCATCAACAGCTTATCCTCACAGCAACCTCGGCACCATCCTATCACAGATATTCCCTTTGCTCTAACAACGTCTCCCCCACTCTTTCTGCAACTTAAAAGTGACCTGTTTGCTCTCGACTCCCGGTGAGCGCCATTGCGGTGCAGTAGGAAAGGTCCCGGTGAGCCCGACGGTGGCATCCAAGAGAGGACCCGGCTGTGGGTGGCTGAGGATGGGCTGTACGAGTCCCGGCGGTCGGTCGAGGAAGCACCACAGAGAACAAAGAGGGATCTGGTGCTGAGGGAAGGGACACACACACACTGAGAACAATGAATTTCCCTGTACCATTGTATTAACCCATTTGCTCTCTTACCCAGTCTGACAAAAGCCTTTGATCTGAAATGTTAAACGGCCTTTTTCTTTCTTCAGTTGTCTGACCTGCTGAATGTCTTAGTAATTTACTGTTTTAATTTCAGACATCTAGCATCTGCAGTTTTTACAATTTCGTTTATTATTTATCCCAAGTGAGATATGAACTATTCATTTTACGGTTATGGTTCAAAACATTGCAATCCTGGACAAGTCAAGATTGCATTATATCATTATCCAAGTCCATATATCAAGTCCTTATGACACCTAAGAAATATCCTATCTTGACTACACGGCCCCCCATCCAGTCTCTTGCAAGGACGACAAACCTTGCTCTCACTTTCTCCATCTCCAGTGCATCTACTCCCAGGATGATGCTTTCCACTGTAGAATATCTGAGGTCCTCTTTCTTCATTAAAACTAGCTTCCCTCAGCTGTTGTGGATGGAGCCCTTCACCCATGTCTCTTCTGCTCTCTCCCCATCTATATCCAGATGGGACAAGGATAGAATTCTCCTCATCCTTTCCTTTCACGCCACCAGCATCTCCATCCAAGACGCCATTCTCTGACAGTTCTGCCACCTTCAACATGATCCCACCACCAGTCACATCTTCCCATCCTCAACCCTTTCCTGGAGTCCGTTCTCTGTGTAATTCTTTGGTTCACCCAATCCCTCAGCCTCACTGGGATTTTACCCTGCAACTGTAGGAGATATAACACCTGCCCCTACATCTCTTACTCCAGATCATCCAACAGCCCTTTTATGTGAGAGAGGGGCTCACTTATACCTCTTCCAACCTCATCGATTGCATTTGGTACTCCTGATGAGGCCTCCTCTAATTGGCGAGACCAAGTGTAGACCCAATGGACATTTGCATTCTGTCTGCCAAGGCCTGCTGGAGCTCCTGAATGCCAACCATCTTTACTCCCTTCACACTCACGTACCAGCATTTCTATCCTCGGCCTCCTCCACTACCAGTGAGGCCAAGTGTAAACTGTAAGAACAACTCCTCATTTACTGCTGGATAGCCTACAACCCGATGGTATGAAAACTGAATTCTCCAATTTCCTAATCTCCCTTCTCATTCTCTCTCTCTCCCCGCATACCTTTCAACCATCCTCACCTCTACACTGCTACTCCTTCTGGTCAACTTCCACCCCTCCCTACTGTCAGTCCTTTACTCCCCATTTATCCTCCCTCTTCCACCTCTCTCCATCCAGCCATATCCCTCTTGCTTGACATTTAACTCCTTGTCAGCCCCCGATTATCTCCATTTCACCTTTTGCCTTGGTCACTATCTCCACACATCTGCCGATCTTCCTTCTTCACCTGCATCCGCCTATCACTTGACAGGCTTTGCCCTACCCTTGCCTCTCAGAAAGATACGGTATGGAAACAGGTCTTTTGGCTCATCGAGGTCACACCAACCACAAACTACTCATTCACACACCCTATTTTACCTATTTTTCCTATATTCTTGTCAATTCTCCCAAGATTCAACCTCTAACCCGGTGCCAATTAACTGACAAACCCGCACATCTTTAGGATGTGGGAGGAAACCAGAGCATCTGAAGGAAACCCACGCAGTCACAGGAAGAACATGCAAACTCCACAGAGACAGCACCCGAGATCAGGATCGAAATTGGGTCCCTGGTGCTGTGAGGAAGCAGATCTACCAGCTGCATCGCTGTGCCACCCTTTACTCTCTTTTTACTTTCTTCTCCAGCTTTCTCTCCACTGTGCCATTAGTCTGAAGAAGAGTCTTGTTGTCTATCCATTTCCCCTCATAGATGCTGCCTGACCTGTTGAATTCCTCCAGTACTTTAGCCTGGCTTGAAACAGAGTTACTAAGTTTCCAAGGGAAACATTTTTGACGGAGACAAATTCATTCTTTGTCCTTTTTGTTTAGGAAGGAACTGCAGATGCTGGAAAATCAAAGGGTTTTGACCCAAAACGTTGCCTATTTCCTTCGCTCCATAGATGCTGCCTCACCCGCTGAGTTTCACCAGCATTTTTGTCTACCTTCTTTGTCCTTTTTGATGCCTTCACTTGCTGAAGAAATGTAGTAACCTTTGCAGGATTGACTGGCCACTTCAACCCCCCCTACCCCCACCCACCATCACACGGCAGTGTATAGAGTGCTAATGGTGTTCTTTAATTCACATATAATTGATGTAACAATAATTTTTGGGAAGCAAAATAAAATGAAATATCTTCACAGATACAGAATATAATTTTGCGGTCTTATGCGTGTGCCAGGACAGATGATATTTCCTTTTCACTCTCTCCCTGATTAGTAATGCTCAGTCTGAATAAGACCCGGCGTGAATGGTAATACTTATGAAATGGTTACACATAGAGTTGTGGGAAGTGGTGCAAAAGAATAAAATATTAAGCCAGTAAAGTAACTTTTCAAACACAACCATGGTGACTGCTTCTCTCAATGGAAAAGTATTAGTCAAACTGTATCCCTGTGTCCTTTAAATGACAAATAAATACTGTAACATAATAAAAATCTGTGCAGTGCATGTGGAAGGAAATGAAGCAGGTTGACCCTGCAGGGCAAGAACGTCACCTTATGGCATCATTGTCACTTTCCATCTACAGTGAATTCTGCCGCAAGATGTTGTAGCAATGTGCCCAACTGCAGTTACTCTGCACCAGTCTGAGGCAGGTTATACATAGTATGTATACAACATAGAACAGGACAGAAGATAGACACAAAAAGCTGGAGTAACTCAGCGGGACAGGCAATATCTCTGGAGAGAAGGAATGGGTGACGTTTTGGATCGTGACCCTTAGGTCTCAACCCGAAACATCACCCATTCTTTCTCTCCAGAGATGCTGCCTGTCCCCCTGAGTAACTCCATCTTTTTGTGTCTACCTTCGGTTTAAACCAGCATCTGCAGTTCCTTCTTACATACATAGAACAGGACAGTGCAGGTGCAGGTCCTTCGGCTCACTAAAAACGACACAAAGTTCTGGAGTAACTCAGCGGGTTCACTCTGGAGAACATGGATAGGTGACGTTTCGGGTCGGACAGAATTTTTGCATTGGTGCACAAAGCTGGAAGAGGGGATGGGGCAGACAATGCCTGTACTGAAGAAGATGCCAAGTTAAACGAACTTCCATTTGATCCATATTCCTCCATTCCCTGCATATCCATGTGCCTATCAAAAAAGCCTCTTAACCATCCATTTACGAGGATGTTACCAGGACTAGAGGGTCTGAGCTTTAGGCAGAGGTTGAGCAGGCTGGGATCTATTCCTTGTAGTGCAGGAGGATGAGGGGGGGTCTTATAGAGGTGTACAAGATCATGAGAGGAATAGATCGGGTAGATGCAAGGAGTCTCTTGCCCAGAGTAGGTGAATTGAGGACCAGAGGACATAGGTTTAAAGTGAAGGGGAAAAGATTTAATAGGAAACTGAGGGATAACATTTTCACACAAAGGGTTGTGGGTGTATGGAACAAGCTGCCAGAGGAGGTAGTTGAGGCTGGAACTATCCCAACATTTAAGAAGCAGTTAGACAGGTATATGGATAGGGCAGGTTTGGAGGGATATGGACCAAATGCTGGCAGGTGGAACTAGGGTAGCTGGGACAGGTTAGCCAGTGTGGGCAAGTTGGGTTTAAGGGCCTGTTTCCATGCTGTATCACTCTATGACTCTAAAAGCCAGTATCACATCTGGTTAAGTCACCAAATCTGACAGTGCGTTCCAGGCATCCAGGCATCCATCCATCACTCTGTATGTAAAAAACCTGCTCTGCACATCTGCTTTAAACTTGCCCCCTGTGACCACAAAATCTCAAAAACCTCCCTAGTCTTTGACATTTCCACTTTGGCAAAAAGGTTCTGTCTACCCTGTCTATGCCTCTCGTGATTTTATGTACTTCCATCAAGTCAACCCTCAGCCTCTTACCCTCCAGAGAAAACAATCCAAATTTGTCCAACCCTTTCTTATAACTAATTTCATTTAAGCAGCACCCTGGTAATCTGTTTCTGCATCCTCTCCAAAGCCTCTACATACATCCTTCCTGTACTGGGATGACCAGAACTGCACTCACGATTTGGGTGGAGGACACAAAGTGTTGGAATAACTCAGTGGGTCGGCCGGCATCTCCAGAGAACATGGAAGGGTCACGACCCGAAACGTAACCTATTCCTTTTCTCCACAGATGTTGCCTGACCCGCTGACTTATTCCAGCGTTTTGTGTCTATCCTATGGATAGGTATTGTTTTGGATCAGATAGGTAACATTTTTGGGATGATTTTACAAGATTCATTCAAGAAGCAAACAAAACCTAATCATTAAATCAGCAAAGAAACAGATGTGATTTAATCTTATGTTGAAAAACATTACTTTATAGTTCCCCAAAGTAAACACTCAACACAAACAATTACACTTGGAAAGTCAGATAAAAGGTATTGTGCCTTTCATTGCTACGGGTTTGAGAATTAATCCATCGTTAGGACTGGTGTTGAGTTGTGACCATTTCCAAGTCAAATAACCGCAGAGATGTTACTGGCATCCCAGCCATGATTCAGCCAGACCTAGCATTTGCATCACTTGCACACTGGGCCATACTATCCCCCTCCGCAACAATCCTTTTTGTGCATTGCAGGGAAATAATGCATAATCATTCTGATAACTGCTGATACTGTGTTTACACATTTCAGAGGACCTCACATGGTCCACCAACACCGCTGCGCTGGTCAAGAAGGCACAGCAACGACTGTTCTTCCTGAGGACATTAAAAAAGACTGGTCTGCCCCAACAGCTGCTGACAACGTTCTACCGCTGCACCACAGAGAGCATATTAACGTATGGCATCTCTGTGTGGTATCTCAGCTGCACGGAGGCGGAGAGGAGAGCTCTTCAGCGCGTCGTCCACAGAGCGCAGAGGATCATTGGGACAGAGCTACCAGCCTTGGAGGGCATCTACCACACACGGTGCCTCAGGAAGGCCGTCAGCATCCATAAGGACTCATCACACCCTTGTAACGGACTGCTTGAACTACTTCCCTCCGGCACACGTTACAAGGCCTTCTACGCCCGAACCTCCAGACTCAGAAACAGCTTTATTCTGAGCTATAGCGTCTCTGAACCGGCCCTGCTGAGTGCCCCCCCCCACCCACCCCCCCTGGACAGTCTCCCTCGGATGGTCACGTCACTCAGCTTGCTTATTTATTTATCTTACTTTTCTTGTACATTGGTGGAGCTGCATACTTAAATCTCGTTGCACTGACGTGCAATGACAATAAAAGATATTATTATTATTATTATACCAGGACTAATGTGTTTATCACCACAGTGTTGGATTGGAACACTGCAAAGGCAACTCACAAATTTACATTTGGCCCTTTTGACAACCATGAACTGCAATTCCACAAGCACCACCAACAATTCAAACTCACTGATTTCTTCCCTGACTCCTGAATCTCTCTCTTGGTCCTTCATTCTTTCGCAATGATACTTTATTGTCACATGTATCTAGGTACAGTGAAATTCTTCATTTTTGCATACAATCCAGTAAAATAATTCAGCAGACTTCACCCAGGTGGTACATAAAGAGTTGCCACATTTCTGGCGCTGACAATGTTTTAGAAGTTCTTAGTACAGTCTTATCTTCTCACAGTGGCGAATCAGGCCTGCCGCCCCACAAGGTGCCAGCCGGCCTCCCGGGTGCATCTTTGTTCCCAATGGTACGCCCGCTGGGTCCTTCTTTGTTCTTGGTGGTGCGGCCCGCCTGACAGGTTGCTCTCGGCCTGCCGGGTCGTTTGGCTCTGCGGTGGATCCCAGGAGCCTTTCTGACACACTGACCTTCCCTCCCAATATCCTTGATTGGACCAGCCCCCCTCCCCCCCTCCCCCCCCCCAGCTTCCAGCTGACCAAAACCACTTACCCTACTTCTCTCCTCATTCAATGCTTCTTGTCCCAATCTTGTTCCTGATGTGCTCATTTCCTCCCACCCCAATCAATCACTATACATCATATACACCCATAGAGCCCTCAACTAACACTCCTGGTCACCTAGTTATATGTCAATCCAACAGCAAGACCTTTCTCCCTGCCTCTTTCACCCACCCATTCCCAATTCCACAATTAGACCCTAGGCATGGACAAAGCTTCAACCGCACTGACTTCAAGCTCAACCGAAGTTTTATTAAAGAGCACACAACCAAACCAATTGTTCGTGCATTGCTTCAATAACCATTTAGCCAGTACATTAGGGTTCACAAATAATCAAGACTTTGATTACTTACCCAAGGAGAAATAGCAGAATTCTGGGGAATGATTCATTCACAATGTTCTGCAACCTAAATATAAAATTAAATAGGTTTTCACAACGATATGCCACATCACATTGGAAATAATAGTAATTTGTTCATTTATCACATTTCAGAAATTATTATGTTCTTCACATCTAAAGGATTCTTCCACCGTGCATTGTCTCATATTCGGCAAGCAAACAGAAGCTATTTGGTTTATATACAAACCTCTCCTAACAATAAGAGAAATGATCGTGTAATTGGTTATAGCGGTAATAACTGAGGGAAGAATACTCCTTGTCACTCAGAGAACTTCTATCTATCTGTTCAAAATTACTTTTGAGATTTTTAATATCCACTTCTCCAACATCACCCTTTCTGTCTCCACTTCCTTTCACCTCAGCTTAATACATACTTTTAATGCCTCTCTACTCAATTGATGGCCTCTGATGCTCTGCAAGTATAAATGTGCATCCTGTTACATACTAATCATGTCCAATATCTCAATTTTCCTTGATGTGTATTGGCATCCTATTTCTTAATAATTCGTTTTCAAAATTCTTGGCACAGAAATGCTTTTTGAGTTGTGCAAAAACTTGAGTACTATGTGAGAGAATATTATGTGTTCGAAATGTTATCAAATCTATCATGCGGTGCTTTGAGAGGATGGTCATGAGGCACATTAACTCCAGCCTCCCAGACATCCTTGATCCACTGCAGTTTGCCTACATTCGCAATAAGTCCCCAGCAGATGCAATCTCCCTGGCCCTATTCTCATCACCGGAACCTCTGGATAACAAAGACACATACGTCAGACTTCTATTTATTGACAATAGCTCCACCTTCCAACACCATAATATCATTCAACCTTTAGTTTAGTTTAGACATACAGCGCGGAAACAGCCCCTTCGACCCACCAAGTCCGCACCGACCAGTGATCCCCACACACTAACACTATCCTACACACTTGGCACAATTTACAATTATTGCAAACCAATTAGCCTTCAAATTTGTATGTCTTTGGAGTGTAGGAGGAATCCAGAGATGATGGAGAAAACCCAAACAGGTCACAGGGAGAATGTACAAACTCCATATTGACAAGACCTGCAGTCGGGCTCGAACCCGGGTATCTGACACTGTAAGGCAGTAAATCTACTGCTGCGCCACCATGCCACCCAACTCTTTGACAAACTCCTGGACCTAGTAGTCAGCACCCCCTTCTTCCACTGGATCCTCGACCTTCTGACCGATGGACTACAATCAGTCAAGTTAGGCAACAATATGGGGGTCAACATCTCCGATGACCTCTCTTGGACCAACCATACCTCAACTCTGGTCAAGAAGGCTCACCAGCGTCTCTTCTTCCTGAGGAGACTAAAGAAGGTCCATCTGTCTCCTCAGATTCTGGTGAACTTCTACCACTGCACCATCGAGAGCATCCTTACCAACTGCATCACAGTATGGTATGGCAACTGCTCTGTCTCCGACCGGAAAGCACTGCAGAGGGTGGTGAAAATTGCCCAACGCATCACCGGTTCCTCACTCCCCTCCATTGAGTCTGTCCAAAGCAAGCGTTGTCTGCGAAGGGCGCTCAGCATTGCCAAGGACTGCTCTCACCCCAACCACAGACTGTTTACCCTCCTACCATCCGGGAGGCGCTACAGGTCTCTTCGTTGCTGGACCAGCAGGTCCAGGAACAGCTTCTTACCTGCGGCGGTTACACTACTCAACACTGTACCTCGGTGACTGCCAATCACCCCCCCCCCCCCCACCCCCCGGACACTCCTCCCACCAGGATAATTAGATTTATTTATTTACTGCTCATATTTATGTCGCTCTTCTAGGGAGATGCTAACTGCATTTCGTTGTCTCTGTACTGTACACTGCACAATGACAATAAAGTTGAATCTGATTCTGAATCTGAATCTGAATATATCATCCATAATAATTCTCAACACTGGTGCCTCACAAAGATGTATTCTCAGCCCCTGACTATACCCCCTATACATTCTCAACTGTGCGACTAATTCTGCTCTAACTCCATTGACAAGTTTGCAGATGACAACACTGTATTGGGCTGGATCTCCATCAATGATGAAATGGAGTGCAATAGAGAGCTCACTAACAAGCTATCAAGACAATAACCTCGCCTTTAATGTCAGTCAGCAAGATGAAGGAGCTAATTGTCATTTTACACAAAGGGTGGTGATGGTATGGAACAAACTGCCAGAGGAGGTAGTTAAGGCAGGGACTATCCGAACATTTAAGAAACATTTAGACAGGTACATGGACAGGACAGGTTTGGAGGGATAGGGGCCAAACGCAGGCAGGTGGAACTAGTGTAGCTGGGACATGTTGTCCGTTTTGGGCAAGTCGGGCCGAAGGGCCTGTTTCCACACTGTATCACTCTTTGACTCTAAGTTTATGTGGAGTACATGCAAAAGTGGAAATGGTTGAGAACTTCAAGATGTAAATATTACCAACAATCTGTCTAGGTCCAACCACATTGAAGCTATGATTCAACTCCAATTTCAATTCAAGAAAGCATTCCTATGCCTCCACTTGCTCAGAAGACCAAGGAGGTTTAACATATCACCAACAATTCTTAACTTCTACAGATGCACAAAGAAAGCAGAGAGTCAAGGTTGCATCACAGCTTGATTTGGGAACAGCACTGTCAAAGACTGCAAGTAATTGCAGAGAGTTGTGGATGTAGCCCAGTCAATGTAGCCCAGATTTTGGTAGAGTCCAGAACCAGGGGCCACAGTTTAAGAATAAGGGGTGGGCCATTTGGAACTGAGATGAGGAAAAACTTTTTCACCCAGAGAGTTGTGAATTTGTGGAATTCTCTGCCTCAGAAGGCAGTGGAGGCCAATTCACTCTATGCATTAAAAAAAGAGTAAGATAGAGTTCTTTGGGTTAGCAGAATCAAGGGTTATGGGGAGAAAGCAGGAACGGGGTACTGATTGTGGATGATCAGCCATGATCACATTGAATGGCGGTGTTGGCTCAACGGGCTGAATAGCCTACTCCTGCACCTCTTGTCTATGTATCTATGTAAAAAACATTTTGCGTGCTATGCAGACAGATCCCCACAGACAATGATTCCCCACCATTGACTCCATCTGCGCTTCACACTGTGTGGGGTAAACAGCCAACATAATTCAGGACCTTTTCACCGTCATTTCTTTTTCACCGTGCTTCCATCAGGCAGAAGACAAAAGCATGAAAGCATGTAAAACCAGACTAGGGAACAGCTTCTTCCTCTCTTTTAACAGACTTCGGAACACTTTTTCTATAATCTAGGTGCCTCATCCAACCTACCTCATCACAGACACAGGATTCTTTTCTCTGGAACTACAACATTATAATACTAAAAACTATATTCTACACTCTGGTATTTTTCTCTTTGTCCCACCTGCTGTAATTGTGTATGGCTTGATTATATTCCTGTATAATATTATCTGAATTAATTGGCTAGCACGCAAAAACTTTTCATTAAATCTTAGTATTCGTGCCAAATTAAGTTTTTGCATAGTATATGTACAATGCGAAATGGTTCCATATCCTTTACGTATGATGGCTTTACACAATCATTGGGCACTTGCAGGTACATGCAATGACATTCAGTACACTTACTTCAAATTCAATTGTGCATGCCAGATCTGTTTGACTGGGTCCGAGGCCATAGATTCTGTCACAAGGAACCGCTTTCTAATGGGCTGCCTTTACATTTTCTATTCATTCATTCCACACCTCTCACTTGTACTATCCTATGAGCCTCATTTGTGCACCTCCCCACTGCCTTCTCCCATCTGACTTTGACCTTCCAATAATCCCAACCCACATCTTCCCCACTCAAACGTAACCCCCTGCTGTTTCTCCAAAGGCAGAACCGGCAGAAGAAAGATCTTTGTGATGTTTATTTGTGTGGGACCTGCTCTATTGTACACAATGTACCATGACAACCCCACACCTGGCTTCTCTCCTTGAGCGTCCACTCACGTCTGTAACCGCACTGATAATGAACATGCCTCGAGCTGTGCCATCCCCACTTGCTGTGATTTGTCCAAAACCTGTTCCCCGTCTTTATTTCTCTTTTCACTTTTGAAACATTATTTTAACCCATCTTCTTGTCAAAACTTTCAGCCATGTCTTAACTTTTCCATGATACTCTGGACTTCATTTAGGTTTATGTTTCAAACTGTACAGGTGTACAACTGTTTATATTTCAAACTGTTTCAACCCCCCCCCCCCCCCCACCAATCTTTGCACATCCCCAATCCTTTCCACTCGTCAGTTTAATTTCATGTTTCATGTATTTTGTGTTTCATGAACTTTGGCAGATCAATTCCCAACTGGGATAAATAAAGTTCTATCGTATCGTATCGTTTATTATTGTCACGTATCGAGGTCCAGTAAAAAGCTTTGATTTGGATGCTATCCAATTAGATCGGATAATAGACTACATAAATAATACCAAGAAAAACTCAAGCACAATAAAATACGCAATAATAATAATAATAGATTTTATTTATGGGCGCCTTTCACAAAGTCTCAAGGACACCTTACAAAGTTTAACAAATAGTGTAGAAACATATAAACGGAATGAAATAAATAGCAAAGACATCACCAGAACACAAATTAAAGATAGAATTAAATCCAAAAACAAAAATCAAAAACACAATATGGAAGAGAGAGCAGCGGCTGCTAAAGCGCGCCAGCGTCCACTCTCCCTTCTGACCGCCATCTTGGACAAAGACTAACATAGATACTACACATTACACACAAAATCATCCCCCCACAATGATTACCACTGTGGGGGAAGGCACAATGTCCAGTCCCCAACCCCAGTTCACCCAAAGTCAGGCCTATTGAGGCCTCCACAGTTGCCTCTATGGAGGCCCGATGTTCCTGGCCGTTCTCGCCGGTTGTTGTTGCCCCGGCGTTGGGAGAGTCCTCACAGCGGCTGGGACGGCTGGAACGGCCGATCTCCTACCGGAGTCCGTGGCACCTGAAGCCGACAAGGTCGCGCAGATTTGGAGCTCCGAGGCTCCCGATGTTAGAGTCGGCGCCGCCGCCCGCAGCTGGCTGCTCCACAGTCCCGCAGCCCGGAGGTGTTGAGTTCGGCGGTCACAGCTCACCAGAGCTCCAGCGCGTCGATCCAGCGCGGCGACCCAGGCAAGGCATCGCCCGTTCTGCTCCGCGATAGCGCTCCAGCGCTGTGCCGCCACCGAAGCTGAAGGTGCTGGGCAGTCCCCGCCAGGAAAACGTCGCTCCAGGCCCGCTGGCAGGCCACGAGGTCGGGTCGACGGGGCAGCCCGGAGAAAAAGCTGCCTCACCGACCAGGTAGGGACCTAGAGATAGTTTCCCCCTTACCCCCCTACATTAAAAGTCAAAATTCCCCATGACATAGACAGGAAAAAAAACTAAAAACTAAATAAAAAAGTGAATTGAACGGACGGCTGCTGGTTAGCAGCCGTTCCCCAAGATAGCAATGTATGTCTCAGCTTGATTAGTGATCGGAGGTGATGCTGTTTGAAACCATTTCACTAATTTCCTCAGAAATTAGTCAAATATGTAAACGAAAGAATAAATGATTGGGTTAACATATGATGAGCATTTGCCGGCACTGGACCTGTACTCGCTGTAGTTTAGAAGGATGAGGGAGGACCTCAGTGAAACTTACGGAATAGTAAAAGGCCTGGGTAGCAGTGGAGAAGATATTTCCACTAGTGGGAGAGTCTGGGACAGAGGCCAAAGCCTCTGTATAAAAGGACGTACCTTTGGAAATATGAGGAGGAATTTTTTTAGTCAGAGGCTAGTGAATCTGTGGAATTCACTGCCAAAGACAGTAGAAGCAGGAGGGAAGAAAAGGATAGAAATTGTAAATGCATTGAACAGTTCAGAAGGCAACAGTGGAGAGGCACATTTTGCTAATCACAATACCTGAACTGCTCTGTTATGCCAGGACAACGATCAGAAATGTCCTTGGAAGTTTGAGTATAAAATGAAGGGCAACTTCTCACAGTCAGTCATAGAGCGTGGAAACAGGCCCTTTGGCCCAACTTGCCCACACCGACCAACGTATTCTACCTATACTAGTCCCATCTGCCTGCATTTGGCCCATATCCCTCTAAACCTGCCCTATCCATGTACCTGTCTAAATGTTATTAAATGTTATGATGGTACCTGACTCAACTACCTCCTGCAGCAGTTCGTTCCATACGCCCACAACATTTTGTGACAAAAAGTTACCCCTCAGATTCTTATTAAATCTTTCCCCCCTCAGCTTAAACCTATGCCTGCTTCCCCTACTCTGCGCAAGAGACTACCTGATCTATTCCTCCCAAGGTTTTCTCCACCAGTTTCAGAGTGAATTAGCAGCAAAAGTGTGTTATTGCTGCAGAATTTCATATCGAAAGACAAGACTGCAGTTAAATAGCTTTTCAACAGTACTTTTAAAGAGTAATCACTATAATCTGCAAAACAAGCCATAATGAAACAACACCCGAGCGAAGAAACTCGCAGCTACATTTCGGAGAATTATTGTGAAAAAAACAAATTTAAATATATTTTGAGCATTCAAAAATATAAAGCCCATCTTAAAATCTCTCACATTTTAATGGAGCGGTAAAGTGGTCTCAACATTTCAGTTTGATTAGAAAACAGGTGAGATAACAAAGGTGCAGTAATTCAAGGATCAAACTCTGGAGCAGATAACTGCAGAATATCCAGGGGAAAGCTGAACTACTTTTCAAGGGCTAGAGTTCCAGAGACACACTAAATCTGTTTGCTTACTGGCAGAATTCTCTAATTTTATATTATAATTCTCCTAATCTTATGTTTTACATTTTATATTTTCTGCATTTGTGCCTCTTTATTGTTTCCATATTTTATGTGAATGTATTTTGTATATTTGTTGCCATTTAAAACTATTATGCATTTTTATTAAGAGGTGCAGCATGCAAACAGGCACATCAAACCACTGAGGTCACGCCGACCATCGACTGCCCGTTCCCACTAGTTTTGTTATCTCACTTTCTTATCCACTCCCTACACACAAAGGGCAATTTTACTTCGGAGTCACGTGAGTGACTACGTGAAGAACCCCGCCAGTGCGCCTGCGTGTCATTACGTCAGACGTCTTGACGCAAACGGACGTGAGGAGCAGAGCTCCTCCAGTGGATTTGTAGTTTTTCAACTACAAGGTAAGTAGGAACTGGCCTCCTTAATAAATTACTTGGTTTACCATCAGCTGGAACAGCAGGAGATGGATGAGACTGCAAGAAAGCAGGAGACCCCAAGTAACTGTGGGTTGCTGAAAGCAGCAGCAGTGAACCAAATTATCTGGAATCAGTTGCAGGGAATATTAAAGCTGCTGGGTTCTGGAATAACTGCTTTTACCAGGATAGCAGGTAACAGCCAAGAGATGACGAAGTTGCATCAGGAAGCACTGGGGTTGCTATGCAGCACCCACTTCGTGATCAATTATCTGAGGAAATTGCTATACGGCCTACTATGAATCCGAAATTCGCAGCACTCTGCAAACCAAGTAATATACAATTACCCAACTTACTCTTTGGAGAGGATCTCGGGAGACGTATTAAAGAGTTGGAAGATGAAGCGAAAACAGGATTGATAAAAACATCAATGGTTGCAAAGTCTGTAAAGAGGAAGTATCCTTTCAGACGTCATACGGATCCTAGACCAGGACCAAGTCGCTCATCAACGCAGGGACGTAGCTGGCGGCCTGCAGCGGGAGTAAGGACCAGTGGTGGTGCTTCCGGGAGAATCCAGGGATCTCAGAATACTCAAATGACTCAAGAGGTAGGTGGACCTGGTTCTCAGGGGAACATACTAACTGGATTAAGTCCAAAAGTTGGAGGCAGATTACGTCTCTTCTATAAACATTGGAAGAAGATTACTTCAGATGTGGTAATTCTGAATAATATACAAGGATTTCGAATTGAATTGAATCCAAATTATGATTTGCCTGTCCAGCATGTTCCTAGCAGAACTCTCCACTTTGCGAAGTAATGGAGGTTCAAGTTGCGCTTCAAAACCCTATATATAAAAGGTGTTATTGAAGAATCAGTCTACCAAATTCACCAATTTGGGTCAAATATATTCCCTTGATCAAAAAAGGATGGAGGATGTAGGATTATTATAGACTTGACAAGTCTGAATCCTTTTGTTCAGTGTCTGTTCACTTGCAAGATATGAAGTATCTTAAATTTACATGGATGAACCAATTAGGGCAGTTCAAAGCTCTGCCTAAGGGTTAACGTTCCCTCCCAGAATATTCATAAAATTGTTAAAATCAATTCTGGGGTTGCTGAGAGCCAGGGGCATGTACTAATGGCATACCTGGATGATGTCCTGATTATAGGAAGGACAAAACAGTCAACAGAAGCATCGGTTGCAGTTATAAAATGAAACTTTTGAAAGTTTGGGGGTTTCTAAATTCATCCAAAGAAATCAAGGTTAAAAACATGTACCTCGATTGATTATTTGGGGTTCACAATTGATTTAGCCCAAATGCAAATTACTTTGCCCAGTGAAAAAAGGGTGGAGGTGATTAAAGATTGCAGTAATCTGTTAAACGAGCAAAAAACTCTAATCAGACAGGTGGCTCGAGTACTGGGAAAATTAGTAGATTCCCAGCAGTCCAGTAGGACCATTACATTATCAACAGCTGCAGAGAATCAAAGAACAGGCACTGAGAGTAAATGTTGGTCATTTTGATAGAACCTTGCAAGTAACAACAAATGCTGTTTCTAATCTGCAGTGGTGGATTCTACATGTCTCAAGCAGTTCAGGCAAAGTGCTGATTGAACAACCTTCCATGATATTACAAACTGATGCCAGTGCACTAGGATGGGGTGCAACTGACTTAACATCAAGCTGGGGAGGGAGATGGAATCAGGAAAAGTTAGTGTTACTGCAGACATGGGGAATACCTATTTGGAACTTTTAGGAGGTTTCTATGGACTCCAAGCTTATGGTTTTAACACAACTAAAAGGAAGGTTCAAGTTCAAATTAATAAACACAGCAGTAGTTGCCTATATTAATGATATGGGTGGAATTAAGTCGGTGTCATGTGACAAAATGGTTAAATCAACTTTGGTCTTGGTGTATTGAAAAGAACATTTGGATTTCAGCTATCTATCTACCAGGTAGAATGAACACGATAGCAGACACCAGGTCACGAAAGTTCCATGATAATAAAGAATGGATGTTGAATCAAGAGGTATTCAATGATATAGTAATCAGATTTGGAATGACCGACATCGATTTGAATCATCAGCTATCGAGATATGTCTCATGGAAACCAGATCCAGGAGCAGTGGCGATTGATGCTTTCTCGCTACATTGGGGTGGTATGTTTTCATATATATTTCCACCTTTCTGCCTCATAAGCCAATGTTTGTTTAAAATCAGGCAAGATGCTGCTTCAAGGGTATTGGTAGTACCAGATTGGCCTACACAGCCATGGTATCCGTTGATATTAGAATTAAGAACACAAATGTTGATGAAAGTCCCAAAACAGAGTAACTTATTGCTGCACCCTGTACAGGGGAACAACATCCATTATATGATCGTTTGGATTTGTTGATTTGCAGGCTTTAAGAATGCCTTTTCTGGGACGAGGACTGTCTGAGCATACTGTGGACATGCTTACGGCAGCCTGGAGGAAGAGCACTCAAAAACAGTACCTTTCTTATATTAAGAAATGGGAAGAGTTCTGTGTACAAAAGAATGTGCAATAAAGTACTGCAGATATTTCAAATGTTTAGAATTTCTGTCAAAACTTTATTATGATGAAGGTCTGAGTTGTAGTGCAATTAATTCAGCCAGAAGTGCATTGTCCTCATATTTGGTTCTGGATTCAGAAAGAAACCCAATTGGGTCACACCCAATTGTTTCCAGACTAATGAAAGGAATCTTTAATTCCAAACCACCGAAACCTAGGTACGTGACAATCTGGGATGCAAGTGTGGTACTGAAACTACTTTGTGAATGGTCATCAAGTGTGTCTTTACCTTTGGTCAAGCTCAGTATGAAAGTATTCATGCTTATGGCATGAGTGACAGCACAACGAGTGCAAACACTTGGAAAATTACAAATAGACAGTATGGAAGTAACTGAAGACAAGGTTACATTCTATATCTATGACCTACTAAAGTAAATTAGGCCAGGTGTGACAGGATTTAAAATTATGCTATCAGCATATCCAAATGATCCATGTCTCTGTATTAAGACATATTTATTACAATACATTGAGGTCACAAAGAATTTGAGAATACGGAAACTGGGTTGTTGATCACAACGTCGGCGGCCAGGGCAAAAGACGTCCCCGTCGACCATATCCTCGCAGCCACCGGGTGGTCCAATGAGTTGATGTTTCAACATTTTTACCATCGGCCTATTGTTAATGCGGGGTTGTTTGCAGAAACTATTTTAAGTTCTGTGTAAATTCCTCTGGTTAAAGGGGATCTGATTAATTTCATTATTGAAATGAATTACTGAATTTGTGGTACAAATGTTATTATGAATGCATGATTGATTATTCTCGTTCCGAGTCAATCTATGCAGTGAGAAGCCGGGATTGATCCACGGCATGAAATCACAAAGCTTTAAAATCTTCACGTAGTCACTCACGTGACTCCGAAGTAAAATAGTAAGATTAAACGAGAACTTACTTAAGTTTGAAGTTTGATCTTTATTTTATGAGGAGTTACGTAGGTGATTACGTGCCCACCACGACCCTACCCTCTATCATAAAGGTCAGATGGAAGTTCTTGTATTACTCGTTTTATTATGAGACTATATTACTTCGGTTGTTGTTTTTTGTGATTTCACACCGCTGCTTTGAAGATTGACGCGCAGGGGCACTGGCGGGGTTCTTCACGTAATCACCTACGTAACTCCTCATAAAATAAAGATCAAACTTCAAACTTAGGTAAGTTCTCGTTTAATCTTACTATTTATAAGGACAAGTTAGCCTCCAAACCCACACATCATTGGGATGTGGGAGGAAACTGGAGGGAGCACCATGCGGTCACAAGGAGAACGTGCAAACTCCAAGCAGGCAGCACACAAGGTCAGAATCAAACCCAGGTCTCTGGCGCTGTGAGGCCTGCAGATCCAGCAGCAGTACCGCTTTTCATGCTTTTCCTTCCATCAAAACCATCAATTTTTATCCACAGTATTCACCAATATTCATCATATTTGAGACTGGGGGCCTAAACACGTGCAGAAGCAATATCATTTATGTTAACAACACTACAATTGTTTCAGCAGAATAGCAGGGCTAAAATGTGTAGGTTCAATTTCAGAAGGTGGAACGAATTAAAAACAATGAAAGATAACTTAATTTTAGAGCAACTAAACAATTGCATACTTTCATTGCCTCTTCTGTAGTCTAATTGATATTAAATATGCAAGGGTCATGACCGAGTTAGTCTCATGGAGCCGTTTCAGAAGGTATTCAAAAATTTGAAGACAGCTAGGAGAGGCAGCTCTGGATTAAGCTTTGCACTGATTACAGAGGGGTTATGTTATGTTAATTAAAACAAACTATTGAATGCGGGTAACACAACCTGATTATTATTTTTTGCTTTATTATGCACAGATGAATTTGTGTGAGCCGCTTCCCTTGTGCTCACTGAACACCTTCACTAAAGCAAAAAGGATGTGCGTTAAGGCTTACCCCATCTCCTGTTTACTCAAATCACATATTAAGAAGGTACGTGTGGAGAGTATATATTTATCTGGCCTAGGTCGCAAAATGGTGTGGTTGTTGGACTACTATCCAGAAAGAACAGGGCAGCATAACCCAACCTGCACAAATTTAAGGCATGCTGGTCGAGAAATTCTATTGTGTAGTGCAATGTTTCATGAGCAACAGGTCAGGATTTAAGTTGAAAGCAAGCATATTTACTTTAGTGTGAAGATTACATGGGTCATTATTTTTACTGAAGGGCCTGCGTGCTTACACCCGGACATGTGTTTTGGCATCAAACAACATTCAACACGCATCAGTCACTTAAAATATTTTTTTGCACGTGTAGTTGGTGAATTGCACAAGATACTCACGCAGAAACAAACTTCCACAATGCACGAGTCTGTTAGTTGCACGTTAAAAAGGTCCTGGTAACCTGGTACTTTGCCGCATGGTTTGATGCTTGGATCCCCTTTAACATTTTAATTTAGCCCTTTCACCGTTGAGATCCCTTGACATCTCTCACTTCAGATAGCCCCGGCATTACCTCTCTCTCCATCCTTCCCCCACCCAAGTCGCACTAGCTTCTCATTTTTACCCAACAGCTGACAATGGCCGGTTTCCTTTTTCATCGTTACTTTTTTGCATATCTTTTATACATTGTTCTTTATCTCTCTGCATCATAGACTATATCTCTCGTTTCCCTTATTCCTAACCAGTTTGAAGAAGGGGCTCGACCCAAAATGTCACCCATTCCTTCTCTCCTGAGTTGCAGCCTGTCCCGCTGAGTTTCTCCAGCTTTCTATCCGGTTTAAACCAGCATCTGCAGTTCCTTCCGACCCAATTCCAGCCTGATTGTGTTCCTCCACAATCAATTCCAGTAACTGATCATCACTCTGGCTGTCCAACCAATGGCATGGAAAAGGTCCCTTGTCCCACACAGGCACGTGCCGTCAGCGTAGGCAAGGTAGGCACTGCCTACCCTGACTATAATTATGACATGGTAATCATTAAATACAAATAGTAAAGGCATGGGAGAATTATGCCTATCTAAGAGATCGATCTCTTAGGTAGGCATAATTCTCTGTGCCTTTCAACCGTAGCACTTGTAACACGGGAAGGTCTGTGCAGCCCACGTGCCGTCAACGCTGCCTGAAGCTGTCAATTTCAAGTGGAGCTGAAGGCAGCAGAAATTCTGCCTTTGCTGTACTGCGCAGGCGTAGCAGCCTACTGCGCATGCGCAGCGCAAGTTTCTTGGCGGGTTTTTCAAATATGGATTGTCATTATCTGAAGGGTATGTTAGGAAGCAAAGAGAGAAGAATGGAGTTCGTGTACCTATACCGTGGTAAGTACATTTCTTGGTACTTTATGTTTTTAAATACTGTATTTCCCGGGGTGGGTGGGGGGAAGAGCTCCTTTCTCAGTGTTTGAGGAGTCTGGCCCGGGGTAAAGTTGCGGGGAGGCAGCAGCGTTGTGAAGGAGGGGATCGGGGCCAGTAACCCACTTGCGACGCTTGGGCACGGAGCCACCGCATTGTGGCCGGGGAGTGAATTAGATCGGGTGGCTGCGAGCGGCCGCTGGGACCAGACAGCAGAACCAGCTGCCACTTCAGCCCCTTCTGCTGGTCTCCGCTCACCTCTGGCAGTGTTCTCCGTCTGAACACCTCTCTCCTGCCGCTCGCCGGCCGGCTTCCCGCAAATCTTTAAATTCCGACAGCGCACTCAAGGGACCAATTGAGGTGACTCTGCTGTGGGAATTTAAGGATTTGCAGGAAGGAACTGACATGAGTGAAGCTGGCGAGCAGCAGGTGATCGGTGTTCAGATGGAGAGCACTGCCAGTGGTGAGCGGGTCGGCAGAAGGCGCTGAAGTGGCAGCCGGTTCTGCTGTCGGGTCCTGGCGGCCGCTCGCAGTCACCCGAGCTGCTTCCTTCCCCGGAAGTGGCTGCCAGTTCTGCTGTCCGTTCCCGGAGCATTGTGGCAGTGGTGAGTGAGTCTGATATGATCTCCGACCTCCTCCTTCTCAACATCCTGCCCTCCCCGCATCTTTAACCCCAGACACAGACTCTCCACATGCTGTGAAAGGAACTCTCCCTCCAATTGGTCCCTTGAATTAGTATTGTCATTCAATAAGATGACAACTGATTCATCTCCCGCAGGGTGTGCTCTGTTTTACAGACATGGCTCGCACCTGCCTCACCTAACTGAGCCATTCAACATGAGGTTTCTCAATTCACTGATACTCAATGGTTCACTGGTGCTTTATTTTTCACATATGCAATGACACAATTAAATTCCTTTTTGCATGTTTACACCTGCAGGCACCGCCATGTTTTGGCGTCGTTTCTACAGTCCAAAGTCTAGTGCGCCTGTGTGCTGGGTCTACTGGAACAGTTCTTGATCCAGGTCAGCCCCAGGCTCCTGCAGGACTTTTCTTCATCGCCTTCGACCAGATCGGCCCATGAACTGACGGCCCTCTCCTCGCCCGACAATCCTCGAGTCCCAGAGGCACCTCCTTCATCCGGCCTTGAAGGTGCTGGAGGCATTACCCTGGTTCACCCTACTACCGGCCCTTGCATCTCGCAATGGGATCTCCAGTGGCTCCTTCCCTCTTAAGAAGACTCTTGACCCAAAGCTTCACCCATTCTTTCTCTCCAGAGATGCTGTGTCCTGCTGATTTACTTCAGCACTTTGTGTCTATCTTTGGGGAAATTATTTTCCATTTGTTCTTTACTTTTATGCTCATTTGTTGCTCTCGGAATGCGGCGAGTAAAGTTGATGATATATGGCACCAATGGGAAGTCCATATTACTTCTTACTTTGCCTATTGCTCCTTACAGGGAGATTGAAATTATCCATTACCTATTTTCTGCACCTCCTGCACCTATTTTCTACGTTTCTATGTTTCTATCAATGAGAGATGGCGATGGATTCATCAAGGAGATGGAGATTCATAAAGATGGAGATGAATCACGATGCTGTTGGAGATTAATCAAGTTAGGGGTGGATCCATCAAGGAGATCGAGATTATCTATCTCTCTAGGAATAGACAACATAACCTCTCACAGGCAACAGCCCATCAAATGGAAAACACCACAGATACCTCCATCTCCAGCATGGAAAACCCCTGTATATGGTGGCCCTGGATATTGTGAGCAAACCGGCAGGAGCATAGTATTTCTCACATGGATCTGCAGTTGAAACTATGGAGCATATGGACTACCTCAATGAGGATGTCTTATTCAAAGCACTTGGCACATTGCTCCTTGCTGATATATCTGTAGTAGGGCTGAACTCATAAGACCCTCTGTAGATTTGGCCTTGTGTTGACTGCCTTCTTATCCTCCTCTTAGAGCAGGTTGACCACGCCAGCTCCAAGCTGAGCAATCCCATCAGTTCCATTCCCCTCTCCTGCCTTCCCTTTACCCCCGTAACTCATCGTGTCTCCCTCATGCCATCAACTCCCCTTTCATTATTTTTCCCCTACGCCAACTCTAAATGGTAAGTTACAGTTGCTGTTTAATCTACCAGTGGTCTTTGGGATGTGGAAAGAAATCAAAGCATCTGGTGGAAATCCACACGGTCACAGAGAAAGTGTACACACTTTACAGAGAGCAACTGAGGATAAAATCAAACTAGGGACCTCTGAGCAACCACACTAATCTTGCTTCATTTAACAGGGTAATTGAGAAATGCAGCACAGAAACATGTTCATGCTGACCATCTATACGAATCCCATTTACAAATACTTGGTCTTTAATGGATTAAATGCCTTTAATGTTTTGATGCTTTAAGTACTCATGCAGATAACCTGCCTCCACCACTCTCTCTGATAGTCCTTTTCAGATTGCAAACACCTTCTGGGCACATCAAAGATTGTCCTCAGATTCCCTTCTCAATCTGACCAACCTTAAATTTATGCCCTCATAGATTTTAGACGTCTTTGTTTGAGGGGAAAAAAGATTTTCATGATCCATCCTGTCTATGTCCCTCCTAATTTGATATATCTCTGTCAGGTCTTCCCTCTGCTCCCTCCCCTCCAAGGAAAATAAACCAAGCCTATCCCAGCAGAGATACAATTTGGAAACAGGCTCTTTGGCTCACCGAGTTCGCAATGACCAGTGATCGCCCTGTATCTTAGCTCTATCCTACACACCGGGGACAGTTTACAAATTACAGAAGCCAATGAACCTACAAACTTGTACGTCTTTGGAGTGTGGGAAGAAAACACATGTGGTCACATGGAGAATATACAGACTCTAAACAAATAGCACCCCTGGTCAGGATTGAACCTGGGTCTCTGGCACTACAAGGCAGTAACCCTACCACTGCATCACTCTGTTGAAGCAAGCTACAGCCTTCCAAACAGCAGCAGAGAATCCAGGCCTTGTGGCTTGGTGAGTGGTGAGATTGTCCAGCTTGGATTCAGATCAGAAAATCTACAGAAGAAAAGTGGAAATATTCCTCCTGCAACATGTCAGCGAATCTTCACAACAGTAAGCAGCATCCCTTGATAGGATTTCCTCTCATCTTAATTATTCACAAGTAATGGCTTCCTCTAATCCCAGAAACATTGAGGGGTTAGGCAACATTGCTCCTAGCAGCAAGAATTCAAGACAGTTTCACAAAAGGGTGGTGGGTGTAGGGAACAAGCTGATAGAGGAGATAGTTGAGGCAGATATTATCGCAACATTTAAAAAATCATTCATGGATGATGATCCATGATGTACATGGATTCAGATTCAGATTCAGATTCAACTTTATTGTCATTGTGCAGTGTACAGTACAGAGACAACGGAATGCAGTTAGCATCTCCCTAGAAGAGCGACATAAATATGAGCAGTAAATAAATAAATCTAATAAATCCTGGTGGGAGGAGTGTCCGGGGGGGGCGGGGGAGGGGGTGATTGGCAATCACCGAGGTACAGTGTTGAGTAGTGTAACCGCCGCAGGGAAGAAGCTGTTCCTGGACCTACTGGTCCGGCAACAGAGAGACCTGTAGCGCCTCCCGGATGGTAGGAGGGTAAACAGTCTGTGGTTGGGGTGAGAGCAGTCCTTGGCGATGGATAGGATAGGTTTGGAGAGATATGGCCAAATGCAGTCAGGAGGACCTTTGTGGATGGAATTTCGTGGTCAGCATGGGCAAGTAGGACCGAAAGGGATGTTTCCACACTGTATGACGATGACTCTATGATAGGTCCAATGGACTTTCAGCTCCAATACCTTACGTGACCCGTTCAAGTATTTCAGATGGTGAAGGATCACTTTTCTGCCCAAAAGACTGAAAAATACGATATCACGGTGAGAGAATTCTTTGATAATCATGGACAATTTTACCCCATTGATACAAATATTCTATGTCTCATTTCATGGGACTAGCTGCAACAGGATGTAATATTTCAGTACGGTAATTGGTTCTTTGGGATAATTGGAGTTGTAATGGCTTGCGGAAGGACCAATGAAATACTCTGGCACTGTTAAGGTGATTGCATCTCCACCAGGATATTCCTTTTTAAATACTGGGAGCCTTTTAGCAGTTGTTCACAAAGAGAAAAATCATTCCTGACTAATTATAGGTGGTTGTCACACGACATATGGGGTTGTGGGGAGAAGGCAGGAGAATGGGGTTAGGAGGGAGAGATAGATCAGCCATGATTGAATGGCGGAGTAAACTCGATGGGCTGAATGGCCTAATTCTACTCCTATCACATGACATAATGACTTCATATCGACAAAGATCAAGCATTTTGTTTTCATGCATTTTCTTTCATTTGTTTTTCTCCAAGCAAAAACAAATCATTTAAAATCATTTGTATTGACAGAGCAGGGCAAGGAACAAAACAAATCAATCAATACAAATAATGTGATTGTTGTGAACAGCAATTATATATTCCCAAGTACAATTCTGCTATTTCAGAGATCTCTCCCTTCTGTAACCATTTATTAGAGCAATAAACATCCTGTAGGTGCTGACTCATGTTGGAGAATCATTCCTCAGGCATCTGAGTTTGTTTGTTATCTTTCTCAAATGCTGTTCTTTGTGTGTGCACTTCGATAATTACCACTGGCAGACAAATTAGTCAGCAAAGACTTCAAACCAGCACGGGTCATTGGATGGTGAACAGGTGCATGAATCCTGGGTGATTCTCTTCCTCGTCAGCTCACTGGTATTAACACAGAACTATGGTGACCAAATGTGTAGGAAGGAACTGCAGATGCTAGTTTGAACTGAAAATAGACACAAAATGTTGTAGTAACTCAGCGGGACAGGCAGCATCTCTGGAGAGAAGAAGGACACAGAAGGAGGATATGTTATCCCACTTTTTAAGAAAGGTGGGAGAGAGAAAACAGGGAATTATAGACCAGTTAGCCTGACATCGGTGGTGGGGAAGATGCTGGAGTCAATTATAAAAGATGAGATAGCCGAACATTTGGATAGCAGTAACAGGATCGGTCCGAGTCAGCATGGATTTACGAAGGGGAAATCATGCTTGACTAATCTTCTGGAATTTTTTGAAGATGTAACTAGGAAAATGGACAAGGGAGAGCCAGTGGATGTAGTGTACCTGGACTTTCAGAAAGCATTTGATAAAGTCCCACATAGGAGATTAGTGGGTAAAATTAGGGCACATGGTATTGGGGTAGAGTGCTGACATGGATAGAGAAGTGGTTGGCAGACAGGAAACAAAGAGAAGGGAGTAACGGGTCCCTTTCAGAATGGCAGGCAGTGACTAGTGGGGTACCGCAAGGCTCGGTGCTGGGACTGCAGCTATTTACAATATACATCAATGATTTGGATGAAGGGATTCAAAGTAACATTAGCAAATTTGCAGGTGACACAAAGCTGGGTGGCAGTGTGAACTGTGAGGGGGATGCGATGAGAATGCAGGGTGACTTGGACAGGTTGGGGGAGTGGGCAGATGCATGGCAGATGAAGTTTAATGTGGATAAATGTGAGGTTATCCACTTTGGTAGCAAAAACAGGAAGGCAGATTACTATCTAAATGGCGTCAAGTTGGGAAAAGGGGAAGTACAACGGCATCTGGGGGTCCTTGTACATCAGTCTATGAAAGGAAGCATGCAGGTACAGTAGTGAAGAAAGCGAATGGCATGTTGACCTTTATAACAAGAGGAATCGAATATAGGAGCAAAGAGGTCCTTCTGCAGTTGTACAGAGCCCTAGTGAGACCACACCTGGAGTATTGTGTGCAGTTTTGGTCCCCTAATTTGGGGAAGGACATTCTTGCTATTGAGGGAGTGCAGCGTAGGTTTACAAGGTTAATTCCCGGGATGGCGGGACTGTCATATGCTGAGAGAATGGAGCAGCTGGGCTTGAACACTCTGGCATTTAGAAGGATGAGAGGGGATTTCATTGAAACATATAAGATTGTTAAAGGTTTGGACACACTAGAGGCAGGAAACATGTTCCCGATGTTGGGGGAGTCCAGAACCAGGGGCCACAGTTTAAGAATAAGGAGTAAGCCATTTAGAACGGAGATGAGGAAACACGTTTTCTCACAGAGAGTGGGGAGTCTGTGGAATTCTCTGCCTCGGAGGGCAGTGGAGGCAGGTTCTCTGGATGCTTTCAAGAGAGAGCTAGATAGGGCTCTTAAAAATAGCGGTCAGGGGGATATGGGGAGAAGGCAGGAACAGGGTACTGATTGGGGATGATCAGCCATGATCACATTGAATGGCAGTGCTGGCTCGAAGGGCAAAATGGCCTACTCCTGCACCTATTGTCTATTGTCTATTCCTTTTCTCCAGAGATGCTGCCTGTCCCGCTGAGTTGCTCCAGCATTTTGTGTCCACTATGTTGACCAGACTGTCTCACGCCCACTCACCACCTTTCTGCTCTAAATTGCTACCGATCCTAGCTGCGATACGAGATCAATACTGTAAACTTTTATATTCTGGTTCAAAAGTACCAGAAGACCCTAAGGCTCAGAAGCAAAATTAGTGAACAACCTCCACTGAAAATATTCTCTCCACATCCACTCTAACTAGGCCTTTCATTATTAGGCAGGTTTCAGTGAGATCCACCCTCAGCTTTCTCAAAAGTACAGGCCCAGTTGTTTAACGCTCCTCATATATTAACCCAATCATCCACTGGATAATTCTCATTTCACCATGCTTCGTGATCATCTAATTTCTCCTTGGCCTGTGAAATTTAGGATCCTAACAGGATCCTGGCTACTTTGTAGACTGTTCAGTGCTATCATTATGGGCCTGTCCCACTTAGGTGATTTTTCAGGCGACTGGCAGCGACTTTCAAGTTGCCGGCAGTCGCCTGAAAAACCGGCAACTGTCAGAGTGGAACACACACACATCGCTTCCTTTACCAGCCCGTTATGCAGGCGGGGGACAGGGCAAGCGGGGGGAGCGCTGTCTAAGTGAAATTCACACGGTGCAAAGCCAAGACGATACAGACACACACAGGAAGGTTGGCGCTGTAATTAAGACAGCTAAAGCACTGTGTACGGTAAGTCCTTTAAAAGAGGTGGGGAGAAGGGGTGGAGACAACTTTTAAGAAGCCAGACAACATTGTCGGTGGACATTTAACATTACCGGTCGGTTATCCTTGGTTCTGAAAACTGCTTACGTTTTTTTTTCACAATGAGCCAATGACATTCACCGGTCAGCACCGGCTACAACCTATAAGAACCTACGAGAACTATCGACCTCCTGGCAACCCACTAGGACCTCCTGTGTATCCCTCTGCAATTGGATCCTCGACTTCCTCATCCACAGACCACAGTCTGTCCGTATTGGTGGAAATGTGTAATCCTCGATAACAATCAGCACGGGAGCACCTCAAGGCTGCGTGCTCAGCCCCCTGCTTTACTCACTCTATACTCATGACTGCGTAGCCGGACATAGTGCGAACTCCATCATCAAGTTCGCCGACGACACCACTGTTGTGAGACGAATGACTGATGGTGATGAATCAGAGTATAGAAGTGAGATCGACCGATTGAACAAATGGTGCCAGCACAATAACCTGGCTCTCAACACCAGCAAAACCACGGAACTGATTGTGGACTTTGGAAGGGGTAGTATAGGGACCCACAATCCCATTTATATCAACGGGACAATGGTGGAAAGGGTTAAGAACTTCAAATTCCTGGGCGTGCATATTTCTGAGGATCTTTCCTGGTCCCAGAACACTGATGCAATTATAAATATAGCACATCAGCACCTCTACTTCCTGAGAAGATTACGGAGAGTCGGTATGTCAAAGAGGACTCTCTCGAACTTCTACAGGTGCACAGTAGAGAGCATGCTGACTGGTTGCATCGTGGCTTGGTTCGGCAACTTGAGCGTCCAGGAGCGGAAAAGATTGCAGAAAGTTTTGACCACTGCCCAGTCCATCATCGGCTCTGACCTCCGCACCATCGAAGGGATCTATCGCATTTGCTGCCTCAAAAAGGCTGCCAGCATCATCAAGGACCCACACCATCCTGGCCACACACTCATCTCTCCACTGCCATCGGGTAGAAGGTACAGGAGCCTGAAATCTGGGACATCCAGGTTCAGGAACAGCTACTTCCCCACAGCCATCAGGCTATTCAACTTGCCATCAAACAAACTCTGAACTATAACAGCCTATTACATAGATACATAGATACATAGAAAATAGGTGCAGGTGTAGGCCATTCGGCCCTTCGAGCCTGCACCGCCATTCAATATGATCATGGCTGATCATCCAACTCAGTATCCCGTACCTGCCTTCTCTCCATACCCCCTGATCCCGTTAGCCACAAGGGCCACATCTAACTCCCTCTTAAATATAGCCAATGAACTGGCCTCAACTACCCTCTGTGGCAGAGAGTTCCAGAGATTCACCATTCTCTGTGTGAAAAAGTTTTTCCTCATCTCGGTCTTAAAGGATTTCCCCCTTATCCTTAAGCTGTGACCCCTTGTCCTGGACTTCCCCAACATCGGGAACAATCTTCCTGCATCTAGCCTGTCCAACCCCATAAGAATTTTGTACGTTTCTATAAGATCCCCTATTGCACTTTATCTGTTTATTTATGTGTCTATATATGGTCTTTGCTATATAGACACACTGAACTGTTCTGTATTTATGCTTACAATATTCTGATGTGCTGCAGCAAGCAAGAATTTCATTGTCCTATCTGGGACACATGACAATAAACTCTCTTGACTTGACGACCTACGGCACGAGAATTCTCGCTACTCTCCATGGTGGCTTCATTCTAGTCGCCGCAAATTTTTCAACATGTTGAAAAATTAGCGGCGACCAAAATGAGGCCGCGACTGGTTCCCAGAATGCGGGAACTCCTCACGACCATGAAGGCGACTCCCTGGCAACCACCCACGAACATGTGGCGACCATGTGGCGACTGCAGAGTCTCCTGCAGTCGCCTAAAAAGTCGCCTAAGTGGGACAGGCCCATTAGGATGAAAATCTTGGTAACAAAAGATCAATGGCTCCACACAGATCCTTGTGGGATCTCTGCAGAGGCACGATGACAACCTGCCAATTTGAATATCAACCCCTTATCAATACACTGTCTCCTGGCATTCAAAAGGTTTTTCCTCACCTCAGTCCTAAATGGCCTACCACTTATTCTTAAACTATAATCCCTGTTTCTGGATCTACCCTGGCCAATCCTCTAAGAATTTTATATGTTTCTATAAGATCCCCTCTAATCCTAAATTCCAGCGAATACAAGCCTAGTTCACCCATTCTTTCATCATGCGTCAGTCCCGCCATCCCGGGAGTTAACCTGGTGAACCAATGCTGCACTCTATCAATAGCAATAATGTCCTTCCTCAAATTAGGAGACGAAAATTGCACACAATACATTAGCTTGGTATAAATGTATAAATGAAGAAAAAGATAATAAACAGAGAATAAGTGGTGGTGGGTTTCTTAAATGTGTATATTTTAATGCTAGGAGCATTGTAAGAAAGGTGGATGAGCTTAGAGCCTGGATTGACACCTGGAAGTATGATGTTGTGGCGATCAGTGAAACATGGTTGCAGGAGGGCTGTGATTGGAAACTAAATATTCCAGGATTTTGTTGCTTCAGGGATGATAGAATTGGAGGGGCAAGAGGTGGGGGTGTTGCATTGCTTGTCAAGGAAGATATTACAGCAGTGCTTTGGCAGGATAGATTAGAGGGCTCGTCTAGGGAGGCTATTAGGGAGGCAGTGGAACTGAGAAATGGGAAAGGTGTAGCAACACTTATAGGGGTGTATTATAGACTGCCAAATGGGGAGCGAGAATTGGAAGAGCAAATATGTAAGGAGATAGCAGATATTAGTAGTAAGCACAAGGTAGTGATTGTGGGAGATTTCAATTTCCCACACATAGACTGGGAAACACATTCTGTAAAAGGGCTGGATGGTTTGGAGTTTGTAAAATGTGTGCAGGATAGTTTTTTGCAGCAATACATAGAGGTACCTACTAGAGAAGGGGCAGTGCTGGACCTCCTGTTAGGAAATGAGACAGGGCAGGTGGCGGAGGTATGCGTCGGGGAGCACTTCGGGTCCAGTGATCACAATACCATTAGTTACAATATAATTATGGAGAGGGTCAGAACTGGACCTAGGGTTGAGATATTTGATTGGAGAAAGGCTAACTTTGAGGAGATGTGAAAGGATTTAAAAGGAGTGAATTGGGTCATGTTGTTTTATGGGAAGGATGTAGAAGAGAAATGGAGGACATTTAAGGGTGAAATTTAAAGAGTACAGAATCTTTATGTCCCTGTTCGGTTGAAAGGAAATAGTAAAAATTGGAAAGAGCCATGGTTTTCAAGGGAAATTGGACACTTGGTTCGGAAAAAGAGAGAGATCTACAATAATTATAGGCAGCATGGAGTAAATGAGGTGCTTGAGGAGTATAAAGAATGTAAAATGAATATTAATAAAGAAATTAGAAAAGCTAAAAGAAGATATGAGGTTGCTTTGGCAAGTAAGGTGAAAGTAAATCCAAAGGGTTTCTACAGCTATATTAATAGCAAAAAGATAACAAGGAATAAAATTGGTCCATTAGAGAGTCAGAGTGGACAGCTATCTGCAGAGCCAAAAGAGATGGGGGAGATATTGAACAATTTATTTTCTTCGGTATTCACCAAGGAGAAGGATATGGAATTATGTGAGGTAAGGGAAACAAGCAGAGTAGCAATGGAAACTATGAGATTCAAAGAAGAGGAGGTGCGGACACTTTTGAAAAATATGAAAACGGATAAGTCTCCAGGTCCTGACAGGATATTCCCTAGGACATTGAGGGAAGTTAGTGTAGAAATAGCAGGGGCTATGACAGAAATATTTCAAATGTCATTAGAAACGGGAATAGTGCCGGAGGATTGGCGTACTGCGCATGTTGTTCCGCTGTTTAAAAAGGGTTCTAAGAGTAAACCTAGCAATTATAGACCTGTTAGTTTGACGTCAGTGGTGGTCAAATTAATGGAAAGGATACTTAAAGATAATATATATAAGCATCTGGATAAGCAGGGTCTGATTAGGAACATTCAACATGGATTTGTGCCTGGAAGGTCATGTTTGACTAATCTTCTTGAATTTTTCGAAGAGGTTACTAGGGAAATTGATGAGGGTAAAGCAGTGGATGTTGTCTATATGGACTTCAGTAAGGCCTTTGACAAGGTTCCTCATGGAAGGTTGGTTAAGAAGATTCAATTGTTGGGTATTAATGGTGGAGTAGCAAGATGGATTCAACAGTGGCTGAATGGGAGATGCCAGAGAGTAATGGTGGATGGCTGTTTGTCAGGTTGGAGGCCGGTGACTAGTGGGGTGCCTCAGGGGTCTGTGTTGAGTCCACTGTTGTTTGTCATGTACATCAATGATCTGGATGATGGTGTGGAAAATTGGATTAGTAAGTATGCAGATGATACTAAGATAGGTGGTGTTGTGGATAATGAAGTAGATTTTCAAAGTCTACAGAGAGATTTAGGCCATTTGGAAGAGTGGGCTGAAAGATGGCAGATGGAGTTTAATGCTGACAAATGTGAGGTGCTACATCTCGGCAGGACAAATCAAAATAGGACGTACATGGTAAATGGTAGCGAATTGAGGAATATAGTTGAACAGAGGGATCTAGGAATAACTGTGCATAGTTCCCTGAAGGTGGAATCTCATGTAGATAGGGTGGTAAAGAAAGCTTTTGGTGTGCTGGCCTTTATAAATCAGAGCATTGAATATAGAAGTTGGGATGTAATGTTAAAATTGTACAAGGCATTGGTGAGGCCAATTCTGGAGTATGGAGTACAATTTTGGTTGCCTAATTATAGGAAGGATGTCAACAAAATAGAGAGAGAGTACAGAGGAGATTTACTAGAATGTTGCCTGGGTTTCAGCAACTAAGTTATAGAGAAAGGTTGAACAAGTTAGGTCTTTATTCTTTGGATCACAGAAGGTTAAGAGGGGACTTGATAGAGGTCTTTAAAATTATGAGCGGGTTAGACAGAGTGGATGTGGATAAGCTTTTCTCATTGAGAGTAGGGAAGATTCAAACAAGGGGACATGACTTGAGAATTAAGGGACAGAAGTTTAGGGGTAATATTAGGGGGAACTTCTTTACTCAGAGAGTGGTAGCTGTGTGGAATGAGCTTCCAGTGGAAGTGGTGGAGGCAGGTTCGATTTTATCCTTTAAAAATAGATTGGATGGGTATATGGACGGGAAAGGAATGGAGGGTTATGGTCTGAGTGCAGGTAGATGGGACTAGGGAGAAGTATAAAAAAAAAAAGTGTTCGGCACGGACTTGAAGGGCCGAGATGGCCTGTTTCCGTGCTGTTATGGTTATATGGTTATAAATCTAAAATTGCCCCTGGTGTGTGTAGGATAGTGTCAATGAGCGAGGGTCGCTGTTCGGTACAGGCCTGGTGGGCCGAAGGGCCTGTGTCTGTGCTGCATCACTAAACTAAACTAAATGCCGGATCTAAATGTTTAAGAAGGAACTGCAGATGCTGGAAAATCAAAGGTACACAAAAATGCTGGAGAAACTCAGCAGGTGCAGCAGCATCTATGGAGCGAAGGAAATAGGCAACGTTTCGGGACGAAACCCTTCTTCAGACTGAAACGGCCCAAATCGTTGCCTATTCCTATTTACTTCGCTCCATAGATGCTGCTGCACCCGCTGAGTTTCTCCAGCATTTTTGTGTACCTGCCGGATCTAAATATTGGAACTGCTGACTCAATTATGGGATTACCTTCATTCTAAGCCCGAGAGCTGTTGAAAAAGGAAGCCCTACACCACCTCCTCAATGGCAATCATCAGAGAAACACAAATGTTGGCCTTGTCAGCAATAGCCAGATCCTGAAATATATACACATCTTCAAATGTTTGCTGTGCGCCTGTTTTATTGCCAGTAAAGGTCTCCGAGAAGGCTATTTCCAATTGAATCCAAATTCCGCTGCATTACAAACTCTGTGGCACAATGGCATTTTCATAGAACAAAAAAATGCTCATTGTGCTTATCGAATCAAGAAGTGTTCAAGCTGGAAAATGAAATGGTTTCTTATCTCAGACCCCTATTATCATCAGCTGGAACTCTGCAGGCCAACTGATCAATTGCTCTTCAATGAACATGAAATTCTAGGCTAAATAAGAAAAGGATTTCACTTTGCGAAAACAGGAGCAAATCAAAGCATGTTGTATAAATTAAATAATATGAAGTAGTGTTAGGAATACAGAGTCATGCCATTCCACCCAACTGGTCTGTGACTCTCATCCTCCCTCAAGGGGTTTGAGTGTACAGATTGTGCCAAGTCGTTTCATTTGCACATAATACCTCTGGCATACTGTGCAGTAGAATCGTCTCGTGGGGAGGTGGTGTCACACCAAGAAGCATTTGTTGCCCGCACTGCTTGTTCAATATATCTTTCACAGAATGGAGCAATTTTAGAGCATGGAGATTTACAGCAAAGGTATCTAGTAGGAAATGGGAGGAAATGAGCCTGCAATGGCACAGGAGATCAACTTGGCAGTGTTTTACCATCAAATAATTTTGGGGATGAATTTAACAAAGCAGTTGGTTGAAGCTTATTGATTACTTCAATCACGTTGTAAGTCTGAAGAAGGGTCGCGACCATAAAATGTCACCCATTCCTTCTCACCAGAGATGCTGCCTGTCCCGCTGAGTTACTCCAGCTTTTTGTGTCTATCTTCATGTTCTGTTCCTGCTGTGTTATAAAGCACAGTCTAATCAAATATTCAATTCTCCCAACTCTCTTGCATTGGTTTCTGGGGTGCAGCTCTCCAGCATCATAAGCAGTGGTGTACTTTGTTCAGGGACCCCGACAGTCCTTTCAGGTTAGGCAGAGGTCCACTTGCACCTGCACCAACCTCATCTACTGTATTCGTTGTTCAAGATGTTGACAAGATATGTATACATCGGTGAGACCAAACATAGACTGGGTGATTGTTTCGCTGAACACCTTCGCTCAGTCTGCCTGGACCTACCTGATCTCCTGGTTGCTAAACACTTTAATTCTCCTTCTCATTCCCACACAGACCTTTCTGGCCTAAGCTTCCTCCATAGTCAGAGTGAGGCTAAACGCAAATTGGAGGAAAAGCATCTCATATTTCGCTTGTGCAGCTTACACCCAGTGGTATGAATATTGATTTCTCTAACTTCAAGTAACCCCAGTTTTCCCTCAATCTCCATCCCTCCCCACCCAAGTCACACCAGCTTTTCGGTCTCACCAAGCAAACAGCTAACAATGGCCTGTTTCCTTTATCATTGTGACTTTTATTGCATATCTTTCATTCATTTGTTCTACAGTATACATTATAGTTTATATCTCTCCCATGACTTTCAGTCTGAAGAAGGGTCTCGTCCCGAAACATCACCCTTTCCTTCTCTCCAGAGAGGTTCAGTCAGAAAAGCCATAGAGGATAAAGCGTGGGTTATTTAAATAACTGGATTACAGCTTGCAAGAGATAATTTGAACTTTGAAAAGTTTCATAGAAGATATTACATGGTCTGAAGGTAAAACCAAGCTCATGTTCATGCCACTTCTGCCGATCATCATGTGAATCAGCCGGATGTCGCAATTAGGCAACCTGTTGTAAAAATAGGCAGGAAGTTCATGGATTGATACAAATTGAAAATGTGTGACTTCCAGAGGACTCTGTTGTATTTGTAACCAATGATTATGTCGGGAACCACAGCAGTTTGTATGAGCTCAAATTGTTTGCACTTATTGTGAAAACAGAAAGAAAAATGCTTTCACGAAACTCCATAAGTTTCTTTCATTGAGTTGTAAGAAAGTTCTTCCTGGCCCGAAGAGGAAGGCTGCCCTGCTCCAGACCCCTCCCTCTCATGGTTGACTTCTGAAACCTCTTCTCGCTATTTACTTGGAGGTTGGGTGATCTTAGCCTGCACGTGTAGCTTATATGAGTGTCAGTGTACCTTTAAGAAGTTCAGGTACCATTTGGTATGACTTTTGGTACATTTTTGTACCATCCACTGTTGCGAGTTGAGTCAACTTCCAGCAATAAAGATTTTGTTAGATTTTTCACTGGATTTAGTAACAACCACAAAGAAGAATCTGCACACATTGCACTCAGCGGCTGCCCCTCATCGCAAGGAGGAATGGATCGACAACATTATAGTCGCTAAGCTTGCAGATTGTCTCAATTAAAATCAATCCCAACATCTGGTGTTTCATCTATGTGCAATAAATAGAAATGACTATTTAAAATGGACACTGTAATTCTGCCTCTGGGTCAAGAGAAACTCTGCAGAAACTAACCAGGGGTGGCAGTTGCTGCCTTACAGCACTAGAGACCTGGGTTTTATTCTGACTACGGGTGCTGTCTGTACAGAGTTTGTATATTGTCCCTGTGACCGCGTGGGTTTTCTCTGGGTGCTCTGGTCTCCTCCCACACTCCAAAAACGTACAGGGTTGTCAGTTAATTGGCTTTGGTAAAAATTGTAAATTTTCCCCAGTGTGTAGGATAGCGCTAGTGTATGGGGATCACTGGTCGGCGCACACTCAGTGGGCTGAAGGACCCGTTTCCGCACTGTATCTCTAACCTAAACAGATGAAACCAAACTGATGAAGATGGATCAACATGCGTAATACTCAAATCAGATGATCGCTAATGAACAGTAACTTTGTATCTGCACTAACAGAGCAACCCTTTGTTTCGGTACCGATACAGAATAAATAACCTTATTTTGGAAAGCCATCTCTTAAATAATTTAACACCAAGTCTCCATCAGTCATTTTAATTGATTTAATTCAAATTATAAGTGGAAGTTGATTCAGAAATCAATAGCTACATTTATTCCCTTAGTGCAATTATATAATCCGGTGTGCTACGGTATTAGTATAGCAAGTGGAGATAGCTCTAGTGTTGTAAAACTACCACTATGAAGCTATCTTCGGTTGCCATAGCTATAAATTTTGAGGACTTTGATGCTTTGTTTCATTTCCTCACATTCTTATGGCATCAGTTGCAAAGGGGTTATTGCCTCTTAACAAATATAATGACCCAGAACTACTAGTTCATAAGTCATCGGAGCAGTTTTAGACCATTCAGCCCATTGTATCTACTCCGCCGTTCAATCATTCGTGATCTATCTTTCCCTCTCAACCCCATTTTCCTTCCTTCTAACCGTAACCTTTGATACCAAACTCAAACGTAACCCGAACTAATGAAGAAAACTAATCACTACTGATACAATCTGAGGATTATACAGTTACTATATTGAATGAGAGAAACTATCTTTAGGAACTTTGAAAGCAATTTTCATGGTTCTATCATGTTGAACAATTCTGTACAGTTATTCAAGGTCAGATGATGAAATGAAGAATAATAACTGATAATCTAAAAAGCTTAATGATGCCACCACTATCAATTTTTAAGAGTAGATTTATATTAAACTTGGTTTATATTTCTAGTCATTGTGAGTTAGTTATTTAATAAGAGATGCACAAAACTCATGCTCACTGGACTTAATACAGAGAAGTGTTGCATAGTTCTTGATTCCCCTACTCTGGGTAAAAGATTCTGTGCATTCACTCCATCTATTCCGCTCATGATCTTATACATCTCTATAAGATCACCCATCAGACTCCTGCAAACAAATAAATAAAGTCCTAGCCTACTCAACGTCTCCCTGTAGCTCAGACCATCAAGTCTTGCAAACATCTTTCCTGCACTCTTTCCAGATTAAAAACATCCTTCCAAAAACACGGTAACCAAAACTGAACACAATACTCCAAATGCTGCCTCACCAATGCCTTATACAACTGTTACATAATATCATAACCGCTGTACTCAATATGTGTAGGAAGGAACTGCAGATGCTGGTTTAACCCAAAGATAGACACAAAAAGCTGGAGTAGCGGGTCAGACATCATCTCTGGAGAAAAGGAATTGGTGACGTTTCGGGTCGATACCCTTCTTGAGATTGAGAGTCAGGGGAAAAGGAAACAAGAGATATAGATCGTGATATAGAGAGATATAGAACAAAAGAATGAACGATATGTAAAAAAAAGTAATGATGATAAAGGAAATGGGCCATTGTTAGCTTTGGGCTAGGCCACATAGTCTGTGCTGATCAACGATCACCCATACAATAGTTCTATGTTATCCCAGTTTCACATCCTACACACTAGGGGCAATTTACAGAAGCCAATTAATCTACAAACCTGCATATCTTTGGAATATGGGAGGAAACTGGAGCACCCAGAGAAACCCATGCAGCCACAGAGAGAACGTACAAACTCTGTAGAGACAGCACCGTAATCAGGATCGAACCCGGGTCCCTGGCGCTTTTAGGCAGCAACTTTACCGCTGCACCACAATCCCATCAGTATGCAGCACTTGACTCACATTCAACCTCGCCAATCCTCCTCTGCACACCCGAAGTCATTCCCTGCGGACATGTGGCCTTAAAACAAGACTTAAAATTACACTGATATTTTTCTGAATGCGCAGAGGACAGAAAGCAAAGGCCTTTTAGCACATGAGGAAATGACCCCTAAGTTAGAAAACATAAAAATGAAGGCCTCATGCCCTGTAGAACTATGCAATGCAAGCCCCCTACAACAAAACACCCATTGGCTTCACCTACACTTCTGATTTAATGTGCCATTCCAAAACAACTTCATTTCAATTATTTTCATTGATTTTGTCAAATTCAATCCAAAAAGCTCAAGAATTGGTTAAATGCGGTGCCCTTTCTGTACACAAAATGCTGCCAGTAGGCATGAAAAATAAACATACATGTTATGTGGCCAGAAAACTAAGTAATGATGTTTAACTTTTTAAATGTGCCGGCACACCATACAGTCATTAAAAAAACTCTGCAGGTTAAATGTTGCCCTATGGTTGATGTTAGAGTTCTCCATACATGACTGATGATTTGGGCATTGGATGATGACAAATGTGTAGCTTGACCCTTTTGCAAGGTATTGCTTGATCAGCATCTGTATTTCCTGCTCTACCCTCACCATCAAACCAAAGGAACAACTGTTCTTTAATGAGGAGTGCAGGAGCACATACCAGGAGCAGCACAAGGTATATCTCATGTGTAGGAAGGAACTGCAGATACTGGTTTACACTGAAGATAGACACAAAATGCTGGAGTCACTCAGCGGGACAGGCAGCATCTCTGGAGAGAAGGAATAGGTGATGTTTCGGATCCAGATGTCTGATGAAGGGTCTTGACCTGAAACGTCGCCCATTCCTTCTCTCCAGAGATGCTGCCTGTCCAGCTGAGTAACTCCAGCTTTTTGTGTCTATCTAAGGCATACCTCATGTTGTGAGGGAAAGAATAGTGGGGATAGTGTGAGTGTACGGGATGATGGCTGGTCGGCATGGACTCGGTGGGCCAAAGGGCCTGTTTCCACACTGTACCTCTAAAGTCTAAAACATTGGATGAAGTAAAGGCTGTGGGTCCTGACCACATTCCAGCAGTATTATTGAACACTTGTGCTCCAGAACATGTCATGTCATTGTCCAGGTGGTTATAGTACGGCTGTAACCCTATCATACCCACCTATATCCTGTCGACAAGAGCAGGATACAATCCAATCTAGCCAATTATTGTCCATTTGTCTACTCTCGATCACCAGGAGAGTGATGGAAGGAATCATTGATAGTGCTATTAAGTTACATTTGCTTAGCAACAACCTTCTCACAGGCGCTCATTATGGGTTCCACCAAAGTCACTCAGCTCCACCCCTCGTTGCGTCCTATGTTCAAACATGGACAAAGGAGCTGAACTCCAAAGGTAAAGTGAGAGTGCACTACCCTTGACATCAAGGCACCACTTGATCCTGCCCTGGAAAAACTGGAGTCAACAGAAAACCCTCCACTAGTTGGAATCATACCTTGTACCAGGAATGAGTAGGTTAACTTATGATGAGCGTTTGCCGGCTCCTGTAATCGCTGGAGTTTAGAAGAATGAAGGGGGACCTCATTGAAATGTACAGTTTTGTGAAAGGCTTGGATAGAGTGAATGTGGAGAGGATGTTTCCACTGGTGGGAGAGTCTAGGACTAGAGGTCATAGTCTCAGAATTAAAAGACGTTATTTTAGGAAGGAGACATTTATTTAGTCAGAGGGTGGTGAATCTGTGGAATTCTTTGCCACAGAAGGCTGTGGAGGCCAAGTAACTGTATATATTTAAGGTAGGGATAGATAGATTTTTGATTAGTACAGGTGTCAGAAGGCAGGAGAATGGGGTTAGGAGGGAGAGATAGATCAGCCATGATTGAATGGCAGAGTAGGTTTGATGGCCAAATGGCCTAATTCTACTCCTATTCCTTATCAAGTCAAGTCAAGTTTATTTGTCACATACACATACGAGATGTGCAGTGAAATGAAAAGTAGCAATGCTCGCGGACTTTGTGCAAAAAAAACAACAAAAAAAAACTACAAACGGAATGGAAGAATAGAATCACATATTCTTTTACATATTAAATATTGCGGGCGGTAGGAAAAAGGGGAAAAAAACAGGGGAAAAACCCCAGCAATTTTTAAAAACCAGTAGAGTGGTGCAGTAAAGTTAGTCAGTCCCTGGTGAGATAGGAGTTTACAGTCCTAATGGCCTCTGGGAAGAAACTCCTTCTCAACCTCTCTGTTCTCACAGCATGGCCACGGAGTGCCATGACCTTAAGACAGTGATGGTGGTTGGAGATCAATCATCACAGCAATAGAGAACTTCTGCAGGAGTCCCTCAGGGTAATTTCCTCGGCCCAACTATCTCCAGCTGTTTCACCAATGATTTTGCACAATGATCAGCACCATTCGTGACTGCTCAGATAATGATGTCGTGCCCAACCAAGTGCACTGAGACCTGGACAATACCAAGGCCTGGGCTGAATGGTGGCAAGCAACATTCATGACATACAACGTCAACCAATGATGATACCTAACAAGAGAACATCCAGTTAACATCCTTGACATTCAGTGGCATTCCATCACTGAACCCCCACTATCCATGTCCTGGGGTTACCATTGACCAGAAATTGAATTGGAGTAGTCATGTGGTTACAAGACCAAGGTGGAGGCTAAGAATCCCATGGCATTGGCTTTGTCATTTTGCACTATTATTGTTTGTTTGTTTTTCATAGGATTTTGGTGTGTGTGCTTTATCTTCATTCCTTACAATGCTATGTACGACAGTGATCGCAACTTCTACTGAAGTGTGGATGGCCGTTGGCTCGCTAGGAGCTCATCCGCCCTTTGATTATTTATATATATATATATATATATATGAATGTGTGTGTGCTGATTTTTTTTCATTTATTATATTGTTTACAGAGTACTTTGTTTACATTTTCTATTGTGCTGCTGCAAGAATTGCATTGTTCTGTGTGGGAAATATGACAATAAAACACTCTTGAGCTCTTAACTCCACAATGTTTGTTCATTTTCTCCCAGCTCAGGTCAGGAGTATGATGAGATATTTTTCACAACTGCTTGTACAAGCTTCAACAACAATCAAGAAGCTTGACACCAGAAGAAGACAAAGCGCTGGAGTAGGTCATTCAGAGTAGGTAGGCAGCATCTCTGGAGAATATGGGTAGGTGACATTTCGGTTCATGAATTTTCTTCAGACTAAACCTGAAACTTCACCTTTCTATGTTCTCCAGAGATGCTGTCTGACCCACTGAGTTACTCCAGCACTTTGTCATTTTTTTGTAAACCAGCAGCTGAAGTTCCTTGTTTCAACAGTAAACTGGAGCTATCCAGTAAATATTCATTACAATGATTATTTCACAACATTTAGAGATTGTTGGTCATTGAACAGACCTTTAAAAAATACATCAATTGTCATTTGACAAAGTCTCTGTCAAGCATACAATTGACAACCTATTTAATCTCTATTTCAGTTCGGCCTTTGAGAGATCATGCAAACATTATAATCGTTTAATTATAAAATGCCAGTGGATGCTTGGATTCCCACAAATGATTTTTCCACCCACAGTGTGTCTGACAAGAGCATAATTCATTCTGTTACCAGTGTTATACGGTATGCATGGATTTTGATATTGTCTGCCTCTTTGAGTGAAGAGATTGTGATTCCCTTTTGCCTGCTCTTTATAATAATCACACCGTCCATCAGCTTATGGCCTCAGTAGGGGACCAACTCCATAAAAGGCTAACACCTAAAGGTAGCCTGCCCTGCTTCAAGCTAGTCTGAACGAAATGTGCTGAGGTGGCAGTAAATAACAAGAGTTGTTCTGGTACTTAACTGTAGAGTGGTAAAGAAGGCTTAGGGTATGCTTAAGGGCCTGTCCCACTTGGGCGTCATTTGCGCGTCACGCAGGTAGCGCGCGAGGATTTTGAGAATCCCAAAATCCTGGGGTCCCGTGCGCTACCGCGAGTCACTGGCTACGCCACCAAGCCTCACCACGCGCCATGCGCGCTTCACGACGCACACACAGTGACGCGTAAATGATGTCGCGTAAATGACGCACAAATGACGCCCAAGTGGGACAGGTCCTTTACTCTTAGTGGTTAGGGCACTGAGGATAAATGGCCACAGGACTTACCATTGTCCGCCGGGGGCTGCAGTTGGACTGCTGAACCGCGGGTGAAGAACAAAGGGAAGAGATAAGACTTTGCCTTCAATCACAGTGAGGAGGTGCTGGAGACTCACTGTGATGGATGTTTATGTAAACTGTGTTAAGTGTGGGTCGGGTTTTTTGTAATGTAAAAAAACTGTAGTAAATGAAATTTCGTTCAAACCTAGGTTTGAATAACAATAAAGAGCATTCCATTCCATAAGAGTCAGGAAGTCATGATACAGCTTTATAGGACTTTGGTTAGGCCACATTTGAATTATTGCATGCAGTTCTGGTCGCCCCAATACAGGAACGATGTGGAGCCCTTGCGAAGGGTACAGAGGATGTTCACCAGAATGATGGTTGGATTAGGGAATATTCGCTACAAGGAGCGGTCGTACAGACTTGGATTGTTTACACTGGAGGGCTGGAGATTGTGGGGAAACCTGATAGAAGTATATAACATTATGAGAGGCATAGATTGGGTAGACATTCAGAACCTTTTTTCCAGGATGGAAAGAACAAATACTGGAGGGCGCAGCTTTAAGCGGAGAGGGGCAAAGTTTAAAGGACATTTGTGGGGATATATCTCCACCGGGTGACACCAGCAATGGCTGCCTCGCCAACAGTCTGTCTGTCCCTTCCTTCTTTGTGCTTTGATAGTATGGGTTAAATGTATGTTTTTAGTGTTCTTTAGCTTGTTTTATGTTGGGGGAAACTTTTTCTAATCTCTTACCCCGACGGAGATGCGATTTGTTTCCGTATCGTATTTCCGTCCCCACTGTGGCCCAACATCGAGTTGCCGCCTTTGCTGGAGACCGACTTTTGAGAGCTCCACCACGGGGAGCCTACGGGACATTAACATCGTGGAGCCCCCGATCCCTTTGCCAAGGATTGACCTTGGAGCTCAAACTGTGGGTGCTTGCAGACTTAACATCATGGAGCTCGCGGTCTCTGGTCAGAGACCAACATCGAGAACTCCAATCCACAGGAGCTTCGACTGCCCCGACGGATGGTTCGACTGCCCCAACCGCCGGAAAATAAAGAGGAAGAAGATTGGACTTTTTTGCCTTCCATAACAGTGAGGAATGTGGGGAATCCACTGTGGTGGATGTTTATGTTGACTTTTATAAAGTTGTGTCTTGTTGCTTTTTTTTTTCAAATGGCTGTATGGTAATGCACATATCACGATACCTTAATTGTAAATGTGACAATAAAAGACCTTTGAAACCTTTGGGGCAAGTTTTTTTTACACAGAAATTGAAGGGTAGCTGGAATGAGATGCCAAGGGTGGTGCCAAAGGCAAGCACAATAGTGGCATTTAAGAGACCTTTGGCTAGGCACACGAATATGCAGAAAATGAAGAGATATGGATAATGTGTCGGTAGATAAGAGTTGGTCTTGCCATTATGTTCGGCACAGACATTGTGGGCCACAAGACCTGTTCCAGTGCTGTACTGTTCTATATTCTATGTTGCGGCGGCCCTGGGAGACACAAGGACTGCAACAATGGGGTAGACTGTGTGTGTCAGAGTTTGGTGCAGAGAGTGGAGCTGAAATGGGTCCACAGGGTTTGGGAGCCCAACAAGTATGTGCCAAATGGCAGAAGGACCTGATAACTGAGTCAAACCCCAAAGGATCTGGATGTGGTGATTCAATGAACTCAGGAATTTCACCAGATCAGCATCTGCAACTTCAACTACTGTCTCCCATCAACGGCAGTACTGGTTTCACATGATGTTTCAAGCACTACATTCACACTTCACATGCCTGCTGGCAACTTTAGTTTAGTTTAGTTTAGAGTTACAGTGTTGGAGATCCAGGCTCGTATTGTATTTTCATATACCCTCACACAATAGCACTGCTGCAAGCCTCAGATCCATGTCTCACCCGCTGACACACATTGCAAGCCGTTTAGATAGACGTACGTCAGGGGCGGCACAGCAGTAGAGTTGCTGTCTTACAGCACCAGAGACCTATTTTCGATCCTGACTACGGGTGCTGTCTGTACGGAGATTGTGCATTCTCCCTGTGAATATATGGATTTTCTCCGGGTCTTCTAGTTTCCTCCCACACTTCAAAGACGTACATGTTTGGAGGTTGATTGGCTTCGGTCAAGATTGTAAATTGTCCCTAGCGTGTAGGATAGCGTGTGGGTGGCCCAGGCTCATTTAGTTGAAGGGCCTGTTTCTACGCTGTCTCTGTAAAGTCTAACTAAAATTTAAATCAGCTTAACATATGAGTAAGCCTCAGTGACACACATTCTCTATGCTTTTGCTAGATGAGATGTTATGCGGCTGGAATAAAAACAAAGGCCTTGATACAGCTTAAGGGCCTGTCCCACTGTACGAGGTAATTCAAGAGTTCTCCCGAGTTTTCCCCTGATTCGAACTCGGAGAATGTCCGTAGCGGGTCTGTAGGAGTTCGTGGATGTCTCATAGCGGCTCGTACGAGTAACGGTAGGTACTCGGGAAATCCGGTAAACTCGTGACGTTTTTTCAACACTGTGAAAAATGTCCATGGGTAAAAAGAATACTCGTGATGAAAAAAATGGTTACTTTTTACTCGTACGACCGCTACGAGACATCCACGAACTCCTACAGACCCGCTACGGGCATTCTCTGAGTTCGAATCAGGGGAAAACTCGGGAGAACTCTTGAATTACCTCGTACAGTCGGACAGGCCCTTTAGGCATCACTCAATGCCATAAAGGTACAATTTACGATCGGTGAGCCCATAACTAATGGAACACTTACACTTTCACACAGGCCTCTTCATTCCACAATCCATATTGATTTACAATCTACTTATTTCTCAAGTCTCACCATTCTTGGTTGAGCACAGAGATGACGATAAAGGGCCTGTCCCACTTGGGCGTCATTTGTACGTCACGTAGGTGGCGCGCGAAGATTTCGTGAATCCCAAAATCCTGGGGCGCCGCGCGCGACCGTGCATCACTGCCTACGTCACCATGCACCATGCTCGCATAATACACGCCATGCGCGCATTACCTGCGCGTCATGACACACGCGTCGGCGTCGTGATGAGTAAATGACGTTGCGTAAATGACGCGCAAATTACGCCCAAGTGGGACAGGCCCTTATCCCTACTTTGACCACTGACGTCAGTTGCTGAAGGCTGTGGTTTTGATTTCCTGATCATTCCCCATTCTACTCCAATCCACCTGTTTCACCCTAGCCCTAACCATCATTCGAAATCTAACCCCTGCGTTCACATGCTTTCAGAGCTCCAAGGACTGCACTCTGGGACTTGGTGCAGGAAGAGTGAGAAGGTTTGGTGATTCACTGGGTAAAAGTGACCTGCGCTCAGGCCGGGAGGTAAAGCATAGTGCAGGTGCCGGTTGACAAGAAGAAATCCAGGAACTCGTTGTGCTGGTGGGGCAGCACCGTGGTGCAGCGGTAGAGCTACTGCCCCACAGTCAGAGACCTGGGTTCGGTCCTGACTACGGGTACTGTCTGTATGAAGATTGGACGTTCTCCCCGTGACTGCATGGATTTTCTCTGGGTGCTCCAGTTTCCTCTCACACTCCAGAGAAGTACAGGTTTTTAGGTTAATTGGCTTCAGTAAAAAGCTGCAAATTGTCCCTCGTGTGTAGGATAGTGTTAGTGTACAGGGTGGTCGCTGGTTGGCGTGAAGTTGATGGGCTGAAGAGCCTGTCTCCGTGCTGTATCTCGAAAGTAGTGCCAGCCAAATACCGACAGCAGTGATTAAAAAGGGTAATCACCTCTAACTTCAAGTAACACCCTCCCTGAAAGTAACACCATCTTTCTTTCACCTCCCCACCTCTATGCCCCCTGTGCCCCACGCTCTGATTCTTTGGTTTAGTTTACTTTAGAGAGAGAGCATGGAAACAGGCCCTTGGGCCCAGAGACCATTCCGACCAGTGATTACCCCGCACACGAGCTCTATCCCACACCGTCGGGTCTATTTACAATTTTACCCGAAGCCAATTAACCTATAAACCTGTGCTTCTTTGGAGTTTGGGAGGAAATCGGAGCACCGGGGAAAACGTACAAAGTCTGTACAAACAGCACCCATAGTCAGGATCGAACCCGGTCTCTGGCACTGTAAGGCAGTATCTCTATCACTATGCTACGGTGCCACCTCACCTCTTATACCCTCTGCTCCCCACTTCTATGCCCCTGCTCCCCACCTCTCTTTTCCAGATTTCTCCCCCCCCCACAACAATCAGTGTGAAGAAGGGGCCTGACCCAAAGCGTCACCAGTCTATTCCCTCCACAGACGCTGCCTGGCTTGCTGAGATCCTCCAGCACTTTGTGTTTTGCTTGAGTTATCAGCATCTTTCCAAGATGGTTTGGCTTAAGAAATCAATGCCAGCTTTCCCAGCAATGCCCATAGACAGAGCTCACATTTATAAAACAAATACAGGAAAAAGTGAAGATTACTCTTTGATAGGTAGCTTGTTTCAGCCCGTGATACCCTTTCATAGGTAAGAAACAGTTTGTAAAGCTTCACCCACAAACTTTGCAGTAGAGGGATAGAAACTTTGATATTCATGTAAATTCTTGTATGGTGACACAAATATTTCCCACTGATTTCAAGCACAGGACACAACATGTTCTTTGAATAGAAGATGCCCTGATCAGGATAAATGGTGACTCCTACAGTTTTCTAATCGTCTCTTTGAGACCACCCAGTGGATAAGGCTTCTACATAAAGAACTCATGGTAGAACACGAACATAGACACAAAAAGCTGGAGTAACTCAGCGCGTCAGACAGCATTTCTGGAGAAAAGGAATAGGTGACTGAAGAAGGGTCTCGACCCGAAACGTCACCAATTCCAGTCTGACCCACTGAGTTACTCCAGCTTTTTCTGTCTATCTTCGGTTTAAACCAGCATCTGCAGTTCCTTCCGACACATTTCGTCATGATGGAACATAGAAACATACAAAAAAGGTGCAGGAGTAGGCCATTCGGCTCTTCGAGCCAGCACTGCCATTCAATATGATCATGCCTATTCATCCAAAATTAGTATCCCTTTCTTGCTTTCTCCCCATATCCCTTGATTCCGTTAGCCAAGAACGACATATCAAGCTCTCTCTTGAAAACATCCAGTGAATTGGTCTCCACTGCCTTCTGTGGCAGAAAATTCCACAGATTCACAACTCTCTGGGTGAAAATGTTTTTCCTCATCTCAGTCTTAAATGGCGTACCCCTTATTCTAAAACTGTGATCCCTGATTCTGGACTCCTACATGGGGAACATTATTCCTTCATCTAGCCTGTCCAACCCCTTAAGAATTTTTATATGTTTCTATAAGATCCCCTCTCATCGTTCTAATTTCCAGTGAATATAAGCCCAGTCGATCCATTCTTTCTTCATATGTCAGTCCCGCCATCCTGGGAATTAACCTGGTGAACCTATGCTGAACTCTCTCAATAGCAAGAATGTCCTTTCTCAAATTAGGAGACCAAACCTGCACTCAATACTCCAGGTGTAGTCTCACCAGGGCCCTGTATAACTGCAGTAGGACCTCCTTGCTCCTGAACACAAATCCTCTCCTGGTATCAAACACTACTCGGTCGAAATTTCAGGTAACAGCTGTTCCTCATTCCCATGATTTTCTGGGACAAATTAATATAAAATAGAACATGCTGGATAATGTATCAGAAACATTGCTGGAGGTCTCAAAAGCAATTTGCAAAATTATTGAACCTGTGCTTAAAGTTTTCAGGCCTGAAAACTGGGCACTAGTCTTATTTTTTTTATTTTTTTTATTTTATTTTTATTTATATAGCGCTTTTCAGGACTCAAAGTCGCTTTACATTGAGAGTCAAGAATAAACAAAACAAAATAGAGCAGTAAGACAGAGATGCAAAGGGGAGGGGAACATGGGACTAAGGGTATGCAGAGGTGAAGAGATGGGTCTTGAGGCGGGACTGGAAGATGGTGAGGGACTTAGAATTTCGGATCAGTTGTGGGAGGGAATTCCAGAGTCTGGGAGCTGCCCTGGAGAAGGCTCTGCCTCCAAAAGTGCAGAGGTTTGATTTCGGAGTGGAGAGGAGACCAGATGATGTGGATCTGAGGGACCGTGAGGGTTGGTAGGGGGAGAGGAGGTCAGTGAGATAAGGGGGGGCCAAGTTGTTGAGGGCTTTGTAGGTGAGGACCAGGATTTTGTAGATGATCTGGTGGGAAATGGGAAGCCAGTGAAGTTCTTTGAGAACTGGGGTGATGTGATGCCAGGATTTGGTGTGGGTAATGAGTCGGGCGGCTGCATTCTGGACCAGTTGGAGTCGGTTGATGTTGCTGGAATTGATTCCAAAGAGAAGAGAGTTACAGTAGTCCAGTCGGGAGGAGATGAAGGCATGGATGAGTCTTTCAGCAGCGGGGGGTGTGAGAGAGGATCTGATTTTGGCAATGTTGCGGAGGTGAAAAAAAGATGTTTTGACAACATGGCGGATGTGAGGCTCAAGGGAGAGGGTTGAGTCAAAGATCACGCCAAGGTTGCGTGCCTGAGGAGATGGGGAGACAGTGGTGCCGTCAATAGTGAGAGTGGGGTTGTTAATTTTAGTGAGTGTTGATTTGGAGCCAATGAGGAGCCATTCTTCGAGCCAAGAAACAGCATTTTAACATGAATGCCTTATGGCCATAGTGTTTATTTAATTCATCAATATACACATGTTAGAAAGGCAAGCTTTTAAGTTATCTTGAAGGCTTAAGTTCACAACAAAGGAGCTTAGAAAGCATGGAAGCACAATTATTTATGCTGAACACAAGTATACTCTGACTCCAAGGAGATGAAACAAAATGGACCAAAGACATTCCAATTAATTTATCTCCAGCCATTATGGATCAGGAAAATATTTCAATTCATAATGAACAAGGACCGCTCATAAGAACTAGAGCGTGGGCTTTGAAAATTGTGCCAAAACATGGCGCCTCTTGCATGCGGGCTCGGTAGAGTATTTCTGTCCACTTGCTAATCAGGGATCGGGTGTAATGTAATACTCCACTGGCCTGTCTGCAAGGTAAGGAACTTCACTGTGTTAGCACTTCACACATCTATCTATATAACTAAAAGTCTCATCTTGACCACTTCCTGTCTGCGCTCTAAATTGATTTTAGAAAAAACGCTACCATATATCGCTATGAATTTTAGCCATCTTACTCACAGTCCTCGTCCGCTGAGGCAGCCCTGAGGATTTTTCCGATCGGTGAAAAATAATAAAGTTATGAGTGTTTAAAAAATCTTGATATCAGCTGATTGGTCCTCTCGCCTGTAAATTACCATGATGAAGGTAACGCCCCTTCCGGGGGGGTGCAGGACTATAAAACCCCGGATGCCTGGACATGAGTCGGTCGCTTTGGAAGATCGCAAAGGGAAAGTCCACAACTGTGATTCTAAGCTGTGAATCAACTGAACTGTGAGTCTGCAATGTACTTGCAATAAATGATTTGTTAGCCCTTAATGACAATGCAATGAGTTGATTGGAAATTTGGTAGCCTGCACTCTGCTTGAAGTGCTATGAAACTGAATTTGGTGGCCTGCACTCTGCTTGAAATGCTATGAAACTGAATTTGGTGGCCTGCACTCTGCTTGAAATGCTATGAAACTGAATTTGGTGGCCTGCACTCTGCTTGAAATAGAATTTCAAGGAATAACCGTTAGTGAACTACCAGCCCACCAGCCCTGAGTGACTGAGCTGCCAGCCTACCAGGCCTGAGTGACTGAGCTGCCAGGCCACCAGGCCTGAGTGACTGAGCTGCCAGCCCAAGAATCCATTCAGCCCACATTGTCCATACTAGCCCTCTGGAACCCAGTCCCTTTGGCCCACAACACCCATACTAGCATTTCAGAAAGCCCCCCCCCCCTCCCACTGGCCACCAATATTGGAATTGATGGAGAGGTGGAATATTGCGTTGGGGGATCAGCCCTCCCATGTGAACATGGGGCCCAACGGGTCCCACTTAGTCTAGTGTGACAATAAAAGCTCTAAATGTGGATGGCACAGATGCATCAATAAAGTTCAAGGATCTGAGAGCTTAGTGTCTGTTTTTTTACATTTGGCATGTGAGAAGAGACTGTCTCTCTCTCTCTCTCACTCTCTCTCTGTCAGGACTGCCCAGTGAGATGGTGATCATCGTTTTTCCCCACCACGCTCTGTCTTGAGGCAAAAATAAAAATTCCACTGAATGGATGGCTCGACCTGTATCACAGCCCCTGCCAGTTAACCATAGAGCAGCATTGATTGCTCTTTATTGAGAAGCCTTTACTGTCTTGACCTCCTGGTTAGAAATTGATGTATGGTGCTGAGTGAGCAGACTGCAAAGTTTTAAAAGATAAAAGAGAGGAGAGCTCTATTCATGTTGCAATTAAAATACGTCCGTAAAACTCTCGTAATACAACCAACTCCTTTATAAGTCTCTCTGATACACCATGACCATGTAACACATTGCTTAAAGGCCCTTTATCTATGGGAGACCCACGTAAAGTACTTCCTTAGAGGCTGCTCCTCCTCTTAATGCTCTTATTGTACAGCATTCAGAAATAGAGCAATAAAGGAGTTTACTGTATGCATGACAATAAAGTTTGATACTAGACCTAATGTTCACACCCCAAACAATCGCTGAGATGAAACATTGGCCAAATTAAAAAAATTGCTTAGAAGCCTCAGTTTTTTCTTCTTGTGCATTTATACTGGTTTCCCAGGATGTAAATATATTTGTGCTGAAATTTATTTCACTCAGGTTTCAAAGTCAGAGAGAGGACTTTGACAATTCAAATGCAACGAGCTCAACAAAAAAATAACTGGCATAATAGATAAGGACATGTATTGTACCAGGACAAAGGGAAAAGGGGAGTTGGATATAAATCTTTAAAGTAAACTATGAGGCAAGTATGGTTAAATATCTGATGAGAAAGTACAGCAAATATGGCCAGGTTTAGTGCATGCATGATACAATCTTGTCAGATCATGAAGATCATAACTTAATCCTTAATTGCGAGTTCAAAATTGGATCCAAATAATTCTGTCTATAGTCTGTAAAAAAATTGAAATTAAGCAAATGGTTACATCCTGCTTACTTTCTCCACCAGTTAGAACATTAAAGTCACGGATAAATTCACACTATTCCAAGGGAATCTGGAAGGGTGCCAAGACAAAGAAAAAACAATGTCTCCATAATCAACTCGCAATATGTAAAGTAAGATCGACTAAAAGAAACGGCCTGTCAGTCGTGCCATTACTTCATCCCCTTCAATAATCAGTTTCAGAATTATAACATCACTGCATCGTGATTACAAATAATTCACATCTTCCTCCACACATTCAACAAGGCATCTGCCTCCCAGCACCTAAAGGCTTGTCATTTGCAGGTTTATTTTTCAAGGCTCCGCAAGTGACGTCAAATTCTTGGTGGAATAGATCCCTCATGTCAACAACTTGACCACATTGTGCTCAACCTCGGCACTCTTCTGCATTCAAGGAAGAAATACACAATCGCAAGCATTCATCTGCCACTTTCTTAGAGTTATTTTTTGCCATTTTATGAAATGACAACTGAAAAATGTCCTGAACCATTAGCACAAAATAACATTTTAATAGAAGTTCTTAAGAGCAGAGCGTACTGCAGTTTCCAGGGAAAGGAATGAATAGTAAAAGCTCTGTTACCTGTCACTTGTCCGACCTGAATGGTGCTGGTTAACCAAGAGTTATATTACATTATTTAAAAAGAGATGACATGTTAAGAAGAGTAACTATATAGATATTTATATAGCTATACGGGTATAGATGTGAGTGTGGAGTTCATACATTCTCCCTGTGACTGCATGGGCTTCCTCCAGGTGCTCTGGTTTCCTCCCACATTGTGCGGGTTTGTAGGTCAATTGGCCTCTGTAAAACATTGGCCCTAATGTGTAGGGAGTGGATGAGAAAGTGGGATAAGATAGAACTAGTGGGAACGGGTGATTGCTGGTCAGTGTGGACTCAGTGGGCTAAGGGGCCATACTGTATCTAGAAATTAAAGAAATCCCAACATGGAACCCAGTTGTATTATATTAAGGGAATTCTCCCATGTCAGTGAGTGACTCAGAATGTAAAAAGCCTGATAACAATCTTCCTGCATCTAGCCTGTCCAACCCCTTAAGAATTTTGTAAGTTTCTATAAGATCCCCCCTCAATCTTCTAAATTCCAGCGAGTACAAGCCGAGTCTATCCAGTCTTTCTTCATATAAAAGTCCTAACATCCCAGAAATCAGTCTGGTGAACCTTCTCTGTACTCCCTCTATGGCAAGAATGTCTTTCCTCAGATTTGGAGACCAAAACTGTACGCAATACTCCAGGTGTGGTCTCACCAAGACCCTGTACAACTGCAGTAGAACCTCCCTGCTCCTATACTTAAACCCTTTTGCTATGAATGCTAACATACCATTCGCTTTCTTCACTGCCTGCTGCACCTGCATGCCTACTTTCAATGACTGGTGTATTATGACACCCAGGTCTCGTTGCATCTCCCCTTTTCCTAATCGGCCACCATTGAGATAATAGTCTACTTTCCTGTTTTTGCCTCCAAAGTGGATAACCTCACATTTATCCACATTATATTGCATCTGCCATGCATTTGCCCACTCACCCAGCCTATCCCTCACCTTGCAGCCTCCTAGCATCCTCCTCACAGCTAACACTGCCCCCCAGCTTCGTGTCATCCGCAAACTTGGAGATGTTGCATTCAATTCCCTCGTCCAAATCATTAATATATATTGTAAATAGCTGGGGTCCCAGCACTGAGCCTTGCGGTACCCCACTAGTCACTGCCTGCCATTCTGAAAAGGACCCGTTTACTCCTACTCTTTGCTTCTTGCTTGCCAGCCAGTTCTCTATCCACATCAATACTGAACCCCCAATACCATGTGCTTTAAGTTTGTCTACTAATCTCTTATGTGGGACCTTGTCGAAAGCCTTCTGAAAGTCCAGATATAACACATCTACTGGTTCTCCCTTATCCACTCTACTAGTTACATCCTCGAAAAATTCTATAAGATTCGTCAGACATGATTTACCTTTCGTAAATCCATGCTGACTTTGTCCAATGATTTCACCACTTTCCAAATGTGCTGCTTTGCACTGTGGATGGCTTGAATGGTTTTGAAGGGTCTGTTTCCACAATAGCATTCATGTTGATTTTTTTTTTATTGGAGAGCACACAAATAAAAGCATTTCACTGCAAATTTGGTGCACGTGACAATAAAAAAACGTAACTAACAATGCAATGACAAATTTTCGCCACTGTTGACATTACAGCACATCCACCGGTAGGACAAGGTTTACATAAGTAAAATTATTTTACAAGTATCATCATAGGAACAGAAGAACAATTTGGCAAGAGAGACAATTTTTAAATATATTATGAGGCAGTCTCCTGACTCAATGCTCTCGGTGAGACAGAGAACACATAGTATTGTGGAAGAATGGGACTAATGTTAACAGAGTGTGGTGGGTGCCCATGGTTTCTTGAGGGAGGTGCAGTGGCACAGCTGTAGATTTGCTGCTTGATGACGGGTACTGTCTGTAGGGAGTTTGTACTTTCCCCTTATGATCGCGTGGGTTTTCTCAGGGTGCTTCGGTTTCCTCCCACAGTCCACAGACGTTCTGATTTGTGGGATAATTGGCTGAGGTAAAATTATAAATTGTCCCCTAGTGTGTAAGACAGTGCTAGTGTACGGTGCAGACTCGGTGGGCCGAAGGGCCTGTTTTCACGTTGTATCTATAAAGTCTAAAGTGTAAATTGGTAGTTAACGCCTCAAGACCAAGGTGGAAAAAGATGGTCAGAACTTGTTTGGTGGCAAAGCAGAAATCCACTGCAACCATTTAAAATGATCATTCCCATATCAAAATAAGTGTTTTTTTTCCTCCCACATCAGCAACATCGATCATGACAAGCAATACCTCCCTGAGTGGATAATCAGATTTTCAACACTAAGCCCAAATTGACCAAAGGACTCACTTAAATAAAGAAGCACTGTCTATTCCAAATTCCCTGAGGGAAGTTTAACAAAAGGAGATAAAACTTTCTTTAATTCTAATCTGTCATGCCCTGAATCGACAACTGTACTTCATTGTGACTAGTTACCCTCCAGGGTGGTCTCTGTCATTACACCTACACACTAGAAAAGAAGCAGTTAGTTCTGAGGGGATCAATTCTCAGCAAGTCGCACTAATACACCCACATATTTCTTACCTTTATGGTGTGGTGAACCATTTATCCAACAATTCAACTTTGAATTCGACAGTAGAATACAAAATCCCTGCAGCAATTGTTGCCAGTCCATACGTGTTTCTGCCCTCTTCTTACATACAAATAGTTTATAAGGCAAACAATTTAAGGTTAATATTCTAGTTGTGGGATAAATCTGTGAAAGAGATACCAACTGTATCATCGTTAAAGCTGGGACATAGTGTTGATGTTTGATAAATAGATATAGTAGAATTCTGCTGTATTTATTCAAGTATCAGCCAAGCTATTTTTTGCATCACTGAACAGTTTATTTTGCATTCTGATATTTCACATGAAAGACACTTCAGACAAAATAAATCAGCATTGTGCTCCCTTTCTCTACTCTAATTCCAATACTCATAGGGCAATGTAAGGTTACAAAGAACTGTGCTTCAGATATGTTCAACACCAACACCAAGATAACATTCACCAATAATGTACAAAACTAAAACAATATCAAAGGCGTTCTAGCCGTCTTCAACTAGCTTCTTCAATACTGCAACACTTAACCTTTGTTGAGATCACTAGAGTTATTATATTATAATTTCACAACTGGATTCATTTTTATACATTTTAGAAAATATTCTTGTCAACCAGAGGGAGCAGAAATGCTTCACTTGGTCCTAACACCAACACCTTGAGCCACGGCTAAGCCATGATTTAGACATAATTTATTTTAAATTCCACCCGTTTCGAGTATCTGCTCCATTTCTTGCTGCTTCCCATTGACCCTTGCTATAACTCAGGTTAGGTTTTGGTAATGAGACAAAGCAGAACTAGTTATAAAAAGTTTAAGAAGGAACTGCAGATGCTGGAAAATCGAAGGTAGACAAAAATGCTGGAGAAACTCAGCAGGTGAGGCAGCATCTATGGAGCGAAGGAAATAGGCAACGTTTCGGGTCTGAAGAAGGGTTTCGACCTGAAAGGTTGCCCATTTCCTTCGCTGCATAGATGCTGCCTCACCCGCTGAGTTTCTCCAGCATTTTTGTCTACCTAGTTATAAAAAGGATAAGATTAACAATGCTCAAGGGTCTCATGCCTTTTTCATAACCAAACATTCGCTCATAAGATATAGGAGCAGAATTAGGCCATTCAGCCCATCAAGTCTGCCCCACCAATCAATCATGGCCGACCTATTTTTTCCCCTCATCTCTCCTGTCTTCTCCCCGTGACCTTTGATGCCTTTGCTAATCAAGAACCTGTCAATCTCTGCTTTAAAAATACCCATTAACTTGGCTGTCTGTGGCAAGCAGCCAATATCAATATTCAATATTGTTTCAATATTAGCGATATGAATGGGCTCATGCTTCCTTCTAAGACCTTGCCTTTCCCATGAGTGGAGAAGATAGACGTGCACAATTGACTTTTGCAAGGTAAGCATTTTGCTCAGTGCTCTTCACAAGATCTCAGGTCTATATTTTAGTGGATCATAATGGAAATGTAATATAGGAACATTACTGTGAAATAGCAGATTTTTCTCAGCTCTGAAAGTGACTGCTTTGCTAAACAAAAATGTTACCCACATCCTGCGAGTAAATAACTGGCCACTTCATGTGCCGAGGATGCAGATTACAGATAAATGAATCCTGAAGGCTCCACTTGTGCTTTGCAGCCATGGTGAATGGTAAAGAACAGGGTCAGACTAGCTCATTACAATGTGGCCTGTTAGCCAAGTCAGTGGCTATTCAGGCATTACAGTTAGAAACATGGCGACAATAAATTAATCACTGCAGCACCAACTCAAAAAAGATTTTTGGCCTATTAATGGAAACAGAAAGGTTTAGAATGGAATAGCCATGCTTCAACTACAGATCTCTTTTATTCACTACTAAATGCTAAGCACTTTCCTTAATACTTTCACTAGTATGAGAATCATTTGACAGCTACTTTTCCATTATGCACAACTGTTGCTAAAATAGCAATCATCTAAGAACTTATCATAGGAATATTATAATTTATATTTCAATGATGTTGGAGACACCTGGGTATTCTCTCTTTTGACAATGCAAATCTTGTAAATACATCTTTTTGTCAATTATGCCTCATTACACGATTAAAAAGAATTGTTGGTCAGAATGCTACACAATGTAGTTACAACAAATTTTCTTGCCAAGACATAAAAGGTGGAAGCTCCATCAAATAATATAATTCTGTATATTGTAAACATGTAGTTAAAAAAAATGTTCTCTACGCTTGTGTTTGCCCTCATTGGCATATGCAAAATGAATGTATGTAGAATAAAATTCCACTGCATGTGAAATTATACAGATGCATATGGTAGGTCAGAAGTGTATCAACAAGTGCTACTGTTTGACCCATAAATCTCAAAAAGGGGATTTCAACCCATTTCTGCTTAACCACTTTTCACCAGTAATAAAATGTAAAATTAAAATAAAATCTAATGCATGTTGCACAGATAATACAACTGAAATATAAAACTATCTTGTTGAATGATCATTAACAAGTAAAGTCAACTGCATTCCTCTATCCATACCCAGCTGACTATTTCCAGCAAATTTTGGTTTTATTTCTCATTTTCAGTAGGGTTTGGGTTATATTTCTGATTATTAATATTCAGAAAATTTTACTTCTGTGTTAATCATTTGAAGAGTACTTGAACTTTTTGTTTAGAGTATTTTTGGGGGGACTGTAACCCTAATTTCACTCTTAATTAATGACTCATAGAAAGCAATGGTCCAACTCTTGCCATCTGCTGTGATGTTGGTGTGTTCCCTACACAGACATTTATTTCAGAGGAATATATATATATATATATACTAGACTAAGTGGGACCCGTTGGGTCCCATGTTCACACGGGAGGGCTGGTCCCCCCAACGCAATATTCTACCTCTCCACCAATTCCAATATTGGTGGCCAGTGGGGGGGGGGCGGGGGGGGGGCTTTCTGGAGTGCAAGTATGGGTATTGTGGGCTGAGGGACTGGTTTCCAGAGAGCTAGTATGGACATTGTGGGCCCAATGGATTTTTGGGGTGACAGCTCAGTCACTCAAGCCTGATGTGCTGGCAGCTCACTCACGGCTGGTGGGCGAGCAGTTGCTCACGGCTATTCCTTGAAATTCCATTTCAAGCAGGCTGCAAGGCCACCAAATTCAAATATAGTTTCCTACCATTTCAAGCAGGGTGCAAGGCCACCAAATTCAAGTGCAGTTTCTTACCACTTCAAGCAGGGTGCAAGGCCACCAAATCCAATTGCAGTTTCATACCACTTCAAGCAGGGTGCAAGGTCACCGAATGCAAGTGCAGTTTCTGACCACTTCAAGCAGGGGGCAAGGCCACCAAACTCAAGTGCAGTTTCCTACCACTTCAAGCAGGGTGAAGGGCCACCAAACTCAAGTGCAGTTTCATACCACTTCAAGCAGGGTGGAAGACAACCAAATTCAAATGCAGTTTCATACCATTTCATGCAGGATGCAACGCCACCACATTCAAATGCAGTTTCATACCATTTCAAGCAGGGTGAAACCACCATAAAACCACCATAAAACTACACAAAACACCACATGAACACCACATAAACAGCACACTCACACTTCAGTAGACATTTAGTGTGTTCAGTTGATTCACAGCTCAGACAGTCATGATCTCTCCCTCCCCCATCTTGCAGAAACTGAGCCACACCCACACTTCCGGGGTTTATAATCCCTCCCCCCTCCCACCGGAAGGGGCGTGGCCTTCATGGCGGGATTGACAGGAGAGAGATTCTCAACATTTTTTTAAACACTAATAACACTTTTATTTTTCCTTGATGGGAAAAATCCTCTGCACCTGATGAGCGGAGGGGGACTGAGTAAGATGGCCAAAAATCACAGCCTTAAGTGGTAGCGTTTTATCTAAAATCAATATACAGTGCAAACAGGAAGTTGTGCAGTTACCAGCACCAGTTACAGTGCAACATTTCAAAGCAGTTACCACCACCAACAACCATTTGCAGTGCTGCATTTCAAAGCAACCACATTTTCATTTTCAAACCACATTAAGGGCACTCACAGTTGAGTAGACATGTGTTCAGTGTTATTCACAGCTCAGAGAGACGTGACCCTCTCGCTTCCTCCATCTTGCAGAGACTGAGTGAGGTACAACACTTCCGGGCTTTATAATCCCTCCCCCCTCCCACCAGCAGGGTCAGCAGAGAGAATGTCAACATGTTTTAAACATTAATAACTCTTTTCTTTTTAATCGATGGGAAAAATCCTCTTGTCCTGCGCAGCGGAGGGGGACTCTGAGTAAGATGGCCAAAAATCACAGCCGTAAGTGACTGCGTTTTTCAAACATCATGAAAAAGAAAAACAGGAAGTGGTCAAGATCTTACTTTTAGTAATATAGATATATATTTGCATTTCCAGCTCAGATGAGTGCAATCAATGGAATGCTCAATTTCCGATCAATTGACATGGCCTCTCTTCAAATGCAACGGAAAAGCATTTTATTTAGGTTCACAGCATTATCCCTCTCTCAGCCGACCAGCATAATTAATGTGCAGAGGGTGTCTGCATTGTGATAGAGCTGCTAACATTAGACTGCTGACTGCACTTCTGGCTACACCCTGCTGGAAGATGTGTTTGCTTGGTGTGACATTTGCTGTCTTGAGATATTTTCCACCTTGTTAAATCTTAAGTTGCTTTTTTCCTCTATGGATAAAGCACAGATTCCTCAGCTGAGATGGGGATAAGTGGTTGACCTTCAAACCTTCTTTCAGAATCGATCGTTCTGCATAGTACAACTAATCAATAAGGTCACCACAGTGGAGGCCGAGGGTAGGGTAGGGTGAGAGAAATATGTCGTGTGGGAAATTCTGGGAAATTACATGTTCCAAATTGCTTTAGCAATATTTCCACTGATGACAAATAAAAATTAGCCTGCAGTATGCATTTGTGCTGTTGTCTCAAATGAAAATATAACTCTTTAATGGCCCCTCAGTGGAAACACAATCAACTTGAGTATTGCAAGTTTATCATCTATGGAAGTACTAGTAAACTAACATTTCCAAACAACTAACAATGAACCATTCTACATTTTCCTTTATTTTCATCCCCTTTGATCTGTGTTTTCACACCTTACCCTTCCATATCTCTATGTCTCACTCTCCCCTGACTCTGTCTGAAGAAGCGTCTCGACTCGAAACATCACCCATTACTCTCTCGCGAGATGCTGCCTGTCCCACTGAATTACTCCAGCATTTTGTGTCTACCAGAGGATATAGGTTTAAGGTGAGGGGAGAAAGATTTACTAGGAATATGAAGGGCAACTTTTTTTACATAAGGGGTGGTGGGTATATGAAATGAGCTGCCGGAGGAGGTAGTTGAGGCAGGTACCATCACATGTTTAAAAAACATTTGGACAAGTACATGGACAGGATAAGTTTAGAGGAATATGAATGAATGAATGAGTTTATTGGCCAAGTATTCACACATACAAGGAATTTGCCTTGGTGCTCCGCCCGCAAATATGGGCCAAACGCAGGCAAGTGGGACCAGGGAAGATGGGGGTATGTTGGTGGCCAGGGCAAGTTGGGCCGAGGGGCCCGTTTCCATGCTGTATGTATGAAACCAAGTACTGCCACATTGTTTAAGAGTGGTCCAGATTGAGTGAGTATCACTTCAGCATCTCACCAGTGTGCTCTCTCACACCCAATCTGCCAGCGTTCTACATTCCTGCATGTTATACCCTGGACTCTTGAGCAAAATGAAAAGAACTCATAACCTCCAGTAAAACAGTGTTTACCACGGTGCTGCTAATGCAGCTCTCACAATGGACAGGCTCAAACAGAAACCACCACAATTGATGTTAGGATACCAGGTGCCTCCGTATGTGATTCACCGACTTTGGTCAAAAGCCAGCTAGGTGTTCAGTCATTGGAGTCACCTCTTGTTGCTGTAGACCTCTGAAATGTCATGTGGAGTTTGTAAGATCACCCCAGAGAGCTCAGTAATGTGTTCAATCATGAGGAAACCCATCATCTTAGAATAGCCGGGTCCTCCTCTGCCTCTGGTCTCTGTCATGTAGAAATTAAATGCATTTCACTCGCTTTAAAAGGCATATCATAAACTGCAATGAATCGTGAACTGTGGGATATTGCAAATATCTTCGGGTCTCTCTTGGAAATGGCTAGACACATAACAGCCTCAGTACTCACTGGCAACTCTGCCTATTGTGGCTTTAATAATGAGTATTTACCATAACCAAGAACCATTCTGTAATTAGTAGACGCAGTGCCAAATATCGCCCGGTGCCTAAAATCAATGTTTGAAAACAATCCTTCATCAGGAATGCTATAGCAAAAGAAGTGTTATGCAGTCACGGAGATCTAATCTAACAAAAGTACCAATTGGAAAATGAACAGATGCCTCCTATGAATAGACACACGGGATTTGCTGGCTGAGCTAATCAAGCTCTATTTGAATTTGTCTCAAAATTATATCCTTGCGTCACTTTTTTTATATTCACATTGTCAAAATGTGACATTTCCTCTCCATAAAAGAAATGCCAAAGAATGTCAATGGGTTCCAGAAAGTTAAAATCAGGGCCAGCAAGTTGCACTTAGTTGCTCTTGTTTCCTTAACTTAATATAAGGTGGAATACTGTTGGAGGAGTGAAAGCTAGAAACTCCACATACTTATTAACATCTATGTAGTCACACAAGAGAGAAACTTGTTCAGTTTTACAAGACGCTATTCTGCCACTCACATACTGTTAAAGTTGCTCTCTCATCCATCCTTTAATGGATAATAGCCAAATCCCAGCCGACAGCCACAGCTTTTCATCCTGTTCGATTTAGTTTGCGTGAAGGCAACATCTTCTTTTGATGGTGCTGTACAGAGTCATTATTGGTCAAGTGTTTCTGGTTTTCCATCAACCACCTACTCTAATTCAGTGGCACTGTGTCAAGCTTTAAAAAAAAAATCAATGATATAACCTTGAAGAAATGTGTCATTTATTTTACCGGTTGAACTGGTGTGGTGTTCCTGACCTTCACCCCTTCCCACCAGCATGTCTGTTTATCAAAATCACTGCTCCACATTTTGTTGGAAAAACAACTATTCTGCTCTTTACGAATGCTCTGCTAAAATATTCGCAGTTGTTGATTAATTAGATAGAGATTATTGGCAAGGGCCCATATCGTTTGGATTGATTACACCAATTATTTGGGCATCATGTCAGCTGGTAAGATATTTGCAGTGGATGTAAAATTGCTGGTCAGGTCTTGCCAAGTGGCCTATTTGCAAAGTAATTTGTGTGTGTGTACATAAGGAACTGCAGTTGCTAATTTTGAAAAAAAGATACAAATTGCTGGAGTAACTCAGTATTTCAGGTTGGGACACTTCTTCAGACTGAAGGCAGCTCCCAACCCAAATTGTTGCCTGTCCATTTTCTCCAGAGATGTTATCTGACTTACTGACTTACTTCGTATCTCCATTTAAGTGTAGGTCTGGAGGATCTCCATATGTCCTGCAGAATTTGGGTATCTTTTGTCCTCTCTTCCTCTCTACAAAGATTCCAGCACTCCACCGAGCATGCTCTCTTCTGTTTCTCTCTCAGTGTCCCGCATTATCTTCAGTTATAAAAGTTCAATTGGCCACGCATTGTAGCCTTTAAAACATGTGGGCCAGCACCACGTCATTCAGGCTAGTCACAACCGGAGCTGCTGGCTCATGATACTAGCCAACTAAAGGGTCCAGCTAGAGAATAGCACAATTAGCACTGACTGGGTGGTACGGTGGCACAACTGGTAGAGTCGATGTCTCATTGTGTCAGAGACTCGGGTTCCTGACCTTGGGTGCGGTCTGCGTTTTCTTTCTGGATGCTATGGTTTCCTCCCACATCCCAAAGACATGTGGGTTTGTTGATTAATTGGCCTCTGTAAATTACCCTTAGTGTGTGCAGGGAGTGGATACAAAAGTTAGATAATGTAGAACTAGTGTGATCTATGGTTGGCGTGGACTCAGTGGGCTGAAGGGACAGTATCCATGTTGTATCTCTAAACTAAACTCTAAACATGGTGACCAATACAATTACCATGCAGCAAAGCTGGCTGTTTAGTTTAGAGATGCAGTGCGGAAACAGGCCCTTGGGCCCACCGAGTCAAGGCCGACCAGAGATCACCATCATACTAGTTCTGTTCTGCACACCAAGGATAATTTACAGATGCACGTCTTTGAGAAGTGGGAGGAAACCGGACCACCCGGAGAAAACCCATGCAGTCACAGGGAGAATGTACAAGCTCCATACAGAAAGCACCCATAGTCAGGATCGAACCCTGGTCTCTGGCGCCATAAGGCGGCAACTCTACCTCTGTGCCACCTTGCCGCTGCTGAACTTGGTGAACCGAAGGGCCTGTTTCTGTACCGTATCTCTAAACAAAACTAAACTCATCACCATTCCATCTTCCAATCCCGTATTTGTCACAGGTGCCACATTTGCCTTGATCTGGAACTAGTTTGCTCATGTGTCTGACGACGTATTGCTGATCTGGAACTGCGGGGCTCACACACGGCTGAAAAAACTCAATGATTTCATCTGATTGGCAGCGGATTAAAATGTCTGAAGAATGAGGCCGTGTATTTTATTTTCTTCCTTGTACTTTGAATGGAGTTCTGAACCTGCTAATATAATTTGTCGAAAAGGCAAACTGAAAGAAACAATGTGATATTGATACAGATGAACTTCTGTTGAACTAGCCTTGGAGGAAGAAAAGTCAATAATTTTCAGCATGCCAATGATTAATATTTGATTGGCAGCACTGCAAGGTGGCAACAGTGGAAATTTATGTGAACCTGCAAACTGGGGCAGTAGAGTTGCTGTCTTATAGCGCCAGAGACCCAGGTTCAATCCTGACTACAGGTGCAGTCTGTATGGAGTTTGTACGTCCTCGCCGTGACCTGCAGGGGTTCTCTCCAAGATCTTCGGTTACCTCCCACAGTCCAAAGACATACAGGTTTATAGGTTAATTGGCTTGGTGTATGTGTAAATTGTCCCTCGTGTGTGTAGGATAGTGTTAATGTACGAGGATCACTGGGCAGCGTGGACTTGGTGGGCTGAAGGGCCTGTTTCCGCACTGTATCACTAAAACTAATTGCAAGCTGTGGCTAGAGAGAGTCAGGGTCAGAGGCATACTGCGTAGGACTCTTCGGCCCAACGCCCACACCAACCAACATGTCCCATCTACACTAGTCCCACTGCCAGCATTTGGTCTATATCCCTCTGAACCTGTCCTATCCATGTACCTGTTTGACCGTTTCTTAAATGTTGTGATAGGACCTGCCTCAACTACTTCCTCCAGCAACTCGTTCCACACACCCACCACATGTTGTGTGAAAAAGTTACCCCTCAAGTTCCTATTAAATCTTTCCTCCCTCACCTTAAACCCATGCCCTCTGGTGCTCGACTCCCCTATTCCGGGCAACAGACCCTGTGCAGTTACCCGATCTATTCATCTCATGTTTTTGTACACCTCTATAAGATCACCCTCCTGCGCTCCAAGGAATAGTATCCGAGCCTGCTCAATCTCTCCCTATAGCTCAGACATTAGAGTCCTGGCAACATCGTCGTAAATCTTCTCTGCACCTTTTCCACCTTTCCCATAACACGGTGCCCAAAACTGAACACAATACTCTAAAAGCACCACTTGTATACACCAACGTCTTATACAACTGCAACATGACCTCCCAACTTCTGCACTCAACACTCTGTCTGATGAAGGCCTATGTGCCAAAAACCTTTGTGACCACCCTATCTACCTGTGTAACTATTCTGAACCTTTCAACATATTTTTTATTACTGCTCCAATCAAATTGAAAAATAACATTGGAATAATGAAATCAGAGCTGAAATCAGAGCTTACAGATTCAGTAGAGAAAAGGAGGGCCAAAAATAAACACGGAACTATGGTTTTCACACAAAATGTCCTCCTGCATTCTACAGAACACTAAGGGTGAAATGAAAATTGGTCAGCAGTAAACCATTAAAGGATTTGACATGTGGTGGTGCTGCTAGCTCCTAAAAAATTAACTGGAGTGTAAAGAGGCACCAGTTTTCAAAGAATGAGGTATGACGTTCTATTTGAAGCAAAGATTTTTGAGAGTTTGCTTGTCAGCAATGAGAAATTGGTTAACACATTTAACCTGCTGTTCTATTTTTCTTTCCTGAGATTTAGCTTTAACAAGTCAGATTACAGGTTTGCAAATAATCTGCATATGGTGATAATTATTCTGCCTGGACACGAGTCTTGAGGACGTGGTATTTTGTGTGAGTTTATGGCCACACTCCATTCCATCATGAGAATGATGGGAATGAGGGCGGGCATGGTGGCGCAGAGACCCGGGTTCGATCTGGACTACAGGTGCTCTCTGTACAGAGTTTGTAGGTTCTCCCTGTAGGTTTTCCCCGGGTGCTCCCGTGGGAGTTTCCTCCCACACTCCAAAGACGTCCAGGTTTATAGGTTAACTTGGCTTCTGTTACTTGTAAATTGTCCCTAATGTGTAGAATAGATTTAGTGTATGGGGATCATTGGTCGATGTAGACTTGGTGGGCCAAAGGGCCTGTTTCTATGTTGTATCTCCAAAACACCTAAATGGGTACATTTATAACAAAGACTTTCCACGTTGAGCAAGTTAAAAGAAACACATTACATACCTCACATGGACACATAGCACTTTGGACAGAAAGCTTGCAAAACATAACACTTGTAATTGTTGCAGTTTTACAATATCAGATAACAATCTGCCAAAACAGGTATCTGAATCATACAGATACAATGCTCCTTTCATCTCAGATCATTGCTATTCGGCCAGTCAGATTGATCAACTCCGTTCAATACTCCAGAACTCAAAGATCTTACTTCAAGGTTAGCAGTCATTTGGTCAATAATGCCACAAATGTGTTTATACTCATGTGCCTGGGAGTATTTTCTTGAAGGGAAGGGAATTTTGTCTTTGAAACAATTCCAAGTGCAAATGCAAAGGTTTGAAACTAAATTTCATGCTCAATGCAGCAGGAATTTTAAAATTATTTTGTTCTCACGCTTTTCCTTTTTATTTCAGGGGAGGCTCAGTGGCGCAACAGTAGAGTTGCTGCCCAACAGCCCCAGATTCGCTCCTGACTACAGGTTCTGTCTGTATGTATTTTGCACTTTCTCCCTGTGACCACGTGGGTTCTCTCCAGGTAATCTGGTTTCCTGCCGCACTCCAAAGATGTACAGGTTTGTAGGTTCATTGGTTTCTGTAAATTGTCCCTTGTTTGTAGGATACTGCCAGCATATGGGGAGAACGTAAAAACTCTGTACAGACAGCACCTATAGTCAGGATTGAACCTGGGTCTCCAGCGCTGTAAGGGGGGGCGGGAGATTGCAACCTTCACTTGGTCCACCCTGTTGTTTCGATGAATGCAGTCAACCTGGCGTGCACAAACAGAAGATCAAACAGAACAAGTTGTCTTACAACTTTAGGCTGTGCACGCCATACGCAAGGAAAAGCGCTGTAAGGCAGCTACTCTACCTCTGCGCTGCCCTTCTTTAAGATCACTGCGCAGACTCATACGCTCCAAGGAATATGCTCCCAGTCTGCCCAACATTTCCTTAAAGCTCACGTCCCAGAGTCTTGGCAACATCCTTGTAAATGTTCTCTGTACTCTCTCCAGCTTATCGCCTGCTCCTATTTTCTAGTTTTGATCATGAAAAGAGGATGATAACAGAATACCATCAAAATTGAAAATATTTGCCTGGCCCACCCAGATTCATAGGCTTGCTTCCAGGGCATTCAAAAGGTTGAAAGTCAGAATGTTGACATCTTTTTTTGGGGAGAGGGCCGTGACCAAAGAGCACAGCAAGTGGGTTGCAACCTGGTACCTGAAAGAGCAGCACCAGTGCAAGGAAAGGAAGTGCATTAAGGATGAAGACAATATCAGAAAAAGGAAGAGGACAGAGCAAAAGGAAGATATGGAGGGGAAGCATTTAAAGGTTAATAACTCTTGGTGGATATGGACGAGGGTATGGGCAAAGTTAAAACGTTGTAAATGATGCTTCCATGCTAAATAGCAACTTTGAGACTTGCAGATTTGATGCCTGTAACAAGGCCTGCAATAAGTGGTGTAGCACAGGGATTGGTGCTGAGTCCACTGTTGTTCATCATTTATATTAATGGTTTGTATGTAAACATAGATGGCATAATTAGCAAGTTTGCAAATAATAAAATAGGTGGTATAGTGAACAGTGAAATGATCATCTAAGATTACAATGGGTTCTTAACCATCCGGACCAGCAGGCATACGGAGTTCAATTCAATTAAATGAGAGCTGTTGCATTTTGGAAGAACAAACCAGAGCAGGACTTGCACAATACTTAGCAGGGGCCTGGGGGGTGTTGTAGAACAGAGAGACCTTGGGGTGCAGTTACATATTTCAATGAAAATGACAGCATGGTTAGATGCGATGGTGAAGATAGCATTTGACATGCTCGCCTTATTGGTCAGAGTATTCAGTGCATGAGTTGAGATATCGTGTTACAACTGCACAAGACATTGATAAAGCCACATGCTGTGTATTGTTCAGCATTCTAGGTGGATTGATGTAGGAGAGGTGTCACTAAACTTTAAAGGGTGCAAGTAAAATTTACGATGATATTACTGGGTCTAGAATCGTAAGGAGAAACTGGATGGGCTTGTTCTTTTATCTCTGGAGCGTAACAGGTGGGGACGTGAGGGACACAAAGTGCTGGAGTAACACAACGGGTCAGGCAGCATCTCTGGAGAAAAAGGATGGGTGACATTTCGGGTCAGGACCCTTCTTCAGTTGTCCTTCACACATTCTTTTTCTCCAGAGATGTTGCCTGACCCTTTGAGTTACTCCAGCACTTTGTGGCTATCTTTGGTATAAACCAGCATCTGCAGTTCTTTGTTTCGACATGAGGGATCATTTATTTTGATGATGGGTGGTGCAAACGTGAAACTATCTGCCAGGTAGTGGCAAGTACAATTTTGACATTTACTAGACACTTAGACAGGTACATGGATTGGAAAGGTTTGGAGAGATACAGGCCACGTGCTGGCAAAAGGGACAAGTTTGGTTAAGCAATTTGGTCAGCATGTTCGTGTTGGACCAAAGGGCCTGTTTCAGTGTCGCTCCAGAACTTCATGACAATGATTTTTAAAAAATGCCAAGTGATACAGAATGAATTAGTGACCTGGCAACGACATGTGTCAAATCAACAAACTTCCCTCTTGTGTTTTCAAATTAAAAACAGCACATTAATTCAGTGTACCTTATCGTTAATCCTCTGACATTTGTTCTTGTCACGACTATGCAGTTGTCAGGCAAAGAGGAAACAGGGAATATGTGGTGGTGGAAGGGAGGCACCAAACATTGTGCCATCCTTTAATCCAGGGAAGAAGCTAAAATTAGGTTAACAATGCAAAGTAATGGTGGGTTAATATTCAGCAGAAAACAGTCAAAAGAATGAAAAGGTAAACTATTAGAAAGGAAATTTCTTGCAAGTATATTTTTAAGTGATCTGGGGTTAATAGAATACTGTAACAATTATATGTAACTCCTGTTAAATTCTGTTCCAGTCTTTACTGTAAATAAACATAACGTTTAAGATTGTCCAAGTAAGATGGTAATTCAAGAAATCTGTTATTTACAACAGATGCAGTTATCATATTTCTGAAATTTATGATTAAATTTAGTTATGGATTATAACACACACAATTGACTGATTCAGTCCATTAACAGCGTGCTTTAGGGATAATCTAGCCATCAGATTATATTTTGGGATTAAATGTATAGTTATATATTGTTATAGCATGTTATAGAGAAGTGAAAATTTCATATAAACCAATGCACAGAGTAAATTGAAGCCATTTTGCACTCAAATACATTAATTTAACAGCACACTGCAGATAAAAATCTTAAAAGCATCTGCAAGGCACATTTGCCAGAGTGAATTTCTTGGCAGAACACAAAACATTTGAATGTCATTGACCAAGGCTTTGATTTCACTGATGACTTACTGTCCTACTGTTAAAATCCAACCTGCATCTAACAAGGAAATTTGCAGATCCTAATATGCTGAATGTAATTCAAATATATAGCTCACTGGTAAATGAATACAATTTAAAATAAAACATTAAACTTGTCACTGCATGCATCTGGTTTTAGAATCTGTTGCTTCAGTATAATTGTTTCATGGTCTCGTTTTGAAAACAGATTAAGTATTTAAAAATAAAGTTCCTTTAATGGGCAATCACAGTAGGATCCATCAATTGCTCAATGCGTAAAATGCCACAATGCGGTATTGATGGTTACATTGACCAGAGAGTATACAGTTTTGATGATCCCCTCAAGCTCCTCAATTTAAGAATGTAGGAAGACAGTCAACTCTTAATCACCTTTTTGTTAGAAAGTGTACATGTCAAGAGTGGTTTTATTATATAATGCCACAATGCGGTATTGTTGGCTTGCATTCAACAGATTACCATGGCCTATGAAGAAACCACTAAATTATGTAAAAGCTCATATTTAAGTTGCTCCTGACACATTGAGAAAAGCTGTCCGGAGGAGCAGGGAATGGTAACTTTGTTGGAGATCAACTTTCGTATTGGCAAGGAAAATACTTTAGGATATGTACTCATGAATTTTCTTCACAGTAACTTTCTTCACAAGGTTTTTGTTTTACATGCTGAAATTTTATGACGCAAATTAACCACAATGTTCAGGAGCAGGAAGAATATAATGAACCAATTTCCGTGTAGGAATGAATTGGACAATACCTGTTTAAATGCTCCAAAAGCTTTGCAGGTGATAAAACACACATCCAAGACAGGTTCACACCTGAGAATATGTTCAGATGATGTTTCATAATCCAACACCTTTTTACATGAGGATGCAATTTTCTCTCAAACAGCACGAGCTGTTGTTTGAGTGCTGTTCACAACATTCAAATACACCTTGGTATCCCAGTCATGAGTCTTTGAAAAACAAGCTGGCATAAGACAATTTTTATGTAGGGTTAAAGTACCTGATTTTCAACTAAGATCATTTTGCTACAAGATAACCTTGTAATTCTATTTTATTTATTTTTTGCTGCCTGTTTCCAACTCCATTTTTTAAAAAAGAAATAAGGTCTTTGAATTTACTCTGAAGCTTACCGAAGAGCTTGTCCTAATTTATCAAAGCAATAAAACCACCCCCATGGCTTTGTGACAACTTTGATAGAGGCATGTGGCTCCTTAAAGTGTTCCTTTGTGGAACTATTAACCATGGCAGCAAAGAGTAGACCTCGTCAACCACTAGCCATCTGCTTGTTTGACTATCTCTTTTAGTTTAGAGGGGACAAAATTCCTTGAGTGAATACATTTGACCAGCTTGCAGTAAATATAGGATTAACATAGAAGATGATTTGCATCAGGTCGCATGGAATCTATTAATTCAGCATGCTGCTTCCCTATTGACTGTGAAGGTTGAGGAATTAACAATGAGAGATTACAGTACCATGTGTCTGCCAACTTCTGTGTTCTGCACATTGGGGGGAATATAACAATGTGATGAAACCTGATGGCTCTGTCATGAAGCTGCATTGCATTCATGCAAAATTGTACAAATTCCCCAGCTCTCCTAACAAGTGCGTCAGCTATTCGGATAATCTATGCTCGGGCATTAGTCTGGAAGGTTTGACATAGATTCTCTTTGGTCACTTGAATTAAACCAATGGTACAAATATTGAATGTGGTGGGAATTATCACTACAGTGCTGTCGGATCAGATGATTTAACCATGATTTCATACAGTAGCTGGTACAGTTTGGTTTTGCCTTGCTCTGAAGCGCAGGCTTGTCATTAACAACTTAGTTCAGTTTAGGTTAGAGATACAGAATGAAAATAAGCCCTTTGGCCCACCGAGTCCACACCGACCATCGATCAGCCAATTAACCTACAAACCCGCACGACTTTGGGATGTGGGAGGAAAACGGAGCACCCAGAGAAAATGCATGTGGTCACAGGGAGAACGTGCAAACTCCGTACAAGCAGCACCCGAGGTCAGAATCTAAACCGGGTTTCCGGCACTCTGAGGCAGCAGCTCTACCTCTGCGCCAATGTGCTGCCCATGCGATCCTCTGGCTCTGTGTGACCTGGGAAATCTCGGAGGTGCATGAAAAACAGGGTATTGTGCAAGGTAAAAGGATTTTCGCCACACCAAAAATGGATCTATTTCACAGAGGGCTGTGGGGGTCAAAACAGAAATTGCTATTTGTCGACAAAAATGCTGGAGAAACTCAGCGGGTGAGGCAGCATCTATCCAGCATCTGCAGTTCCTTCTTAAACAATTGCTATTTGTCGTTGGCTTAAAACCACCTGTGCCAGTAAAACAAAGTGCAAACCCTCGGCTTTCATATTTAATGAGAGCACGTCAGTCAGCAAGCGGGAATCAGATGCAAGAGGGGCAGGATGCTAATATGTGAAATTAATTTCAATGTTGGGATATAACTGAGGGCACAGACACTTCCTGAACGCTCTGAAACTCATCAGTGAAACCCTGCTGCAGCAAAGTCACCAGAATTTCACTGGTAATCTTATTATAAATTGACAGCTTTATATTTGCTCCACTGAGTTGCAGTGAATAGTTGTGTTCCATAGAAATGATGTCGGTCTTTGAAAGAAACTTTTGAGAGGTTTAATACCAACCTTGTTGATTAAGGTGCGACATGCGGCAGAGCAGTTAGTGACAATTCACACGAGGATGAACTCTGGACATGGCTTATAACACGAGAGTTGATTTCTCAAGGAGCGGCTGGGCTTGTATACTCTGAATTTAGAATGATGAGAGGGGATCTTATTGAAACATAAGATTATTAAAGGCTTGGACAAGCTAGAGCAGTGATTCTTAACTTTTTTGGCACCAGTATGCGCATATGTGAACAAAATACTGTATGTGGTATGTACCTTTGTTAGGTTCGTAAAAAACATGGGCTCAGCAAATTGACCCCCGGCAAAGCCCCAAACGACCCCCAGGTTAAGAACCACTGAGCTAGAGGCAGGAAACATGTTCCCGATGTTGGGGGAGTCCAGAAACAGGGGGCACAGTTTAAGAATAAGGGGTAAGCCATTTAGAACGGAGATGAGGGAAAACATTTTCACACTGAGGGTTGTGAATCTGTGTTATTCTCTTCCTCAGAAGGCAGTGGAGGCCAATTCTCCAGATACTTTCAAGAGAGAGTTAGATAGAGCTCTTAAAGATAGCGGAGTCAGGGGATATGGGGATGGCAGGAACGGGGTACTGATTATGGATGATCAGCCATGATCACTGTGAATGGTGATGCTGGCTCGAAGGGCCAAATTTGTCTACTCCTGCACCTATTGTCTATTGTGCCAACAGGTGAGAGTATCAAGAGGCTCAGGCTATTAGCCAACATGGTTCCATATTATTGCAGTAATTTATTGATGATTGCTTGAACATTCAACACTATAATACTGATGATGCTCATCTCTAAAATCATAGACCTTGGCCTTGGGGCCTCCATCTGCATCTGGTTTTCGGACTTCCTGACCAGCAAAACCTCTGTTGGGTAGAATTTGCCATAACATTTCCACCATCCTGGCCCAACACTGGTGCTGTGTGCTGACTCCCCTGCTCCAGTCCCTGGAAACTCATGATAGTCATGCCATGTATCGTGCCAATTCAATCTTTGCCAATGATATCTCTGGTCAGCTGGATGAGCTGGAGTGCAGGGAAGCGATTTGATACCTTATGTCATGGTGTTAAGAGCAGTAACCTGGACCTTACTTACAGCATGAAAGTTGTTGGTTGTTGGCCTAAAGATGTGGGGGGGTGGGGAGGGTGGAGGGGGATGTTGTGTGGTGAACACAATCCTATCCACATCAATAGAGCTGCTGCAGAGATGGTTGACAGCTGAAAGCCACTCGGCATGTCATTCTGCATGTCCACAAGGATTCCCTCAAACTTCGTAAGTTCATACATTCATATGACATAGGAGCAGAATTAGGCCATTTGGCCCATTGAGTCTGCTCTGCCATTTGGTTGATCAAGGTTGCCTTCTCCCCGTAATCTTTTACTCCCTTGCTCATCAAGATTTTGTCAATCTCCACTTTACAAATACTTAATGACGGTGTCCACAGCTGTCTGTGACAATCAATCCCACCAATTCACCATCCTCTGGATAAGGAGAGAGTGAAATGGCGCACAAGCCAAGCCACTCTGCGTGCTGGTCCCAAAAGCCAATCTGCAATCACTCATTACAATCACTCTCCTCTTTTAAAACTCTACTCCTGTATCTGTACACTGGACGGCTCGATTATAATCATGCATAGTCTTTCTGACTGCATAGCATGCAACAAAAAGCTTTTCACTGTATTTCAGTGCATGTGACAATAAGTAAATTCCTTATGGACAGAAAGCACTGAATCCATAAGAAATTTCTGGCTAAAGAACTTCTGCCAGAATGCATCTCAACCTAGTAAGGGAATTGTTCTGCTCTTGACTGCCTGAATCTGTAGACTGTGGTGAACACATCCCAGTCCATTGCAGGCTCATCACTTCCTTCCATTCAGTCCATCTTCACGGTGCATTGCTTCAGGAAGGCTGAACGTATGGTCAAGAACGCGAGTCATTTTTCCTTTTCTCCCTTTTATATTTTGGGAGAAGATACAGGATTCACAGCCATCAGACTCCCAAACAAATCACCACTTTCTCATTCCCTTCCCAGAGGTGGCACAGCAGTAGAGCTGCTGTCGCACAGCGCAAGTGACCCGGGTTTGATCCCGACTACGGGTGCTGTCTGGACGGAGTTTGTACGTTCTCCCTCCTTTCTCCGGGGGCTCCGTTTGTCTCCCACGCTCCAAAGACGTGCAGGTTTGAAGGTTCATTGGCTTTGAATTGCCCCTAGTGTGTAAGATAGTGCTAGTGTACAGGGTGAGCGCTGGTCAGTGTGGACTCGGTGGGCCCAAGGGCCTGTTTCCATATAGCATCTCGAAACGTGCTGCTCCGTACCCTTACTCTACCTCATTCAGTTACGTTTTTGCACTTTACTATTTTCATTTTTCATTACCCCAGATTGCATTACAATTTCTGCATCATTCTGAGTTCTACACTCGCCATTGCATTTATTGTTATATCTATCATTACCGTGTATATTGTGTACTCCATGAGCTTCACGCCAACAAGGAATTTCATTGCACCCTGGTGTTTATGATTATAAACTAATCTGATCCGAGCTAATCTGACATTTGTATTTGAAAGGCAAGTGTCAGTAATGATGGCAATGAAACAACTCAGTTGTAAAAACCCATAAGTTCAACGACTTCCTTTAAGGAAGACATCTGCTTTCCTAGTCTAGGCTCTATGCAAAATAATAAGGGCGGCTGGAAACACTCAACAGGTCAAGCAGAAAGAAGATATAATGTTCCACGTTGAAAAGTTTTCAGAGACTTCTTCTGTTTCTCATTCCAAGTGTACTGTCTGGCCCGTTAATGCTTCTGGCATTTTGGCACGTCTTTTCATTTCAAATTTCTGCGATTTTTCTGATTTTGTTTGGAGCCAATACGTGACTACTGAACCTCTATTGTCATTGTCTTTCAATTTGTCTGTTATATAACCCGGCAGGGCATTTAGTTCAAGAGGAATTAGAGATGAAAAAAAATAACCGCCGGGTGTGTCAGCAATGTCCAGTGACTAGTGGGTAAATACAAAAGTCCACAGGCTGTGAGCCACACGCCAGGAGTACCACAGCAAGAAGGGGCCAAGGCCGTGAAGATGACCACCGTGAAGATGACCAAGGCTCACCCGCCGCGGACCGAGGACTCGCTCACCGAGATGGACCATCCACCGAGGTTCGGCTCGTCCTGCGCAGACTCTGAACTAGTCTCAGAGCCACCGGCCACCGAGAATGAGGACGGCCATTGAGAGTGAAGAGGGGACCAGATGGTGGGCCACGTGCGGAAGCAGACAGAAGATTGGTCTGTTGGGTGAACTTTTGTAATTGACGTCGCCAGAAACATGGCGACAAGTGTGTCCTGCTTAGGCGAGGTCTGCTGTATGATTTTACCAGTTTCTATGCAGAACAAAGTATTTCACTGTATCTAGGTACATGTGACATTAAAGTATTACTGAATCTTTGCATCATTGAGCTGCAAACAATGTTTACACTTCCTCTTGCTCATCCTACCACAAAGCAGCTTCAGCAGGCCGAGGGGGAGCAGTTGGCTTCTGGGCAGTCACAGCTGAAATAATCTTCGGCAACACTCGTGAGGGCCTCTGTGGCCTGGTCTAAATGCATGTGTGACATGCTGAGCTGCAGTTAAGAAGGCTGACTAGTTGAGAGTCATAGCACAGAAACAGGTCGTTCAGTCCAACTCACCCATGCTGACCAACATGTCCCATCAAAGCTTGTCCCATCAAAGCTCGTCCCATTTGCCCACATTGGGCTTGTATCCCACCATACCTTGCAATAGACAATAGGTGCAGGAGTAGTCCATTTGGCCCTTCGAGCCAGCACCACCATTCAATGTGATCATGGCTGATTATGTACAATCAGTACCCAGTTCCTGCCTTCTCCCCATATTCCTTGACTCCACCATCTATAAGAGCTCTGTCAAACTCTCTCTTGAAAGCATCCAGAGTACCGGCCTCCACCGCCCTCCGAGGCAGTCAATTCCACAGACTCACAACTCTGTGTGAAAATTTTTATCCTCATCTCCGTTCTAAATGGCTTACCCCTTATTCTTAAACTGTGGCCCCTGGTTCTGGACTCCCCCAACATCGGGAACATGTTTCCTGCCTCTCACGTGTCCAAACCCTTAATAATCTTATATGTTTCAATAAGATCCCCTCATCCTTCTAAATTCCAGAATATACAGCCACTCCATTCTATCAACATATGACAGTCCCGCCATCCCGGGAATTAACCTCGTCAACCTACACTGCACTCCCTTAATAGCAAGAATGTCCTTCCTCAAATTAGGGGACCAAAACTGCACACAGTACTCCAGGTGTGGTCTCACTACGGCCAAGTACAACTGCAGAAGGACCTCTTGGCTCCTGTACTCAACTCCTCTTGTTATGAAGGTCAACTTGCCATTCGCTTTCTTCACTCCTTGCTGTACCTCCATGCTTACTTTCAGTGACTGATGAACAAGGACCCCCCAGATCCCATTATACTTCCCCTTTTCCCAACTTAACACCATTTAGATAATAATCTGCCTTCCTGTTTTTGCCCCCAAAGTGGATAACCTCACATTTATCCACATTAAACTGCATCTGCCATGCATCTGCCCACTCACCCAACCTGTCCAAGTCACCGTGCATTCTCATAGCATCCTCCTCACAGCTCACACTGCCACCCAGCTTTGTGTCATCTGCAAATTTGCTAATGTTACTTTGAATCCCTGCATCTAAATCATTAAAATATTGTAAATAGCTGCGGTCCCAGCACCAAGTCTTGCGGTACCCCACTAGTCACTGCCTACCATTCTGAAAGGGACCCGTTAATACCTACTCTTTGATTCCTGTCTGCCAACCAATTTTCTATCCATGTCATTATCCTACCCCTCAATACCATGTGCTCCAATTTTGCCCACTAATCTCCTATGTGGGACCTTATCAAATGCTTTCTGAAAGTCCAGATATACTACATCCTTGTCTCTCCCTTGTCCATTTTCCTAGTTACATCCTAAAAATAACCTATCCAAGTTTCTTTTAAATGGGGACGCAGAGTGGTTCTGGAGAGAAGCATCAGAATGTTATTACTGCCCCTGCACTCAACCTCAAGAGAAGGAATGGGTGACATTTCGGGTCATGACATCACCCATTCCTTCTCATCAGAGATGCTGCCTACCCCGCTGAGTTACTCCAACGATCTCGCTAACGGTCTGTCTGTCATTTCCTTCTTTTGTGTTTTTAGTTAGTCGTAAATTTTTTAAAGTTTTGTATTATGTGGAGAGTGGGGGGTGGGGGGGGGGGGGGTGTTGTGGTGGACTTTTCTTGTCACTTTCCTCGACAGAGATACAACTTTTTGCATGTCGTATCTCGGTCGACACTGCGGCCTAACATCGTGGAGTTGGCGGCCTCTTGCTTGGGACTTCTAGAGGTCCAAAACCACAGAGCCTGTGGACTTGCCATCTTGGAGTGGATGATACCTTTACCAGGGATCGTCCTTTGGTAGTTCCAACCTGTTGGAGCTGCAGACTTTAACATCGTGGAGCAAGCAGTCTCTGGTGAGTGACTGATTTCGGGAATTCCAAGCTGCAGGAGTTTGACTGCCCCGATGCGGGAGATTACACCGCCCCGACGTGGGAGTTCGATTGCCGGCTGCAGATGGTTCGACTCCCCCGACCGCGGGAGGAAAAAAGATAAGACTTTATTGCCTTCTATCACAGTGAGGAACGTGGAGGAGCCACTGTGGTGGATGTTTATGTCCATGTTTTATCTAGTTGTGTTTTGTTGCTTTGTTATGATTGCATGGCAAACCAACTGTTGCAAAACATACTTGGCGAATAAATTACAATTATGATTATGATTTTGTATCTATCGTCAGTTTAAACCAGAACCTGCAGTTCCTACCTACACATTTTGTTCTGCACTCAACCTGCCAGATCTGGTGACATAACTAAACCTCCTGCAGCAGGAAATCCACAGGTTGGGGTCCACTGTGATTTTTGTGGCCATTCAGTCACATGTTCCTGGTCATAGCTCCAAGGGAAGGCAATCTCTCTGGATATTCTCTCTGTTAACTACACGCTTTCCAGTAAGCCATCATTGAATTTCAACGTGCATTTGTTTCCCAATACCCACTCCACACTGGCAGTGCAGATGACCACGTAATACATAAAGCTCCCTGCAAATGAAGTGTCCTTAAATGCACAGATTGTCATCCATTCGGCTGAGTTACAGCCTCTCCATCAAAGGTACTGGAAACATTTGTTTAGTCACATGCACCAGTGAAGGTACAGTGAAAAGCTTTCTTCACTAATTAAAAAAAGGATCCCAGAACTCACAACACATCACAACAATGGCACCTCCTTCAACATCCTCCATATGCTATCCCACTCTTTTTCTGCATCCTTCTATTAAAAGTATAATTAGGGAAATGTTCCAATATAACCTTCTTATGTTCTATTTGTGGAGTGTTAATCATACAGCACGGAAATTGGCCCTTTGGCCCAACTTTCCCAAACCAACCAGATTGCCCCATCTACACGAGTCCCATTTTCCTGCATTTGGCCCATGTCCCTCTAATCCTTTCCTTTCCATGTACATGTCCAAATGTCTTTTAAATGTTGTGATAGTACCTGCATCGGCTACCTCTGGGAGCTTGTTCCATATACCCAGCATCCTGTGTGGAAAAAGCTGTGCCTCAGATTCCTATTAAATCTTCCCTCTCTCTCCTTCAATCAATGTCCTCTGGTTCTTGATTCCCCTACTCTGGGCAAAAGACAATATGCATTCATCCTATTCTGCTCATGGTTTCAATTCGATAAGATTACCGACAAGCAACCTGCGTGCCGAGGAATAAAGTCCCAGCCTGGCCTACCTCACCCCATAGCTTAGGCCCTCATGGCAACATCCTCGTAAATTGTTTGTTTGCACTCTTTCCTGCTTAATGACATCCTTCCAATAGAAGCGAGAACCAAACTGAACATGATATTCCAAATATGGCCACTCCATCCTATCACTCAGTTATACCACTTTCATGGAACGATGCGCCTGTACTCCTCGACCTTTCTGCTCCACAACACTCCCCAGGACCCTACCATTTACTGTGAAGTTCCTACCCTGGTTTGACTTCCCAAAATCTAACATCCTGCACTTATCTGCATTAGTCATTCCTTGGCCCACTTGCCCAGCAAGTGATCCCTCTGTAATTTTTGATAACCATCTTCACCCTCTACAATACCACCCACTTGAGTGTCATCTGCAAACATAGTAATGATTCTCATCCAAATCGTTGATATAAACCACAAACAGCATTGTGTCCAGTACTGATTCCCGAGGCACACCACTGGTCACAGTCCTCCAGTATGAAAAACTACCTTCCACTATTATCAACCTCTGCTTCCTTCCATGAAGCCAATTCTCTCTCCAGTCAGCTAGCTCTCCCTGGATCCCATGCGATCTAACCTCCCAAAGCAGCCTACCATGTGGAACCTTGTCAGTGGCCTTGCTATTTCTTGAAGAAAGGCCTCAGCCTGTTTCTAGGAAGGTCAGTTCATCCATGTGTCATAGCACAGCAAACTGCTTCAATTCAATTCAATTCAATTCAATTTATTTGTCTTTTGGACAAATTTGTCATTTGGACCCCTTGAGGTCCAAACGAAATGTCGTTTCTGCAGCCATACAATACAAAACGATGAAGACCCGAGACACAACACAATTTACACATACATCCATCACAGCGCTGTGATGGAAGGCAAAAAAACGTATCTCTCCACTGCACTTCAAATTTCTTCCATGAGATCTTCCATGAGATCAATAAGAATTAGAAACATAGAAACATAGAAAATAGGTGCAGGAGTAGGCCATTCGGCCCTTCGAGCCTGCACCGCCATTCAATATGATCATGGCTGATCATCCAACTCAGTATCCCATCCCTGCCTTCTCTCCATACCCCCTCATCCCAATAGCCACAAGGGCCACATCTAACTCCCTCTTAAATATAGCCAATGAACTGGCCTCAACTACCTTCTGTGGCAGAGAATTCCACAGATTCACCACTCTCTGTGTAAAAAATGATTTTCTCATCTCCGTCCTAAAAGACTTCCCTCTTATCCTTAAACTGTGACCCCTAGTTCTGGACTTCCCCAACATCGGGAATAATCTTCCTGCATCTAGCCTGTCCAACCCCTTAAGAATTTTGTAAGTTTCTATAAGTTTCTAATTAATTGCCATGAGACAGGTTTTTGTTGTAGGGTATACTAACAGAATACAATGATACTAGCAAGAAGTAGATCAAATTCAACATCCCCTTATACACACGAAACATGATGTTTTTGACAATGTAAGTTCTTTCTCCTTTGTATTTATTTTTCACATGACAAACCATTTAGACTTTCTTCAATCTCCTTAGAAGGCTCAGTTTTCTGATCGTTCAATTGGTGAGCAGCCAATTGGCAATTAATTGGTGCCAATAATAACAGGGTTAAATGCATCACGCATTTCTATCATGACTGGAAGTTATGCAAGAGAGATCATGTCAATTTGCATATATTTAATTCAGTGAAAAATCCAGAAATTAAAAAAAGTCCGTCAGACAAGAGACAGCAAGACATCCCATTACAGCTTCATGAAGAAAATCCTTTGCATGGTACATTGAAAACTTGTGGAATGTTTTGAAAAAGGTAATGCAAAAATGTTTCTCAGTTGAACTGAATTATTAATGCTCCTTTGTGAAAATGCTGAAAATGCTTATGTCGTCAAATTTACCGAATGAAATGACTCCGAGGCATCTTCCACATAATCGCCGGATGATTTCATCTGATGCTTAAAGATTTAGTAATTATTTATTATGATGAATTGCACAAATGTATCTTTCAGAGAATGTTTCTGTACATTATGTGCATCCAAAGAGGTGCTGCAGTTTTTTGAATTCATGTATTTTTTTATTTCCTTTTGTGTAAGCTTACAGTGTTAACATTTGGAAGGAAAGTATGAAAGCAAAAGCTTAAAAAAAGGTAATTGCCTAGCCTAAAGTCTTCTTTCACTCGCTGGTGGCTTGTCTCTTCTTGCCAAGGCCACAATCTCTTTGTACAAACAATTAACTAGCGCATCTAATCTGTCAGATGATCTCAACAGTGTGAGATCACATGCAGTAGGGATAAGAAAGAACTTCTCTCTCTCTCTCTCTCTCCTTGGTTTACAACAAAAAAATATTTTGTATAAAGCCTTCTTGCTCAGTTGAGATAACAGACCATCTGAATTGCCATGACGATAGGAAGCCTCATATTGAAAGTAACTTGCTTTCGGGAGAATTGCTTTAAGGTGATTGCTAAAAATGGTTTTGGTAACAAGAAAAATCCAGTGCTATTGCAACCCTTGGACTTGCATTTTTCTTTCTTTGTCGGTTCAATAAGAGCAGGTAATGAAGTTATTTGTATTTGTTCCAGTCACAAATAACCAAGCAATTTTCAGTGCTTACCACAGCTGAAAGAATTGGATGCTGCAAGTGCTGCTTCTGCACAAGAAGCAGTTACGTGCCTGTTGCATTTATTTTAAACTGGGAAATAAGTTAAGCAGGGACTGGTAATTGTGGCGATGAACACTTGTGTTTTCTTTCTTCTGGCTTGAAGGAGAACCCATAGTGGAAAACATGCTTGGCCTCTAATGCTTTTCACTGTTTATTGAGATCTCGAGTCCATGCTGAGCCGAGGGGAGTAACTACTTGTCAGAAGCACAACATGACTTTGGAATCAAGGCAATGCAGAAGGAAACCGGCCGGCAGATCTGCCCAAATATAATCTCCGACATAAACAAATATCTGAAGAATCCATTGACAAATACGTTATTTCTGATGATTGAATAAAGAGACAGGTGAGAATGTAATTTTGTGGACTGGATAGACAAAGTTGGGGCCAAAGATCACTGCCACTGTGCTGATAGACCTTGTTCCTGGATTGTTCTTGTTGCCCTTCTTAAATAATGACAGAGCCTCTTGTCCAGACAAGGGGAATGCAAACCAGAGGACATAGGTACAGGGGAGGGTGGAAAGATTTAATAGGAACCAGAGGCTAACTTTTTTTTTAAAATATTTTTTTTTTACACTAGTTGTGGGTGTCTAGAACGAGCTGCTGGAGGAGGTAGTCGAGGCAGGTACTACGGCAACATTTAAGAAACACTTGGATAGGTACATGGACAGGGTAGGTTTAGAAGGGTACAGGCCAAACGCAGACAGATGGGGTAGCGTAGATGGGACATGTTGGTTGGTGTGAGCAAGTTGGGTCGAAGGGCCTGTTTCCACACTGTGTGACTTTTCATTGTTTATTGAGATCTCGAGTTCATGCTGAGCTGAGGGGAGAAACTACTTGTCAGCAGCACAATAAGACTTTGGAATCAAGGCAATGCAGAAGGAATCCGGCCGGCAGATCTGCCCAAATATAAGCCTATGACTATTAACCACTCTTCAGTCTGCTGAAACTTCACCTGTGGTAAAGATGATGCAAAAATATCAGCAAAGGCCTCTGCAGTATTTTCCCCTAGCTTCCCACAAGCTCCAATGATTCACTTGTTCATATCCTGGGGATTTATTCATCTTAATGTGCCTTAAAACTGCCATACCTTCTCTTTGGTAATTTGATCTAAAACATTACAGCTCCCAAGCCTTAATTACTTAGCTTCCATGAGCTTCTCAGTAAAAACAAATGACAAATATTCCTTCGGTATCTCTCCCATCTCTTGTGACTCCATACAAAGATGGCCATGCTGATCTTTAAGGAAACCTATTCTTTCCCTTGTCACACTTAAACTTTTATAGAGAAGCTGAGATCAGCTGATAATGATGAAAGAGCAGCTGAAGAAACAAGTGATGAAAGATAGATTGTCTCATTATTTAGCATCGACTCAAGGTTTTCTGAGCTGCAGATCAATGCAACAGGATACAATCTTGCACAAATGATGAAAGATGAGCCAATCTGGTGAGGTTAGAGAGGTTTAAGACCAAGGAAACAGGCCCTTTGACCAAACTGGTCTATACTTTCTAGTAATAGCCCCATTTGCTTGCCATTGGCCCATATCCTCCAATCTTTTCTATCCACATATTTGCCTAGATGTCTTTACATGTTATAACTCTGCCCACCTCTACCAGTTCCTCTGGCAAGGTCTGCAAGGAAAGGTAAACAAAAAACGATTGAAATGAAGTAAATATCAGAATACAGGCACCTCGTGTTTTTCACTTGCTTGATTTATACATGTTTTGAAATAAAGTGCTTGTTCCTTTAATACCAAAGCTTGATTTACTGGCTCACATTTTGGGAATATTCCCCTCAAATTTCACACGCAAACTTTACTGCTGATAGCTTGCTGTAAAAATGTATAATTTTTGTGTATTTGAATTACTCGCTGTTTTTCAAGCACGTACCCTTCACATAAAACGCAAGCCCTTCAGTTGACATCAAAAGGTCATTGCTTGAGCCCTGCAGTCAGATGATAAAATAAGAACAACAGAGAGGTTTTGTAGTATTTGGTTTTAAGAACCATCTTGCAAGAGAAAGGGAGAGATTCAAAAAAAGGTTTCTGTAGATTGAACTCGGAACCAGATACTCAATGGAATATGGAAGATTGAGAGTTTGGATACACTACAGAAGTGATCATACAGTTATTGAAGATGAGCAGAGATAGAACATGACTAAAGAATATCTCTAAGTGATATCTCCAGAGGAGGACGATAGTCTGAAGGGTCAGTTACTCCAGCATTAACAAACTGAAGTTTGTTAAAAATAACTTAACCCAAAATAATTTCCAAAATTGTCAGATAGAATGAGCAAAGTTTTGCTTTCCTTTTCTTGGCCTTACTAATTGCTTATTAAAGTTGTGTTGTTTTCAACAGTCTGTTGTTTCAATAGACAACTACGACAGCACATCAGTTCTCTTCCGCGTCATTTCCCATTAATTTCTGTTTTACGTCTAACTAATCAACAACTTGAGGATGCAAGTGCAATGGGTAAATGTTACAAGATGCAAACTGACAGAATCAAGTTTTTACACAGCCACTACCCCTTCCCTTCACCATCTGCCTTGCATCTGCTGACATTACCTCCCCTGTCCTCCTACCCCACCCCCTTCTGTTAATACTGGCCAAATTAAAGACACCATAAAATGGAGGATCCCTGCACTTGGCAGAATTGCTTAACCATTATCAGCTGAAATTTACAGGCTTTGGATAGTGCCAGCCAGTCTAGGCTCAGAATGGTATGCAGCAAAGATCATATGCTCCTCTAGTATCTTTGGAATGCAGGAAGGTGAGGGATCAAGGTGTTCTCCTCATTTCTCCTTAATTGATAACATGTATAGCAGTTTTGCAAACGAACCTTAAATGCATCATATCGATTGGATCACTGCAAAAGCATTGTAAATAGTATAAATAATGTTGTGAGATGGTCATCCTGTTAATTGATAATTGGTCGAACTGTTGAGCCTTGGAGAAACTGTTTGAATCTCAGGGCACATGTTTCAATGTTTTTTCTTGTTTGCTTCCTTATAGAACTCTTTCAAATACATTGTATTGGTTACTGTATTATTGGATTAGGGAAATGTCTATCATATACTGTGTTAATCGATATCTGTTATTGGACTGTAAAGAGACCACCCCCATGTGGTTTGGCCTCTCAAGGTTCGGGGACCTATAAAAGACCACTCCCACGAGGTCCGATGTCGATCTTCTGGGAGAACACTTGGGACTGCGTGACCTTCTGGAGTGTCTCTGGTTGAGCGAGGCTAGGAGGGCTTGGTCAGGCAGATACGAGGATCGAACCCGCGGTGGTTAGGTATAGTAGTGGGAACTGTAATTGTGTTTCGTCAAAATAAAGATTACTTGCGTAAGTGCTTGACTCAGTGGTTTTTGATTGAAACTAAACTGGGGGGGGAAGCTTAGAATAAGCTATTTACACTTCGATTTCCACAGAGCCAGCATTCCCTTCCAATACATCTGCCGATGCCATTGATCCTGCAGATGGAAAGGGGCTTTACTTTTATTTTCATCATAACATCTTCTTTGGTTTTGAAAAAGCTGCTGAGAGACCATTGAAAGTTGTTACCTAAATAAATCTGATATTTTCAAGAAATGTTACGTTCATCCTTTGTGGAGGCACAGTGGTAGAGTTGCTGGCTTACATGGGCAGAGACCTGGGTTTGATCTTGACTATGGGTGCTCTCTGTATAGAGTTTGTACATTCACCCTGTGACCACATGGGTTTTGTCTGGGTGCTCCGGTTTTCTCCCAAATTCCAAAGACGTGCAGGATTGTAGGTTAATTGGTTTCTGTAAATTGTCTGATCACTGTTTGGCATGGACTCGGTGGATCCAAGGGCCTGTTTCCATAAACTGAACTGTTTCTCAAAACTAGTTTAGTTTCTCTAAATTAAGGTATATCTCAGTCTTGGCACATCTCAGAGTAGCTTCCAATAGATCATTGCAGACCACTTAGCTGTTGGTTGCCTTTTTGCTGTTGGTAAATTGGTGATTGCTCAGTCAAAACACAAAACGGTTGCTTATAAGCAGCTGTGCCTCTCTTATTGATTGGTACAGATTCCGTGCCTGTTTAATACAAGAAGAAAAGAATAAAGACGCACGAGTAGCTCATCAGTCCTTTCAAACCTGTCTTGCCATTTAATGTGCTCATGGCTGATCTACACTGACCTGAACCCCTCTTCTGTCACATTTCTCCACACCCCTCTATTCTTCACAATATCAACTGTTTGTCCATCTCCACTTTAAATACTTTGAATGTTCCACCTCCATCACCCACCAGGTCAGATAATTTGAGATGATATCGAATTTATGCTTCAACATTAGGAAATGTTTATCGAATTGATTTGAACTGCAACTATACCATCTGAACAAATCGAGAACGGCTGAAACGCTCATTTGTAAAGGAAGCATCTTCAACCTATTTATTCTCATCAAATCAAAAAGGAAAACCTGGAAGAGGAGAGCAAAGGTTTGGATAGCAGTAACAGGATCGGTCCAAGTCAGCAAGGATTTACAAAGGGGAAATCATGCTTGACTGATCTTCTGGAATTTTGAGGATGTTACTAGGAAAATGGACAAGGGAGAGCCAGTGGATGTAGTGTACCTGGACTTTCAGAAAGCATTTGATAAGGTCCCACGTGGGAGATTAGTGAACAAAATTAGAGCACATGGTATTGCGGGTAGGGTGCTGACATGGATAGAACATTGGTTGGCAGACAGGAAACAAAGAATAGGGATTAACGGGTCCCTTTCAGAATGGCAGGCAGTGGGGTACCGCTAGGCTCGGTGCTGGGACTGCAGCTATTTACAATATACATCAATGATTTAGATGAAGGGATTCAAAGTAACATTAGCAAATTTGCAGATGACACAGCTGGGTGGCAGTGTGAACTGTGAGGAGGATGCTATGAGAATGCAGGGCGACTTGGACAGGTTGGGTGAGTGGGCAGATGCAGTTTAATGTGGATAAATGTGAGGTTATCCACTTTGATGGCAAAAACAGGAAGGCAGATTATTATCTGAGTGGTGTCAAGTTGGGAAAAGGGGAAGTACAAAGAGATCTGGGGGGGTCCTTGTTCATGAGTCACTGAAAGTAAGCATGCAGGTACAGCAGGCAGTGAAGAAAGCCTTAATGAAGAGTTGAGTATAGGAGCAAAGAGTTCCTACTGCAGTTGTATAGGGCCCTAGTGAGACCACACCTGGAGCATTGTGTGCAGTTTTGGTCTCCAAATTTGAGGAAGGACATTCTTGCTATTGAGGGAGTGCAGCGTAGGTTGACGAGGTTAATTCCAAGGATGGCGGGACTGTCATATGTTGATAGAATGGAGCGGCTGGCCTTGTATACTCTGGAGTTTAGAAGGATGAGAGGAAATCTCATTGAAACATAAGATTATTAAGGGTTTCGACACACTAGAGGCAGGTAACATGTTCCCGATGTTGGGGGAGTCCAGAACCAGGGGCGAGTTTAAGAATAAGTGGTAGGCCATTTAGAACAGAGATGTGGAAAAAAAATTTCACACAGAGGGTTGTGAATATGTGGAATTCTCTGACTCAGCAGGCAGTGGAGGCCAATTCTCTGGATGCTTTCAAGAGAGAGTTAGATAGAGCTCTTAAAGATAGTGGAGTCAGGGGATATGGTGAGAAGGCAGGAACAGGGTACTGAATGTGGATGATCAGCCATGATCACAGTGAATGGCGGTGCTGCCTCGAAGGGCCGAATGGCCTACTCCTGCACCTATTGTCTATTGTTCTTGATCCATTTCAGCATTAATTTGTGCAGTGATTAAATATTGTCTACCATTAACCTGGTCTGCCATCAGTTTTGTGTATAAGAAACTTTGAATCTTTCTTCAGGTACACTTTAAAATAGTACTATTTAGCATATATCTGAGTTTCATTCTTCCGACTCAAATGCATCACCTTATGTTTTGCTTTAAATTTTATGTGCTGTATGCTCAACCATTTTCCTAGCTTCATTATGCCCCCTTTAGATATAAAATTGACCTCCTCAGTATTTATTACACTTAAACTTAAGGTGCACTGATGGACAAAATGGTGGGTGGATGGGACAGAATCGATTAGGAAGTTGAGAGGGGGAGCAAGAAGTGGTGTCATCTGAAAACTTCAAAATGTATCATATCCTAAGTATAGGCCACAATATTTCCTTGCATTTCAATCAGTGATGGAAATGGGTTTTAGGAACTAGGGTTACGCTTAGGTCTGTGAGGCTGAGGTTGGGAAGGAAGTGGGGGGACGGGACTTTAAAAAATATATTATTATTTTTTAAATGTGCGGTCATACCCATGTAAGAGTACAAGAATGCATAACTTGTTTATTGTGTATTTGTAATACAGTTTATTGTGTATTATGTCATAGCTACTTTCTTGCATATCTTTCTGTGTTGGCTGCAGCCATCTGTGCTTCGGTGAGGGAAGCAGGTCAGTGATTGGTCACAACGCCCCTCAGACACTGTGTCTGATTGGCCACCTAGTGACCAGCGCATTATGTGATTGGACACAATGCCCTTGGAGACAGCGGCTGATTGGATGGGAGGAGACCGATTTGTTGATTGGACGGGAATTTTAAGGGAAGCTGGTCGGTGATTGGATGCAATCCCCTTAGAGACAGCGGTTGATTGGCTGCCAAATAAGCGGGCACAAAAAATTGACAAATAGGAAAACAATGAAATCGGAATTCCGATTTAAATCGGAAAAATATCATGCCTGATCTGCAGCAAATATACTAGTATCCGCTCTAGTATCTTTGATCTGCAGTTCCTTCCTATTAAAGAAGAACCCTGGCCTGAAACAACTCCTAATCCATTCCCTCCACAGATGCCGCCTAGCCCGCTGAGTTCCTCCAGCACTCTGTGTTTTTTATTTAAATCTGAAATTGAAGATAGACATAAAGCTGGAGTAACTCAGCTGGACAGGCAGCGATTCTGGAGAGAAGACCCTTCTTCAGACTGAACTGAACTCTTGTCGGTGAGAGTACTTGTGATTGTCTGAAGGTTCTCGACCCGAAATGCCACCCACACCCCAGATCCGCCGCCCGTCCCGCTGAGCCACTCCAGCCCTGTGTCCACCTTCAACTCCAGAGCCAAACAAAAAACCACAGAGTGCTCGAGGAACTCAGGCGGCACCCGCGGAGGGAATGGACCAGTAGCAGCCACGGGCCAGGGCTCCCCCCCCCCAACAGGAAGGAACCGCAGATGTAGCCGTCCCCGTAAAATGCCAAATGATTCCGGGAATGCCGAGGCGAGAGGGTGAGAGAGATGGAGTGAGAGAGCGAGAGAGAGACGAGATGGGGAACGGGAGAGAGAGCGAGAGAGAGAGGGAGGGAGGGAGAAAGCAAAAGACAGAGGGACAGTGAGAAAGAACGAGGGATGGAGGGATGGAGGGAGAGAGGAGAGAGAGAGAGAGAGAGAGAGAGCGCAAGAGAATAAAATAATGTGGGTGAATGACTTTACCTGCACACCAGGAAGAAGCCAGTGCTTGCAGTCTGGAGCCCTCAATGACAGTGAGTTTTAAGTAATTCTCCCATGAATTTTATTCAAATGACCACGGAGTCATTAATACTTGGTCAAAACGCAATTACATTTACTGAGGAATGTGGATCGATGTATTGATGGCACATTGTATAACTAAGTGTTAACTACTGGCTATTAACAAGTGCTAACAGTGGTAGTTAACAAATCGTTTTTGTCTCATGGCCGGTGCAGCGGTGACTCCTCGTAACGATTAGCCATGGACGTTTTTAAAAAATAATCTGTGTTTAACAACTCTGACTCCCTTCTAGTACAGAAATTGGACATAAACTGGAAACTGAAAAGTAGGGGAACGTCGTCCCCCTGCGTACCCCTCCCCCCCATTTCCATCACTGATTTCAATATCAATTCCCTTTGTCTGAAAGGGACATTTCACTCTACCATACATTTTACTCGACTTGAGGCACTAAATAAAGGCAAGTTGTTACTGTTCTGAACAACCAACTCTAGTAGCTTCATGTAACATTTGAAGCGAAAACCTAGATAAACTTGTAGTCATCTTCAGTGCACTGTGAGCCTTGCCATAGAGTCACACGGAAACAGGCTCACCAGCCCAATTTTCCTGTGCCGACCAAACTGCCCCATCTACACGTTCCACCTGCCCGTGTTTGGCCCATATCCTTCAAAACCTTTCCTACCCATAATTTACCGAGGTCAATTAACTGACAAATCCACAAATCTTTGGGATGTAGCAGGAAACTGGAGCACCCGGAGGAAACCCATAAAGTTACATGGAGAACGTGCAAACTCCACGCAGATAGCACTCGAGGTTAGGATCGAACCTGGGTCTCTGGCACCATGAGGCAGCAGCTCTACCAGCTGCACCCCTGCTGCCCCCATCAAAACATTAATTTATTGTAATTAAAAAATGCTGCACCTTATCCCTAAATTTTACACTTTGGACGCCAACATTTAAACCGTTACTTCTTTTTGCACTGAAAATCCGATTTCTAAAGATGCTTGTAGCTGACCTAATGTTAGAGAAAGATGCCAACACAAGGTTAGTGTAAATATTGACTGTTCAATCAATACCTACTGCAGTCTGCTTGTATTTCAAAATGTAAAGTGTAAGATATTTTACACAGCGTCTGGTGACTTTTGAACAGAGAAGTTTCATTTAGCAATTATACAGAAATTGTTCAATGTGTGTTTTCATTTTGGTATGGGGATATGAAGATCCAATTATGCACAAAGCCCAAACTATCTTTTATGCTTGAACAAGCAATCCTTGGTACAGCACAGACACACACTCGGACTGACAATAAAAAAACAACGGCAGATGTTGTAAATCCAAAGTAGAACATAGAACAGTACAGCACAGGTACAAACCCCTTGGCCCATCATGTCCATATCAAACATGATGCCAAGTTAAACTAATCTCTTCTGGCTGCACATTGAACATAAAATATAGAACAGTTCAGCCCAGGAACAAGCCCTTCAACCTAAAATGGCTGTGTGGAACATAATGCCAAGACCATCGCTCATCTGCCAGCACATAATTGATATCCTTGCATACACATATGCCTATTCTCTAGTCTCTTGAATGCTACCATCATATCTGCCTTCACCATCACCTATGGCAGCGCGATCTAGGCACCCACCACCCTGTGAAAAATAAAAACTTTCCGAGAAATGGTTTGATCCATCAACTCCCTACAGATCCCTTTGTTGCTGCCCGACCTGCCAGCATTTGTTTCATCATTGAATATATTCTTGATAGTCGCATATATTATGCCTGACACAAAAAATTCCAATAGGTGCATGTGGAAAATCACCTCCGAACATTCACCAAAATGTAAGAATTGTTTTCACAATAGGAAAACACATTAATTAAAATTTTGGATTGGTGGAACTAAGCAAGGGTGACTCTTGTAGAGGAAGGAACTGCAGATACACCGAAGATAGACACAAAATGCTGGAGTAATTCAGCAGGACAGGCAGCATCTCTGGATAGAAGGAATGGGTGACGTTTCAGGTCGAAACCCTTCTCTGAAGTTTGAAGAAGGGTCTCGACCCGAAACACCACCCATTCCTTCTATCCTGAGATTCTGCCTGTCCTGCTGAGTTACTCCAGCGTTGTCTATTTAAGGGCAACTCTTGGCAGGACACACATATGACTGCACACATAGAGCTTTTATTGGGGACTATAAAAGCTGTACATTTGCAGCAAGTCTGGAAATTGCAGAGGAGGAAATGCACCAAGGCCTTGTATGGTATGGACACTTTCCAAATTAGGCACTGTGTAATGTAATCTGGTATATTACTATTAATCACTGTACCACAGCTTGGACAATTTCATTCACAAGTCTTTGCGGTCCAACAATCTCGGATAAACAAACTGGAGGTAGAAACAGCTTTTTAATGGAACCGAATGAAGAATGTTCTGTAGCAAAACACTTGAGAATGTTGTCATTGTGCTTGGTTCAAAATTAATTCTCCCAATTGAAAAAGTAAATTTAGAATATCTTCACGAAATACTCAGAGACACTTCCTTCAAATTTATAGAACATCACCCTAAAGAACAACACGTGTTTGTTCCTCTCACAATGATCATCCAAGTTATCACATTCTCCTTAAACTGATAATCAGCTGAAAGAATAGTGATTTTATAAGTCAGTTCTATTTTTAATAGATGTCTTTCTGCTGCTGAGTCATTTGGGCGGTGCTAAGGGGAGTCACGAATATGTAAATCTAGACATTACACTGTTGATAATGTAAACTGAGGAGAAAGTTTTGCCTAAGTAGATTAAAAGAAGTGGCAAAAAGTTGACATTAACAAATTAATTCTTTCTTCATTCTCAAAGCTGCATTTTCTCTCCTCAAGTTCTGAACCAAGCTAAAATGCATGTTGCAATTGTAATAAAAATGAACTGCTGATGTTGGTTTATACCAAGATACGACACAGAATGCTGGAGTAACTCAGTAGGTCAGGCAGCATCGGTGGAGAAAATAGAAAGTTGACGTTTCCGGTCGGGACCCTAATTCGAATTTTGTCTGGAAATTGAAGGTTCCCAACCTAAAATGTCACATATCCACTCTCATATAGGAATTGTGCAGTGTGTAGGCACAATTCATTAAGGGCTGGTAGATGATAAACATGATTGGAATTTCCAATCACAACAGGAAAGCCAAGGCAAAATCGACCTCAATCACTTGTGCTCTCGCAATTGTGTCCCTGTCCCATTTATTCAAACATTTCCATTGTGTGGTCCCATACTCTAGTTTTACGGCAGTATCATTTTAGCTTTGGGGGTCCTTTATCCTGCTGAGCGTGACTGCAACGCAGAACTGAGCAGATGGATTCTCTGTAATAAGGCACTTCACTGTTGAGATACAATGTATTTTTGACCCCATAAAGAACCCATCCTCGTCTTGCATTCACAACAAGAGCAGGTCAACTGCTTTCCGCTTTCAACCTTTGCCGAGAACTTTGATATATGTGAGCAAAGGTAACATTACTATAACACAAAGTAAACCTCAACAAAAAAATCGCATCTTGACCAAAAACAAAAGTTGCTAGTATTCTGAGCAGCAAATAAAAGTGTGGTGCTTTTATTTACAATCATTTAAAAAAATCCATATATCCACTCCTTGGATTTGGTGACCGATACCAAATTAGAGCAAGATAAGGATATCAAGTCTATAACATCATCTATTTGTGAAGGTAAGACACAAAAAGCTGGAGTAATTCAACAGGTCAGGCAGCATTCCTCAAGAACATTCGACCACCTATCAATGTTCTCCAGGGATGCTGCCAGACAACCTGTCCATCTTCTCCAGGGATGCCCCAGCATTTTGTGTCTTTCCTCGGTAAACCAGCATCTGTAGTTCCTGTTACTACATCTTCCTGTTGTGGCTACAGACACACATTTTCCCCAAGTGGAAGATTTGAATGTTTTTTGACTGCCTTTCTAATTGAGCAAATACTGCTTTCCCAGATTTCTCCCTCCTCCTGCAATCATTCTAAAGAAGTGCCCTGGCCTGAAATGTTGCCTGTGGATTCACCATACTCTGAAATGAATGCACGGTACCATTATTTGGGTTTTGCAGGCAAACGTTTTTGCAATAAGTGTCCAATGCACAAGTAATCAATTGTATCATTAGTGATGCCAGCAGCCATGTTGTTAGGCGTATGACATGAACCACGATCAGAGGGAGGAAGATTCTTCTGATAATCAGGTGATAACAGTTCTGGAGCCAACAGAAACTCTTAATTCAACGCTGCAAGGTGCTTTTCTGGAGGATCTGATTCTGCGGTAGACAACATCTCTTCCCTCCAACCCTCTCCAGGATCGTGCTCTACTCTGCCTCCGGCAATGTTAGGAGCATTTTGGTAGCTTGTAGCCTCTTCCATGGTAGCATTCCATCGCTGTCCTTTAAGCAGCCACACTGCTCGATTTAGTTTGTGTAGGTGGAATTCAATTTGTTGGATTTTGGAGAACGTTCCTAAGGCAATGGGGCAAACCTGTGCAGGCCCAACAGTAACTTCAAATTACACATTCTTTTGACAAAGAACTTCAGATGCTGACTTACAAAATAAAACAAAGTGCTGGAGTAACTCAGTGGGACAGGCAGCATCTCTGGAAGATATTTACCATAAATGTTGCCTTGATTAGGGGGTATTATCTACCAGGAGAGGTTGGACACAATTGAATTATTCTCTCTGGAACCCAGAGGTTGTGGGGGGGGGGGGGGGGGGGGGAGGGTCCTTATAGAAGTATGTAAAATTATGAGAGGCATAGATAGGGTAGAAAGTCAGAACTTTTTTCCCCAGGATGGGAAATCAGATATTAGAGGGCATAGCTTGAAGCTGACAGGGGCAACGTTTAAACTTGTATAGAGCAACTTTTTACACAGAGGTTGGTGAGTGCCTGGAATGTGCTGCCAGGATTGGTGGTTGAAGCAGATACATTAGTGGCAATTAAGAGGCTTTTGGTCAGGTATATGGATTATACACAGGTAGACAAGAGATGGTCTTGGCATTGTGTTTGCCACAAACATTGTGGGCCAAAGTCCCTGTTCCTGTGCTGTACTGTTCTAGGGACAGTTGACATCGTCAGTCAGTGTCCACCACACCTTGTGCACACATCTTCGGTACAAGTTACTTTAATGCACCCAATAGGGTGATTAACACCAGTGCAGACATTTTAATCAGGCAGGTCTGAAGACGGGTCCCCAACCTGAAATGTCACTTCTTTCATTTCTCGAGAGAAGCAAAGTGACCCGCTGAGTTACTCCAGCTTTGTGTCGATTTGTAGTTTAAACCAGCATCTGCAGTTCCTTCCTACACAGCACAAATATGGTATTGCCTGTAGTGAAGGCTCATTGTGATCCTTACCCGTTTAGGGATTGGTGACTCAAATATATAAATTCCACAAATGATTGAGTTATTGGCCAAATTAATATTCCGTTCTCCTCATCAGCTCCCAGCTTCTATCACTGTCTCCACCTCATTTCAGTCCCTGCAAATCAACCCCTCTTCACCTGTGCACTCCTGCCCCATCCCTCCTTCACTTTGTATGGGCTCTATTATCTTTATACTAGCAGTCTAGATGTAGAGTCTTGACCCATAATGTCAACAGACCATTTCCCTCCAAAGATGCAGCCTGGCCTGTGGAGTTCCTTCAGCTTTCTTCCTTTCTATTTACAGCAGATGCCAGCATCTTGTGTCTCTACAACATTTTTCACTTTGGTCTCTTGAGTCAGTATGGCATGCAATTCCAAAAGGTTAAAAGAGCAAGTAGTGAGGAAGTACAGGTGTAAATTACGCTGTTGACAGCTCCATATGATTAGACAATGTCTATACACTAAAACCATTCATTAATGTCGATTTTGGGAAACAAAGCAAGGAAACCTGCAGCTGGTCACAGCAGGGTTTAACTAGGAACCTCCTCCTCCCATTTATCAATGACACAGGGTTTAATTCTTTTCCATGGCAATAGCTTCAGAGTCTCATCACCATGATAGCTAGTTCTCAGGCTCAATCAATATGAACCATAATGCAAAAACAGTCTGTCACCTGTGAAATTTTTACTGAATATTGAATAATCAGCAACAATTGTTCTATTATTACATTAGGATTAAATCTGTTTTATTCTAAAATTCCATATCAAGCAAGTTTCTTTATAACCTAAAGAATAACTGGTGGAAGTTGATCATTTCAATTTTGCTCAGTGACACCAACCTTTAAAATGTAGTCTTCCTGATTAAAAATATACATTTTGTCTCATTGGATGTCTAGTGTAGACCTTACAAATCTGAAGGATATGCTTATTGTCCTTTAACCAGTGAATCATTTTAATAATACAGTACTGCCCCCATTTCATTTCCAGCCTCCTCCTCCCCCCCCACCCATCATAATCAGTCTGATGAAGGGTCTCATCCCAAAACATCATCTAGTCGTGTTCTCCAGAGATGTGGCCTGACCCGCCGAGTTACTTTTACACTTTGTGTCATCATTTGAGTAATTTTTGTGATACAAAAAAACTATTGAATAAAACTCGGAATTAACAGAAAGAGCACTGCCCTGTTTGGCTGTATTTTGTTTTTAACATTAAAATACTCACACAATCATAGCTTGTTGAAAATATATTAAAACCCAATAACCTTTTTCTTAGTCCACGTGACATGCGTGGGTTTTCTCCAGGAGCTCTGGTTTCCTCCCACACTGCAAAGATGTACAGGCTTGCAAGCTGATTGGCTTGGTAAAATTGTAAATGGTCCCAAGTATGTGTGGGACGGTGTTAGTGAGCGGGGATGGCCTGTTTCTACGTGGTACTCAACATTAAACTAGATATTAACTCTGTTGCCTTTTCCACATAAATGAAAGTGAAAACTGAGCTTATATTAGGGGAAATGCTTGGGGGTTATAAAGGTCGTCTGGAAATTGCAGTGCAATGTTCTCACACTGTATAGTTAGTTGGATATCCCATCACAGCCTGGCAGCTGAGGTAGGTCAATGGGAGGGCTGAGGATGGGGAGATGATGAGCCTGGGTTGAGAGTGGTCCTGGTGATGATCTGGGTCACAGCCTCCATTGGGTGTATCAGAAGATTTCACTTCAGAGAACTGGGGCTCAGTGTCATGGAATAACAGAAAGTTGGAAAGTTATAGCAGTGCAATGAAGGAGTGAAGATGACACACTGAGCTACCATCTTAAAATAGTGGAGCTCAGATCTAGAAATACCATCACAGAATTTTCCCCAACCCACACCTCTATATTTGTCAGAATTATTAGGAATCCAGATTTGCATCAGTGGAATTAGATCAATTAAATTTTTACTTGGGCAGCACAGTGGCGCAGAGGTGGAGCTGCTGCCAAACAGCGGCAGAGAACCAGGTTACACCCTGACCACGGGAGTCTGCACATTCTCCCTGTGACCATGTGGGTTTTCTCTAGGTGCTCTGGTTTCCACCCACACACCAAAGATGTGTCGGTTTGTAGATTTATTGGCTTCTGTAAATTTGTCCCTCGTGTGTAGGATGCGAAAGTAGGATAACATAGAACTAGTGTAGAAGTGATCGATGGTCAGTGCGGACTTGGTAGGCCTGAAGGGCCTGTTTCCATGCTGTATCTCCAAACTAACCTGAACTCCATTCAAAGATCCACCAGACTTGGATTAGGGATTGAACCCTCCACCTCCTAAAGCCAATTTTTTTTCCCCATCCATTCTGCCCTCATTCATGAAAGTGCTGATCCTCCTGGCCACTTGTTCTCTGCAACTTCCCCACCCATTTTAGCTTCCTGCATCAACATCCACCTGTAATATTTCTACCTAATTGGGAACCAAGATAGTCGAAGAGACTGCCTTCTAGGAGGGGTTAAATAAAAAGTACAAATACATTTCACAGCCTGTGGAGCTGACCAAAAACTCTCATCTTTTTCTTCCCCATCATCCAAGTATCACAAACCTGGTGCTGACACAGTATCTCCTCATTCATAACTAAGACCTCAGCACTGAAATGGATAAAAGGCAAATCAGTGACGAGTTGCTAAGGGGGAAAAAAAAACTTATCAAAAACTTATCAGTGCAAAAGCAATTGGCACAACGCCCTGTTCAAAAGCTTCAACATATTTTGCACTTTAAAAGTTGGCTGCATATATGCTTGTATTCAACTTATTAAAAGCAAGCCAAGGATAAAGGTAATGGGATAACAATTTTTGGATTGTGCTTCAGTTACTGAAAATAAAGTTAAAGATGCTAGACATTTGAGTTAGCACAAACAAAACCTGTAAACATGCAACAGATCATCCAGAATTTATAAAGAGTACTGCAGATACAAAAAGCTAAAGTAACCCAGCAGGACAGGCAGCTGCTCTGGAGAGAAGGAATGGGTGACGTTTCGGGTCGAGACCCTTCTTCAGACTGGTTCAGACTAAAGAGCACTGTTTGATGTTTTGAGTATTCAGTCCACTTCACAACATCACAAGTGCTGATCACACATGGCTCCAATGTGAGGTTATATACAGTATGGAAACAGACCCTTCAGTCCAACTTGCCACACTGACCAACATGTCTAATTTACACTCGTCCCACCTGCCTGCTTTTGGCCCATATCCCTCTAACTCTGTCCTATCCATGTATCTGTCTAAATGTTTCTTAAACGTTGCTATAGTACCTGCTTCAAACAATTCCTCCATTCTCATTGCCGCTCATTCCATATACCCACCACCCTTTGCGTGAAGAGGTTATTAATTTACAATAACCTGGATCAGAAATAACATAGACTGAAAGTAGGCTGCTTCCGATTACCTGGTAAAAATGGTAAGTGGCTTAGTTGAAGGTGTACTTAATGTGCATTACAGTTAATGTTCTATCTCAATGACAATTTGAAAAGATAAACACAAAATGCTGGAGTACCTCAGCGGGACAGGCAGCATCTCTGGAGAGAAGGAATGGGTGTCCCGAAACGTCACCCATTCCTTCTCTCCAGAGATGCTGCCTGTCCCGCCGAGTTACTCCAGCATTTTGTGTCTACCTTCGATTTAACCAGCATCTGCAGTTCTTTTCTACACACGTCATTAAGATAGTATCAATAACTTATGCAGATAAAGGGACTGCAGATGCTGGTTTGCACAAAAGGACACAAAGTGCTGGAGTAACTTAGTGGGTCAGGCAACATCTTTTGAAAACACGGATAGGTGTCGTCTCGTGTCGGAACTCTTCGTCAGACTGGAGAATGGTCCCGACTCAAGACAACACCTATCCATGTACTCCTGAGATGCTGCCCGACTCGTTGAGTTACTCCAGCAACTTATTTCCCTTTTTGTCAGTAACCTATTTATGCTAATCTGTATCCTGTTCATCTCAATTCACCGCCACCATTTACTATCAAGAGAATCCAAACTTAAAGCTGAAAATGCTTTAAGTTTTGTTATGGCACCCATTTATTATTAATCAGACCTGGTTCAAGGCAAATGTATGTAAAATCTGACATTAAAGATATTTCTTAATATCTAAACATGGCATGAAATTACTCTCTTCAATCCTTGCTCATTGCCTCATCTCCTCTCCAGTGATGCTAATTGACCATTGTGCACAGCCCAATCTGCAGTCAAACTCTACTGCTGGTGCTCACACATTTAGTTTGGTGCCTTCGCCTGGAAAAGTATAACCTACTTACTTGGTACATACATTTTTTCGGGTCCATTTTTTTCCTTTACTTTCGGATGAAAATGAGAGTTTAACAATCACAAAAAAACTGAAGCAGAGGTAATAATAGCAGAACATGCTTTCAGCACTCAGCAGGTCTGGTTGTACCCATTTAATGAGAAACAGGGAAATAAGCAAGATATTCTATTCAGACCATGAAAAATCCCTGGCCTGTATCTCAGAGGATTACAAAGCGGTCCTCCTGAGCAATCTGTAATGCCAAGGTAAGAATAGATGCAATCCTCTGGCACTACTTGATTGGCAAGGTGTATGGGGAGTTAACTCCAACAGAGTTCTTCTCCTGATTATAAGCTGGAAACATTGTCTTGTCATAATCAACATCTATTTTGTCAGAGATGCAGGCATGCCAATATTCTCGATCTAAACACTGCTAGATTATATCATTGTCTAATCAAGAGATCACAATGACAAGTATTGAAGGCCTGACCACTGCTGAAGCTGCTGTGTATGGGTTTTCTCCGGGTGCTCCAGTTTCCTCTCATGCTCCAAAGAGGTGCAAGTTTGTAGGTTAATTGGCTTCTATAAATTGCCCCTAGTGTGTAGGATATAACAAGTCTATGGATGATTGTTGGTTGGCACGAACTCGGTGGGCCAAAGGGCCTGTCTCCACATTGTATCTATATAATAATGCCAAGAAAGGAAGCAAACGTTATCCTAAGGCTGAGGATAGAACACTGGCCAAAGATTGGTCAACAATTTAGTTGAGAACATACAAGGAATGATTAGTAAATTTACAGATGACACTTAGAGAATGACAGCAGCATCCTGATCAGCTGGGCAAGTGGGCCGAGAAATGGCTCATGGAGTTTAATTCAAACAAGTGCGAGGTGTTGCTTTTTGGGAAGTCAAACCAGGGCAGGTCCTTCAAAATGCGCAGTAAGGTCCTGGGAAGCATAGAGCAGAGGGATTGAGGAGTACAGATATATAGTTCCCTGAAAGTGACTTCAGGTAGATAGGATGCTGAAGGCAGCTTTTGGCATGCTGTCCTTTATCAGTCAGGAAATTGAGTACAGAGGCTGGAACATTATGCCACAGTTGTACAGGATGTTGGTGAGGCCGCAATTGGGGTTTTGTGTTAAGTTTTGTTCAACCTGCTATCGGAATGATGCCACTCAGCTGTAAAGAGCACAGAGAAGAGTTACAAGGATATTGCTAGGATTCAAGGGCCTGAGCTGTAGGAAGGTTGGGCAGGTTAGGATTTGAATCCTTGGAGTGCTACCAGTATGCTGAGGCGTGATCTAATAGAAATGTGAAATATCATGAGGGGAATAGCAAGGGTTTCCCCCAGGGTAGGGAATAGATGCAAGCTAAGGGGAAAGATTAAATAGGAACCCAAGGATTAACTGGGAGAGTGGAGAAGACTGGCCATCCCCGCTTTTCCCCTCTCCCATCAGGCAAAAGGGATGGAAATGTGAAAACGCACACCTCCAGATTCAGGATGGTTTCTTCCAGCTGTTATCAGGCAACTGAAGCATCGTAGCAACAACCAGAGAGCAGTCTTGTGCTAACTCAGACTATCTTTTATCGGACCTTACCTTGCATTAAACGTTATTCACGTTATACCCTTTGTCATGTATCTGTACAATGTGGATGGCTTGATTGTAATCATGTATTTTCTTTCCGCTGCCTGGTTTGCATGCAGCAAAAAAATGTCACTCTACCTCAGTCGGTACATGTGACAATAAACTAAACTAACTTTTCAACACCGAGTGTGGTGGGTATATGGATTTGAAAGACATGTGCACAGGTAAAAGATGGGAAATGTTTAGAGGGAAATAGAGCAATGCAAGCAAATGGGACTAGCCAAGTTTGGCCGTCTTGGTTGGGACAGACGAGTTAGGCTGAAGGAACAATTTCTGTGCTGTGCTGACACCATGACTCTGGTGCTCGCAGGTTTGCTCTGGTGCCTGCACACACCAGGTGAGATGTTTTTGTGGGTTAGCTCCAAATCACCGAGGGGCGGGGGGGGGGGGGGGGGGGGCGCGGTGCTTTAAGCTATAACCTCATCTGCGTCCATTTCCTGCAGGTAATAAGCCAAACCCCAAAGGCCGTCAAGATTGTTTAGGTGTTACCTTCATTGCTCCAGACTACTTTGTAACATCGTTGAACAACAGGCAGTCTGAGACAGAGAAATAATTAAAAATAGGAAATGAGAACTTTAAATTAGAGGCAATGGTCACCAGATGAGTCTCATGAGCCAAGGTTTAGAGAACATAGCAGATGGAGGAGGCTGCTATTGCCCATGTCAAAGACTGTAAAAGTAGTCAGAGTAATACAATGTGGAAACAGGCACTTCGGCCCAACTTGCCCACACTGCCCAACATGTCCCAGCTACACTAGTCACACCTGCCTGCGTTTGGTCCATATCCCCCCAAACCATATCCCCCCAAACATGTCTTACTGTTTCTTAAATGTTGGGATAGTCCCAGCCTCAACTACCTCCTTTGGCAGCTTCTTCCATACACCCACCACCCTTTGTATGAAAAAGTTACCCCTCAGATTCCTATTACATTTTTTCCCCTTCACCTTGAACCTGTGTCCTCGATTCCCCAAATCTGGGCAAGAGACTCTGTGCATCTACCTGATCGATTCCTCTCATGATTTTCAAGAAAGGAGAGGAGGGTTAAGGTAGTATGGTCACGACATCCAACTTTGTTTAAGGCTATTTTAATGCAGAGGTGTAGATTAAGATGTTACTGGAAAAACATGAAAAATGTGGGAAATGCAAAGAGAAAATTCAGTCAAGCAAGCAAGCCAGTTTAAAAAGACACAAGAAACAGAACCCAAAATGTTCTACTTCATCCCTGTGACAATGGTATTGCACTGCTAAAGGTAAAATACCAGAGCAGATAGTCTCTGGAGAGGTTAAAATGGTACTCTGCCTCAGGCAAAACTAATACTCAGAGCTGGGTCACATCCCCTGGGCTCTGACTGGAGGAGATCAAACACACGTTGACCTCAGTCACACATGTAGAAGAGAATAACAAATGAAGAATGAGCTCGACCAGAGTAGCACAAAACAAATCCACACTTTTAGAAATCTATAGTGACCGTCTACAGTGATCGTGGCCTGCGGCGACTTTTGCGGAGCACCAGAACAGAAAAGGTTCACCTACAACCGCTATCAACTCACCTGCATCAGGGAAACGGCAGTAATCGGTGCCGTTTCAGACAAGCTGCTTGGGCAGCTGAAAGCGCTGGCAATTTCGCGATCTCCCGCAGCTGCGGGAGCCTGGACTTTAAACTTTCCCACGCTGGCTGCAGAACTCCCGACCCGACTAAGGATCCCAGGTACTGTACCTGGAAACCCCGGGATGACCTCCAGAGCCAACGGGCCGGATCTCCCAGGAACAACGGAGCTGGAGCTGCCGACTTTGAAGGTACCCCCGTTCGTTACGGAGCTGGAGCTGCCGTCTGTGAAGGAATCCCCGTTCCAGCTGATGGTATACCTAGTCGCGTTCTAAAAACCTGTGCGGACCAACTGGCTGGAGTTTTTACAGACATTTTCAACCTCTCACTTCTGAGGTCTGAGGTCCCCACCTGCTTCAAAAGGGCATCAATTATACCAGTGCCCAAGAAGAGTAAGGTAACGTGCCTCAATGACTATCGACCTGTGGCACTAACGCCTATGGTGATGAAGTGCTTTGAGAGGTTGCTCATGACGCAGATCAACTCCTACCTCGACAAAAACCTGGACCCACTGCAGTTCGCTTACCGCCACAACAGATCAACGGTGGATGCGATCTCGCTGGCCCTCCACTCCGCTCTGGACCACTTGGACAACAAAAACTCATATGTCAGGCTGTTATTCATCGATTACAGCTCGGCATTTAACACAATCATCCCCTCCAAGCTGGTTACCAAACTCGCAGAACTGGGTCTCTGCGCATCCCTCTGCAATTGGATCCTCGACTTCCTCACTCTCAGACCACAGTCTGTTCGTATTGGTGGAAATGTGTCAGACTCGATAACGATTAGCACGGGAGCACCTCAAGGCTGCGTGCTCAGCCCCCTGCTGTACTCACTCTATACTCATGACTGCGTATCCGGACATAGTGCGAACTCCATCATCAAGTTCGCTGATGACACCACTGTTGTGGGACGTATCACTGATGGGGATGAGTCAGAGTATAGAAGAGAGATCGAGCAACTGTCCATATGGTGCCAGCACAATAACCTGGCCCTCAACACCAGCAAAACCAAGGAACTGATTGTGGACTTTGGAAGGAGTAGGATGGGGACCCACAGTCCCGTTTATATCAACGGGTCGATGGTTGAAAGGGTCAAGAGCTTCAAATTCCTGGGCTTGCACATCTCTGAAGATCTTTCCTGGTCCGAGAACAATGATGCCATTATTAAGAAAGCACATCAGCGCCTCTACTTCCTGAGAAGATTACGGAGAGTCGGTTTGTCAAGGAGGACTCTCTCTAACTTCTACAGGTGCACAGTAGAGAGCATGCTGACCGGTTGCATCGTGGCTTGGTTCGGCAACTTGAGTGCCCTGGAGAGGAAAAGACTACAAAAAGTAGTAAACACTGCCCAGTCCATCATCGGCTCTGACCTCCCTTCCATCGAGGGGATCTATCACAGTCGCTGCCTCAAAAAGGCTGGCAGTATCATCAAGGACCCACACCATCCTGGCCACACACTCATCTCCCTACTACCTTCAGGTAGAAGGTACAGGAGCCTGAAGACTGCAACGACCAGGTTCAGGAACAGCTACTTCCCCACAGCCATCAGGCTATTAAACCTGGCTCGGACATAACACTAAACTTTACTAGCCAATACTGTTATTTGCACTTTATCAGTATATTGACCATTGTGTATATATTTATAGAATGCCTTGTAGTCAATGCCTACTATGTTCTGTTGTGCTCAAGCAAAGCAAGAATTTCATTGTCCTACCAGGGACACATGACAATAAACTCACTTGACTTGACTCCAAGCACCATTCACATTCCAAAGAATATCAGAGCTAATCGAAACAAAATATTTTTATATAGATAAAATAGGCAGCCAATGTACAAAAAGCAAGAACCCAACACTGCAGATGCTAATTTATACCGAAGATGGACACAAAATTCTGGTGTAACTCAGCGAGTCAAGCAGCATTTCTGGAGAAAAGGAATAGGTGATGTTTCGGGTCAGAATGTCTGAAAGGTCTGAAGAAGGGTTCCGACCCGAAACATCACCCATTCCTTTTCTCCAGCTATGCTGCCTGACCTGCTGAGTTATGTTAGTAGTTTGTGTCCAACATGTAAGTATTGATCTGTTGATTTGTTTTTATGGTATAGTTTGAAAATTAATGTTGGGGGTTAGGGCACCAGGTTAATGATGCATATCTGCCGAGAATAATGACATCTGATCATGATGGTCTCTGGATAGACAGATAAGCCTCTGAATCAATGCCTCCTCAGAGATAGACAAGCGTTCTCACTCTGTGTGCCATCGTGCAAGTCGGCACAATGGGAATCTAAACACTAGAGTACACTTCCCGAGTTCATTTTTCCATTCCGTCAGATCACAAATGCTTTGTACCCATCATTGTACGCAACTTCTCCAGCTCGAGTCGCGGGGTTGGAACGAACCGGAGCGGGGCCGTAAAACGTTCGGCGCGGCTTTAATGTTAAAGCCGCGGGACATTCCAGCGCCCGCCGGGGCTCCAACTTTGTGACTTTTGGGCCCGGAGCAAAGCTGTATACCGCCCGGCGCGGCCTCAACGGCCGTGGGACTTAACATTGCCCGCCTGGGGCTTCAACATCGGGAGAAAAATGGTGCAGGGAGAGAAATGACTTTGCCTTCCTTCACAGTGAGGAGGAGATTCATTGTGATGGATGTTTTTCTGTAAATTGAATTGTTTGTGTGTCGTGTAAGAATTGTTTTGTTTGTATGGCTGTGGAAACGGAGTTTTGTTTGAGCCTCTTTGAGGTTCAAATGACAAGAAATAAAAATCAAATTTACCCATTGCCACTGCAGCCCATATATCATGACACACTTATTTAACACAAACACGTTTATCAGATGGAAGTTGAACGCAGAACCTTTTGAAACAAAAGTGAGAACAAAGTTCTCTTCATAACTTTGAAATTTGTGGGCGCCAGAAATGTGGCAACTCTGTGTACTGTCTCGGTGAAGTTAGCTACGACACTGCATTCATTGGACTTCTGTATTTATCTATGATTGTGCTTACCTATAGTATGATTTTACTGGATTGTATGCAAAATAAAGAATTTCACTGTACCTACGTACATAGATACGTGTGACAATAATGTATCATCATTATTATCATGTTTAAGAAGGAACTGCAGATGCTGAAAAATCGAAGGTAGACAAAAATGGTGGAGAAACTCAGCGGGTGAGGCAGCATCTATGGAGCGAAGGAAATAGGCAACGTTTCGGGTCGAGACCCTTCTTCAGACTGATGTGAGGGTGGGGGGGGCGGGAAGAAGAAAGGAAGAGGCAGAGACAGTGGGCTGAGGGAGAGCTGAGAAGGGGAGGAGAAAGCAGGGACTACCTGAAATTAGAGAAGTCAATGTTCATACCGCTGGGTGTAAACTGCCCAAGCGAAATATGAGGTGCTGCTCCTCACTCTGGCCATGGAGAAGGCCCAGGACAGAAAGGTCGGATTCGGAATGGGAGGGGGAGTTGAAGTGCTGAGCCACTGGGAGATCAGGTAGGTTAATGCGAACCGAGCGGAGGTGTTGGGCGAAGCGATCGCCAAGCCTATGCTTGGTATCACCAATGTAGAGCAGCTGACATCTAGAGCAGCGGATGCAATAGATGAGGTTGGAGGAGGTGCAGGTGAACCTCTGCCGCACCTGGAAAGACTGCTTGGGTCCTTGAATGGACTCAAGGGGGGAGGTAAAGCGACAAGTGTAGCATTTCCTGCGGTTGCAAGGGATAGTGCCAGGAGAGGGGGTGGTTTGGGTGGGAAGGGACGAATTGACCAGGGAGTTACGGAGGGAGATGTCTCTGCGGAAAGCAGCCAGGGGAGGAGATGGGAAGATGTGGCCGGTGGTGGGATCACGTTAGAGGAGGTGAATATGTCGGAGGATTATTTGTTGTATGTGACGGCTGGTAGGGTGGAAGGTTAGGACAAGGGGGACTCTGCCCTTGTTACGAGTGGGGGGGATGGGGAGTGAGAGCAGAGTTACGAGGTATAGAAGAGACCCTGGTGAGAGCCTCATCTATAGTAGAAGAGGGGAACCCCCGTTCCCTGAAGAATGAGGACATCTCCGATGCCCTGGTGTGGAACACCTCATCCTCGGTGCAGATGCGGTGTAGACAGGGGAATTGGAAGTTGGGGATGGAGTCCTTACAGGAAGCAGGGTGGGAAGAAGTGTAGTCCAGATAGCCATGGGAGTCAGTGGGTTTATAGTGGATGCCGGTCAGTAGTCTATCACCTGCGATGGTGATAGTGAGGTCTAGAAATGGTAGGGAAGTGTCGGAAATGGTCCAGGTGTATTTGAGTGCCGGATGGAAGTTAGTGGTGAAATGGATGAAGTTAGTGAGTTGTGTATGGGTGCAGGAGGTAGCACCAATGCAGTCGTCGATGTAGCGGAGGTAGAGTTTGTGGACAGGGCCCTGGTACACCTCGAACAAAGGTTGTTCGACGTACCCTACAAAGAGGCAGGCAGAGCTGGGGCCCATGCACGTGCCCATAGCTACGCCTTGTATTTGGAGGAAATGGGAGGAGTCAAACAAAAAGTTGTTAAGGGTAAGGACCAGCTCCGCTAGGCAGAGGAGAGTATCAGTAGACGGGGATCATTATTATCATAATCATCTGCCCCAATCCTACAAAACAATGTGGAAAGCCTCGCCCGCAAAATGCTGGAAATCTGCTCACTGTTGAATGGGAACTGAATGCATTTAATAATCCACAATAACCTCCCGACAATGTCATAGGTAATGCTTTCTCTTCAAGAATGATTCAACCATGTCTGCTATGAACAGGTTTCCCAAGGCTGTATCGGAGATGTAATGTTGCAAAGTCAGACATGGATTGCAATTTAACGGATGGCATTGCTGCGCGTTCTGTATCGTTTGAGCTGAAACGCATAATTCAAAGCCTTGCCCCATGCACGGAAGGAAATGTTGATCACAATTTATGATGGATTCAACACCTCAATTCAATTGCACAGTACATGCACTTATTCAGCCAAGATGTGCAGGGTAGATGGGTTCAAATTGACACATGGTCCGTCAAGGCATCAAGGACTGCAGGGCTTGTGTACGGAACTCTTCTACAATCTATACTTCTTTAAGTTGGTTGGTCCCACCTTGCTCTTATATTCTTGCGTTTCCCTTTCAGTTTATTATTTATTTTATAGGTTTGCAATGCACTTTCATTTGCTATAAAATTTCTCTGAAACACAAAGCCAAGTCTGCGCATTTGTGAAGTATTGGACTAATTTGTAGAAAGCAGCTATGTATTATAAAGTACAAAGGAAGATCAATACCAAAAAAATGTATTGATTACAATGATGAGTCAAGAGGCAAGCATGTTTTATAGCTGCATGCAATGGAAAAAAATATTTTTTTCCTTGCCATTGCTTTACTGACACATTAATGCAACAACACCACAAATGAATAAGCAATAAATACATTTTTAGTTTAGTCTAGAGATATGTGAAGAAACAGGCCCTTCATCCCACCGAGTCCATGCTGACGAATGATCACCCACTAGTTCTAACCTACACTATGGGGACAATTTCCAGAAGCCAATCAACCTACAAACCTGCATTTTTTATTGGAAGGTGGGAGGAAACCGGAGCACCCAGAGAAAATCCATGCAGTCACTGCACCTGCAATCAGGATCGAACCTGTGTCTCTGGCATTGTAAGGCAGTAACTCCAAAGATGTACAGGTATGTAGGTAAATTGGCTTGGTAAATATAAAAATTGTCCCTAGTTTGTGTAGAATATTGTTAATATGCGGGGATCGCTGGTCGGCGCAGACCCAGTGGGCCGGAAGGCCTGTTTCCATGCTGGATCTCCAAAACTAAAACTAAATTCTACCGCTGCGTCACTGTGCACTGTTCTAGGTAAACCAGACTATGATAGTGCCAGTCAAAGTATGCAGTGCAACTTGTGTGCAAAGTCCATAATAGTTTGGTTTTGAGGTAGGGTTGTGATTAGGGTGGTTAAAGAGCCTGATAGTTAATGGAAAGAAGCTGTTCTTGAAGCCATAGTTAACAGTGCTCAAGCTCCTGATTCCAATTTCCAATTTCCCAAATGATAGCAGCGAGATGGGAGCACGCCCAGGGTGGTGTGGGTCCTTGATGACATCAGCTGCCTTCTTGAGGCAGTCCTTTCTGTAGATCACTTTGATGATGGTCGGTCACTACCACTTGTCCACCACTTCCTGCAATATTCTCCACAAATAACAAAGAAAGCTCATCAATGCCTCCACTTCCTTAGAAGTTAGAAAATATTTTGCATGTCACTGAATACACTATTGAACTTCTACATGTATATGTGGAGAGCATACTGACTGGTTGCATCATGGATTGTTTCAGTAACTCAAACACTGAAGGATGCAACCAGTCAGTATGCTCTCCACATATACATGTAGAAGTTCAATAGTGTATTCAGTGACATGCAAAATATTTTCTAACTTCTAAGGAAGTGGAGGCATTGATGAGCTTTCTTTGTTAGTACTCAGGACAGAGCATCAGATATGTGTTTGTCCAAGAACTTGAAACTATTCACTCTCCATAATGCCATCCCACTTCTTCTTGCATATGGCATGTACAGCCTAAAGTTGTAGGACAACTTGTTCTATTTGATCTTATTTGATTGTGGACGCCAGGTTGATTGCATTCGTCGAAACAGGGCGGACCACGTGAAGGTTGCAATCTCCCACCCCACCATCCTACTGATGCAGATAGGTGCACAGTCTCTCTCTCTTTCCCTTCCTAAAGTTAACAATCAGTTCCTTGGTCTTTATTTTTATTTATTTAGAGATGCACCAGGGTGGAATGCAAGACGGGTTTGAATCATTGTAACACCAGATTGCATTGATTAATACATGAGGATATGACATTGTTGCTAAAATAGTTAGGTCATGCTGCATAACACTGCAAGATATAGCAACGCAATACAATAAGATGTAGCACAATTATGCATGCTGGGATATGAAAAGAGGAGCTGGCACTGCAATATCAATCAAGGATATTCAATATTAATCAAGGATAATCAACATTAATAGGAACCAGAGGTAACTTATTTTACACAAAGGGTAGTGGGTGTATGGAACAAGTTGCCATAGTAGGCAGTTGAAGCAGGTACTATCATAACATTTAAGAGATAATTGGACATGTACATGGACAGGACAGATTTAGAAGTATGGGGCATATGGAACGAACTGTGGGAGAAGATAGTTGAGGCAGGTACTATTGCAGCGTTTAAGAAACATTTAGACAGGTACATCAATAGAATAGGTTTAGAGGGATATGGGCCAAACACATGCAGGTGGGACTAGCATGTTGGTCGGCATGGACAAGTTGGGCTGAAGGGCTTGTTTCCACACTGTATGACTGTACGACTCTATGACTCTGTAGATTAGTATGTCTTTACTATATATATATATCACCACACAGATTATGCATGCTACACATTCCTTATGTAGTCCAGTCCAGATCTTCATCCCTACCCTGGGCACACCGGTTCTGCAGCCAGTGCATCACTCTCCCTCTCTTCAGATTTGATGCAGACCACGGGGATGAAAGCATGTCGTGTTCCCTCCGCTTGTACTGCAATAAAGACTATGCGTTATAACCTCTATGTGTGTGTCTGATCATTCAACATGGTGTCAGAAGTGGGATACGAACCCACGCCCCCAATTGAAGACCAGAAAAGGGTCACGAGAGATGTTGTGCAGGTTGAGCAGGTCTAGGTATACGTCTGATCCTGCTCTGTGGGATCATTCCATCACTTGTTTGGCACTCCTGACGGCAAGTTCAGCCAGCCCGTTTGACTGTGGGTATTCGGGGCTGCTGGTGATATGACGAAAACCCCAGCGTGTAACAAAGTTTTTGAAGTACTGGCTGGTAAATTGACTGCCATTGTCAGACAGTCGCTGATACGGAGACCCATGAACAGAGAAATGGCGTGCCAGCTTCTGGACTACCCCTGCAGAGGTGGGGCTACTGAGTAGATCAATTTCAAACCATCCGGAATATGAGTCGCATCGAACCAGGTATTGTTTGCCATGCCACTCAAAAATGCCAGTTGCCAATGTGGACCATGGGAGGTTGGGAACCGGGTGTGAGAGAAGTGGCTGCTTTTGTTGGTGTGGTGTCAAACTGTTGCACATTGCACAGGACTTTACTTTCTCACGAATATAATCAGCCATGCCATGCCAGAAAAACATGCTTTTCGCTTGCAGGACAGTTGCCTCTGTGCCTGGGTGTCCTGCATGGACAGCATCAAAGTATTTGCTGTGTAGGGAGGCAAGAATTACAGCTTTGTGGCCCTTTACGATAATGTCCTCATAGTACTAGTTCATCATGAATAGCAAAGAAGGGCCGGATTGGGAGTGGTAATCTGTATTGCTTGTTTGGCCACCCATGCTTAATGGTGGAGGAGAGCGATCATAAGGTATCGTCAGCAGCAGTTTGGGCTGCCAGGTCCTTCAAACAGGATGAAGGAACATAGGAGACCGTCATGACAATGAAGCTGTCTTCAGCCGTGGATGATTTCTCGCAGGTCGTCCATGGAGCATGCGACAGGGTGTCAGCCAGGTGCATGTCCTTGCCATGTTTGTAAGTTAGAACAATGTCATACTTTTGTAGCTGTAGCAACATACGTTGGAGGCATCCTGGAGAAGCGTGTATCGGTTTGCTCAGAATGCTGATTAGGGGTTGATGGTCAGTCTCAATCGTGACCGTTTTTCCCACGATAAAGTCATTAAACTTCCTGCAAGCAAAAACGACCGCTAGCAGCTCCTTTTCAATCTGAGCGTAGCATTGTTCCGTGTCGGTTATGGTGCAAGAAGCATAGGCAACAGGCCTGTTGCCGTCACCGTCATTTTGGAGGCAAGTTGCTCCTAAACCGTACTGCGAGGTGTCACAACTTAGTGTGACAGGTGGCTTAACATCAAAGTAGGTGAGGGTGGGGGCATGACATTTGTTGTTTAAGATTGTCTGCTGCTGTGCATGCCAGGACCAAACAGTGTCTTTGTGGGTTAGCTGGCGCAGTGGGGTGGGAGATTGCAACCTTCACGTGGTCCGCCCTGTTTCGACGAATGCAATCAACCTGGCGTGCAGGTTGTCCTTTAGGCTGTGCACGCCATACACAAGAAGAAGAAGAAGCTGGTGCAGTGGGGCCGATAGTTCATTGAAATTTGGAATGCATTTCCCCAAGTAGTTTACCATGCCAAGGAATCTCTGCAGGCTGAGCACGTCTGTGGGTGCTGGTAACTCATTAATTGCAATAGTCTTTTGATGGATCAGGTTTGAGGCTGTCACTGGTGAACACATGACCCAAGTAGTTCACCTCACTCACTCTGAATTTGCACTTTAGGGTGTTGAACTTGAGGTTGATCTCTTTGGCGCGGTCCAAAACTTTCTTTAAGTTTGTGTCATGTTCTTGGACTGTTTGTCCAGCATCAAGAATGTCATGAACAATGATGGAGCATGGGTAACCTGCAAATAGTTGTTCCATAGTGCGCTGAAATATTTTACTTGCCGAGTTTATGCTGAATGGCATACGCAGGAATTTGTAATGTCCAAAGGGTGTGCTGAAAGTGGTTAGCTTGGAAGAGTTGTGATCCCACCATCCGAATCCAGTCCAGATTACAACAAAAGCGTAACGTTCAAAAAAGATGTTATGACAAGATGAGCGGACTACGTCCACCTCTAGCCAAGGGACAGGTGGTCCGTCTACAAACCGAAAAGAGTCACGACCGCATCGGTGTAATTTCTGGAACTGCTTCCGAACCACGTTCATATTTGGTCAATGCCGATGGCGACACCTACAGACGTAATAGACAGCACATCCTGCCTGTGAACGAACCAGTACCACCTCCGTATTATCCTGACCTTCTACAAACCGAAAAGAGTCACGACCGCATCGGTGTAATTTCTGGAACTGCTTCCGAACCACGTTCATATTTGGTCAACGCTCTCTCTTTGGATTTGATGCAGACCACAGGGATGAAAGCATGTTGTGTTCCCTCCACTTGTACTGCAATACAGACTATGAGTTATAACCTCTATGTGTGGGTCTGATCATTCAACAGACTCTAAGGAATCCATTACTGTTGAAAGGTGGGAGGATAACCAATGAGACCATTCAGGTAGAGTTTAGAAACCAAAAGGGGGCCATCACGTAGTTGATGTCATGCGTCAGCCCTGCAGTTAGCAACACATAACACACATAAAGAAGTATAATCTGCATCCAACTGCAACACTAAATAATGTAAAAGAACATAAATCTTAGAAGTTGAAAGATCTCAGGAAAAGCACAATATAAACATTGCAGAAGTTACCTGACAATAAGAAATTAGATTTGTACCATTAATTACATGAGACCAGCCTTGGGCACAGAAGGAGAATTCTCACTTACATCAGGCAGATGTGAATTTATTACTCACTCCAGAGACCTGAGGATTGGTGCTTGGTGGTCAGTGAGGATTCAGTGGGACAAAGAGCCTGTTTCCGTGCTGTATGAGCCTATGACTGTAATATATTAATGCAAGTTTAATGTTACTACAAGG